>JAWWLZ010000118.1:35199244-35212545 GCA_035041345.1 Poliocrania exsul
AGAGGAATAGTGTCCTTGCAGTTAATGTCCCTTATAGAGCTGACTGCCATAGCGCAGCACTGCAGTAGGGAATGGTGGAAAATTGCCGCTTTTGGCATCAAACTGCCTGCAGGCAAGGCAAATGAGAGAATGTAGGTGCAGAGACGGCATCTCCTCTCAATTACATGTCAAGGAAATTGAACCTTTACTGACACCCCCATGCTCAAAGTCTGCATCCTCCGACCTTCTCCAAGGCCTGTGGGTTTTATAGAGTGGCAGGCACTCCCTGAATAGTAAAGGGAAAATCTGCTTGTCAACCCTAGGGGACACTCATGGGGTTGTGTGGGTTCAGGAGCATGTGAGGAAATGTGGCCATCCATGGCTACCCACCACACACATGGCTCTTGGGACAAGTCCTTGTCCTTAAACACTGCAGCTCAGCCCTCTATCCACAGGACTCGTGCCTATCAGGCACCACAGAGATTTTCCTCAATAAAAAACTGCATTGAACGTGTCTTTTGAGCTTTGTGCTTATTTTTAAAAGGAATATCTGCCACCAAGTGGAAAATGTTATCACTTCACCAATATTTATAGATTATTACCAGTAATCATCTTAGCATTAATCTTGCTTGTTACTGTGAAAGAGTTCAAAACAACCAGACAGACAGAAAAATGTGGTGCTGTAGCATAGCATAAGTCATCTTGCTTCCTTTTCAACACGAGAGACCTTGCTGAGGCACAGCCTGCTGTGTGCTTAAACATAGAAAAATGACAGAGGGGCTGTGGTGTGGAGACAACCTTTTGTTCTTTGGCTGTGTAGCTGGGTCTCTTGACATACAAGATAATTTTTCTGAAATACAGGAACACCAGAAATTCACATTCAAATTTGAAACTCCTGAAGCATTGGTTTCTAATTCTTGTGCCAAACATCATCTGTTGACTTGACTTAAGCCCTTTTCTATTATCCCTACCTACACCTACAATTAATGTGTTTAGTTGCAGAAATCTTTGAAGTAGTGCCTTGATGTATCAGTGGATAGTGAAGACAACTGATTGTCTTTTTTGCCTTTTCCATCTGTTATACCTTCTAGAAGAGCTTCATCAGGGACCAATGCTCTGAGAAACCAAAGCAAAGTGAATCCTTTGGCAAAGAAAGAATACAGCAGAAGAGAAAGAAAAAGTGTTTGATTCTCCAAACAAGGCCAGTGCTCTGTTGTGTTTGCTGGGATGCCAGGTACTACATGAGATGATCCCAGTATCCCATCCCAAACTGAAGACCAGATCAGAGGTGGAGAAGCTGGACTTGGGAAAAGTCTTGTGCTGGTGGAGATTTGAGACATAAGGCCACAGAACACAAGGCCAAAAGAAGTCCATGTAAGTCTGATTGTACTATGGAAGCACCACATGGGTGCACCACAGTGGGCAGCGGTTGGCACCTTGGCCAGAGGAACAAGACCAGCTCCAACAATCTCAGCCTACTGCAGAACTCCAAAATGAAGATGAGGTCTTGAGCAGTCTCCTAGTGCTTCCCCTAACAGGCTGGATAGGCTTCCTGGTAGGCTTTTTCCATGAGTGAGAAGTAATTTTGTTGAAGCTTTTGCACTTAGACAAATATAAGATGTTAAAAGAGGTTTTATTTGCTTCTAGTGAGGCAGGAATGAGTAAGATGCAGTGACATTTTCTTTTGCCACTGGCTAGACCAGCAGCTCTGCAAAATTACTTTCTTCCACTTGGGAAGTCAGGCAAAATGTGTAGGTACTTAATGATCTTTTAAAAATGTCTGGATAAGACACATTTTAGTCAGCTGTGGGAGCTCTAAGATAGGTTAGAGGTCCTGCCCATAGAAAAATGCCATAAAATGCAGAAAAATTAACTAAATATTAGGGAATGTTTACAAGATGGCTTTTGCATTAAACAGCATAACTTTTTGTGTTTGCTTGCAAGCAATGCATGTTGTACTCTGATGGGCTCCAGGCTGTATATATTAAGTCTTTCTGGGAAGGAGGGGATGCATATTTTCTAATCTTATCATCTCTCCAGCACAGAAGGCAGTAAACCACTTTTTAGTTAGAGACTGTATAGGGGTGCGGTTGACTCTGGTTTATTGAGACATTGCTGACTTTCTCCAAGGAGCGTGTTCACACTTGCCAACTTACACGAGTATGAAGTAACCTTTGATTCATTCTATAAACTCATTCTGGAGCAGCAGTGGTGGCCCTTACCATGAATGTTTGGGTTTTTGAATGATAAATCCTGCACCAGGTGCCAACTGTGCAATGGAGGAGGAAGAAGAGAGGCAAAATGATGATACTGGAAATGCTAAATCTAAATTATACAAAAGAAAAATCAACAAAGACTAGATATGTTCAATTCTGTATCAATTGAAATCGGGATGTAGGAAAAATTATAGGCACTGTATACAGATATAAATTTTATTCTGTGTATATCCTTGTTGACCTAAGTTTATTTATTCATAATTGAACTATTGAAACCACATGTCTTGGTGTTAGGTGCCAAAGCATAAAACCTTTTTTGTGTCTTTACCTATGTTCTATTGGAATTACTGGCACAAACACCCCATGGTGCTCAGTGTGGGCCATTTGCCTGCTGATGAAAACTCAGTCCACCTTGGGCTTTCATTAGTTTTGCAAAATTTTAGTCCATAATGTTAGCAGCTGTAGGAAAGATTCCAAGTAGATAATTCATATTTTTGTGTCCCAGCATATCATGTTAGCAAACTCAACTTCGTAGCCTACAGAGCTTCTGGTCTCTGACACAAAACTCTTACTTGCACTGTTCTTCCTCTAGGGAGTATGTAGTCTCCTACCTCTTCCCTACCTGCCTCCCCTCTGCTGGCCCCCAGAGAGAGCCAGGCCATCTTCGGTTTCTGTGCTAGCATCTCTTTTCCTTCTGCCAGAAGTCAGCTGAAACTGACCCTTGCCTTGCTGCTGTGACCATTCTGTCCCTCCAGTACCGGATTCCAAGTGTGTCCACCTGTGTGAAACATACTGTTTAGCAAACACCTTCCCAGTGTGTTGATCTCAGCAGTGGTGATGCTCTCAGTTTCTGCTCCTAGTGGGAGGAATGCAGTTTGATGCCTGCCTTGGCTACAGGCAGGGGTCTGGCAGCCTGTGCAGAGCTTCTTTGCAGCCTGTTATGAAACTGTCCACAGATGCTGTGTTTCCTTGCCATGTGCCTCCATTTCTCTAGTACGTTTAGGGTCCCTCAGGGCTGCCCACACACGCAGCTTTAGTTGCTTTGCTATCCTTCTGTAGCCTGAGCACTCACTATGGGACAGTTTTACTTTGGTTCATCCTTTTCCAGAAGTGCCAGCCAAACTTAAATCAGAGTATTAAAATCAGACTTTTAAGGATAAGAAAGACTGGAACCAAATTAAAAAGGAGGAAAATGTAGTGTTATTTAAACTCAGTCAACAGGTTCTTTTATTGCATTATGTAGTTTATCCTGTCAAAGGATATCCCTGCTACCAGATGTCAGTCCTGAGCATCCCTGCTCCAGGCAAAATCCTAAGACTGGAGGATGTAATCCTGGAGTTTGCAACGACACCCTTTTTTGGACAGATTAACCTGATGTTTATATACATATCCTGAGGACAGATGGTTCTGTCTGGAACTGGACATTAAATGGCTGCTTAGCAGTGGCAGTTTCCTTCTTGCCTTGGCTAGGAGATGCCATGAGAGTTCCACTTGAATGGGTTTCTTAAGCATTAAAGATTTTTTTTTCTTATGTATGCTCTACCATGTGAATTATGTAAGCTGTTGTACCCATGTCCCGTAATGAAGTTACTAAGAGCATTTATTAAGGTTTATATCACAAACAGACTTTATACACCAGGAAGTGCATTGTCCCTGGTATATTGTTACCTCTATTTGGAGAGCACATGTGACGTTGCTAACATACGACAGATCTCATTCGAAGTTGCTTTATTGGATATTTCTGAAGGAATGGGCTTTTATTGAACTTAGAAGTCACATCACACCACTCTGTCATTTTTCTGACTTCCTTCTCAGCTTCTCCCTACTTAGCTTCAAGATAAGGTTCCTCCATATCTTCAGGGTCTTTAACTGCTTTTGCCTTCTGCAGCTATCATCTCTCACTCCCTCTCTCTCCGGTTACTTCAGCCTCTTTGTTACCTTTCCAACAGCTGCCTATTGGCTTTCAGCTATCCTGTGTCTGTCCTGAGCTGATCCTCCAAGGCACTGCTGTGGTACTTATTCTACATAAGTAGCTAAATAATTGGCTGGACAATTTCATAAAATCATAGAATCGGTTGGGTTGGAAGAGACTTCCAAGATCATCAAGTCCAACCCTTAATCCAACCCCACTTTGATTGCTAGATCATGGTACTCAGTGCCACGTCCAGTCTCACATTAAAAACCTCCAAGGTTGGAGAATCCACCACCTCCCTGGGCAGGCCATTCCAATGCCTGACCACTCACTCTGTAAAGAACTTCTTCCTGAGATCCAACCTAAACCTCCTCTGGCAGAGCTTAAGCCCATGCCCTCTTGTCCCAATGTTGATTTCATTACTTTAGTGATAGTTTTTAATCCATGGCTTCACTTTGGACTTTATCATTGTGACATAGTTAATGCAAAATTTCTAAGCAAGTGATTATGACTGATCTGCACTGGAAGCTGCCTAAAACTCTATGGGGTGCTGTATGATAAACATAAAAGGACCCATTAAAATGGGTCTTGGGGCTAGGAATGCAGCAATACTTTACAAAGTTTAATAGGTAAATTGTCCTTATCACAAACTTAATAATTGTCAAAGTTGAAAAATCCAGATTTCAGATTGCTAAAAGAATATGAAAATGTTCTCCATTATGGGAGAGGATGCTTAAAACACCCATACAAGTTTAACTCAGTCTGCCCATATGGAACAATTATAGGAATCTCATTAAGAATGACAGTAAGAATGAGAAACAATGATGAGCTAAGGAAATAGGAAAAGAAGGAGGGAGAAGTAGAAACCATTCCAATGTGGTTGGATATCTAAACTCACAAATTTAGTTTAGCAGATCTAGGTAATCTGAGATGGTTTGGATAACAGGGTGTTGATGAAAATGAAGGCTTCCATTTGTCACAGAAAGATGACATATTAAAAAGGGAGTTTGGTTGAACATACAAACAACATAAAAATTAGGACAACTTGAGTGAATAAAATAGAGAGGATACAAGGTGGATTTATTTACTTCAGAAAATACTTCAACATAAAAATTAAGTTGAGGAAAAGTGATTTCAAGGATTTAAATTCAACTCATCAGCCACACATTTATTTAAAATATTGCAAACAAATAATTCATTACTTGCATCAGAATATTTTGATGTGTCAAAAAGGTTTTTAAAATTACCTTTCTATTCATTATGAATTATTCATCACGTATATGGATAGACATTTTTTACAACATATTTTCTTCCAAATTTTGTTTTTCTCTGAATGTTTTAAAACTTTAGGGAGTTCTATATTTTATATAGTAATGTGCAGTGGGTAACCTTAAAAATAAAGCATTTTTACTTACTCCATTTTATGCAGAACTGCAAGGTCAGTTTATTTAACAAAAGTCAGCAAATTTTTCTAAAGATTATGTAATAATTCTTTTGTTCTCATGAGTAACCCAGAATTGCCACACTACATAGTATTTGGAAAGATGCAGGTCTACAGGAAAAAAGATAGGAAAATGTTGCCATGCCAACTGCTTGTGATTAGTGATGGCAGCTTGCTATCAATGATTCTTAGCCTTATGGTCTTGCTTCATTTGTGGTAGCTGTATACAGGTATTGTCTCAAAGGGACTTCCATTTTCTCCTCCTTGGGATCAGTGTCTTGTAAAATAAACATTAAAACTGTCTATCAGAGTGCTTGTTTTATTGTGTCTCATTATTTCAACTTTTATATTGAGGAGCTAAATCCTCATTAACATAGAAATATCTGTTGCAGCCACTGGAGGAGGTGTTCCAGTTATCCTCCTGTGACCCACGGGGCTATAAACTGTTTTCCAGAGTTGTAGGTTTGAACAAGGTCCCAAATGCCAGCAAAAAATGGAAAGCCTTCAGAAAACGCATCCAAGCTTGTGTTTTGTTGTGGAGACCTTTATGGTTGTTTCTGTTTTTGAAACCCAGCAGAACAGATTCTAACATTGTTGGGGAAACCATAACTAAGCAGCTGGGTGATTTATTTCACATTGTTACAGGTTGGCAGCTAGGTGACTCAAAGGCCATCTAAGCCTGGCTGGAGCCAAATAATAGTGGCTTTCAGTTAATAATACAGTGATAAAGAATTTTCTCTACATTTCTACAAAGTATTCTTTCTTTCATCTTCTAAAAAAGGAAGCCAAGAAATTGTGTTCTGCTGTGGTTTAAAATGTGATAGTGCATGATGATCAAAATGTGACTATAAATATAGATATAAGTTGCAATGAATTCATTGGTATTGGCTTTGTAAAAGGCAGTGGCAACAAAATAAGACGGTAGAAGAAGATGACAGAGGGGACTTGTTTTTGGTTTACTTTTAATTGATTTTAATCTTGCTGCCATCTTCCTGTGATCAGTTGATGTCTGAGTTTTGTGTATCCTTCCAAATGCCAAATCTGTGCATGACAGAGGTAAACTGCATTTGCGTCACAGATTTTGACAGTATCTCTATATTCTCACTGCTGTGAATTCAGATTAGTGTTCAATATAGGAATAATTCACTTGATACATCATTATTCTTTGCAAAGAGGATTTTAACATGATTTTATTGCACTGAACTAATGTTACTTAAAGAATGCCTTTTTAAGACAAAGAATTTTAGGAAATTGAGTGGAAGAAACCTTCCATATGTCTCATAGAAATATGTATGTTTACATGTGCTGACTCAATGTTTACCCTTTTTGCAGTATGAGGTTCATGACTCACATTCAACTTTTGATCATCTATTAGACTCAGAGTTCCTTTCCTGCAGATTTGATGCCAAGTCAGTATTGCTACAGAATTTTTTTTCAGTTCACTAAGATCTTGTTGAATTTCCCCCCCCCATTTTCTAATTACTGTGTCCCATGAAAATGTAACAACCATATGTCCTGTTCTGTCTTCCAGGCCATTAATAAATACAGTGAGTAATGTGAACTCAAGATACATCTGAGCTGAAATGATGCTTGACACTGCTTTCCTTTTTGACCATGAACCTTCCTCTGTATATCTGACCAGTTTCTCTTCCCATATTTTAATAGTTTCACCTGGACCAACTTTCTCTAGCTCCTTTGTTACATTTATTGAGAAAATGTCAAGAACCTTACAAAAATGAAGGCATTTGACATGTTTTTGTCTGTCCACAAATCCTGTTCCCTGTCAAAGACTGAAATTTTGTGGGTTTGGATTGATTTGTGCTTGACAGATGCACCTGTCCTCTTACTTACATTTTTGGAGTCTTAATTTTTACAAATAGTTTGTCTGATTTTCCAGCATTTCCTGGGAACTGATGTTACTTGAAGTCCCTGTTCTCTTTTCTTCTGTGCAGCCACTCTATCACTCACCTTCTCAGCCATAAAAGGGAGAGAGGATAAGGTGGAAAATGACTCATGGGTTGAGATAAAGCAGTTTACTAAAGCAAAAGCCTGTGCATGCAAAAGTGAAGTGAAGAATAGCAAGGTTTATTCTCTACTTCCCAGCAGCAGTGATGTACAGCCACTTCAGGGCTTCAGCACATGTAATGGCTTCTTAGCAGTCAGCCACTGGAAACATCAAATGCTCCCCTTTCCTACTCATTTCCTTAGCTTTTATATCTGAGCTGATGTCATATGGTATGAAATATCCCTTTGGTTAATTTGGGTCAGCTGGACTACTTGTCTCCCCTCTCAGAATCTTGCCCTTGACTGGGGAAGGAATGTTCTGTGCTCAGCAGTAGCCAAAACACTAGTGTGTTATCAACAGCTTTGTAGCTAACAGTGCAATGCACAGCACTGTGAGGGCTGCTATGGGGACAGCCAGACCCAATACAGGTTACTTGTTTGATCTTTTCTAGTTTTCCAGATCAATCCTTCATGAAGGTAATCACTAACGATTCTGCCACTGACTCACCATATCTAAGCAGATAAGGTGAACTCCCCTAGGTCTAGCAATTTGGAAAAGAACGAATAACAAACCCCAAAGTAAAGTGCACAGTAGCTTGTCTCTCTGCTAAGTAACCTAGATTCTTTGTCTTCATGTCGGATAGCTTTTGATCTCATCTGGAATTTTACTAAAGACTCAAGCAAAGGAAGATACTAAGCATTTCAGCTTTCTAGCTTCCTCTGTCTTTTTTTTTTTTTTAACTTTTTTTATCTGCTAATGGACTTCTGGATTGTTTTCCTCCACTTTGTATTTGTTTCAAGTCACATCTCATTTTAAATAATGACTCTCTGATTGCAGTAATTCTAAGTAGTTAGACTTTATTTCCGCTTCTGATGTATCTCTTTCCTCTCTCAGAGGTCATCATGGTTTACCAAACTGCGTTCTTTGTACCTATCCTGCCCATCTTACAGACTAGAATTCCATAGTTTTGCTTTCATTATCTCCTTAGAGATAAACATTTCTGAACTCCTTTTACCTGTTTCCCATGGGATCTTATTTATTAGTTCTTTGAGTTCCTCTTTTCTTTTTTTCCTGCTTGTGGAAATCTTTAACTCTCATTTCTTCATCTAACTCCTATTTTTACCTTCCACTCTGACATTTTCAAATAACCATTCCCTACAGGCTAGATTCAGATTCATACCTACTTCCCTTCTGGTTGCTTGTACAATTTTCTGCATCAAAAAGTCATCAGACTTCTTCAGGAAGTTTCTGGAGAGCCTGCTCTACTGTTTCCCAAGAGATTCTTGGAGCTTTCAAGCTTCCTCTTACTGTGAAGCCCTGTACCTTAGGGGCTTTCTGCTAATTTCTCACAGAAGTGTCTTCCACTTGATCCTCCTGGTTTGATAGTTGACATTTGCCAGGATAACACCTCTGCTCTTTTTTCCCATTATAATCAAGATGCTTCTCTATAGATCTTTCTGCATTTTGCTACTTTTATGTACCTCCTCCCTCCTTTTCCCTGGCTGAACAAGCTGTTAAATATTCCAGCTGTGTGAGTATTCCCACCAGGACTCGACTCTGTTGACTGATAATTTTGTTCTTCTTTAAAGACTTCCAGCTCCACCAGATAGCTTCTCATTCTTTTTGTGTTAATACACAGGTAACTAAAATGTTCAGAAATGCTCTCTGTTCTCTGCCTTTTTTGTTCTTCCTTTGATCTTGTTCTCCTATTTTCTGTTACTCTTTTCCCTCATCCAGGTGAGCACTGCTTACACTTACTTTTTTCACTTATTTCCAACTATCAAGCTTTTGTTCCATGATGTTTTTTGTGAGACTCTTCTCAGATCTTCTTGATAAAGTTATCTGTGCATAAAATTATTCTGAGGATGTATCTGTCTATGTAGGTATTGAAAAAAGAACAAAAAGTTTATTAACCTTTTGGCATAAATTGGAGGTTTTGGCAATGATGCTGAAAGCATGTTTTTGTATTGTATCACTTTGCACTGCTGCTTACAATTGGTCTTGTATTGTTATTATTTCAGACATTTCCTAGGAATGTTTTAGTATCTTGGAATGAAGACCTGATCTGATTGCATATCTGGAAGGGAGAGATAAGTACTTATAACTGTTCTTCAGAGTATATACCATCACAACAGGTCACCCATTCACCTGCTCACAGAGCAGTTTTCCTTAGGCTTACTTTGTCATAATGCATAATGATTTTATTATCTTTATCCATTTTCTGCTCTTCATAGTTCTTCAAGCTCCCGCCTTGTGCCTGCAATTTTTTTCTGTGACAACTTTGATATCTGCTACACTGACATAATTTCATACCTACCTAGGGCAGTTAAATACTTTTTTTCCTGCAATTTGGGTTCATGTAGAATCATGGAGAAGTGATCTCTATATTTTTAAGTATGACATACATTTGTTTTCTGTATTTCTTTACCTTCTCCTATTCTTTTTCCTCTTATTATGTTATTCTAGCATAAGTGATCCTTATCATATATTGACATGATAAATATATTCTCAAATGTCCAGTTTTATCCAGTTCCTGGATCAGAACACTTGTTAATTTGTTTGAGACCACTATATTTTATTATTACATAGCATGTATTTATATGGCCTGAAGGTTTTCTTATGGTCTAACAAAAGAAAAATAATGTATTGATTTTTTTAGTTACTGCAATCTAAAAATGATTCAGTTTGTTTGCTTGTTTATTTTCTTCTAAAAAAAAAAGCAGCTCTTTCTAAAGCTGAGAAGTGTGTCAAGGAATACAATATTGAGGAAAGGTATTTTAAAGATCCCTTAAAAGTTGCTGTAGGTGTATCATACCGACCTATAGTGAGAACAATTTTACTAAAGAGGTGAAAAAAAAAAGTCCTGTAGTTAGTCCAGATTATGTATTACATTGTTATACTATGTTATACTACCGAAATAATTGTGGGCTTTATTTTACATCTAACCTAGGGGAGTATGTGAATAATTATTTAAATCAAGCACTGACATCTGCATGTGCTTTACTTGGCTTGTTTTTAATCAACAAACTGTCAGCCTATGATATTACTGTAAGTACACAGTTCAAGTGCCAAGGAATTACAGGACATTTTAAATCCCAGGTCTGTGTTGGTTAGTGAGTTAATGCAAGTGCATCTAAGATGTATGCCTCATGCCCAAACAGATACAAAGTCTGCTTATTTTGGCTGGTGGAAGTACATCCTGGAATTTGTTATTCCACTTAGAACAGCTTGTTGAAAAAGTAAAGAAAAAAATAGAGAAAAAGGAGAAGTTTCTAAATGTCAGTTTTTCTAGTTTAGGAGTCATTAAACCACCAAGAATTTCAAAGTAGAATACTTCTTGATGTATGATGAGAAAATATCTATCCTAAATACAGGAACAAAATCCAGGGGGAAAAAAACAGTCAGGAGGAGATATTTACTGCAGTGTTAATGTTGCATTAGCCTATGTTTGCTCTTACTTGCCATGAGCTCACTGATGCTGATCTTCTTTTAATCTGACCACAGCAGCTCAGTTGACCCTTTCAGCAGCAGATCTGCAGGGCAAGGTCTGCTCTGGGCCCTGGGATTTGCTTCAGGAAAGAAGGCAGAGGCAGTGGGTATGATGGAGTTTGGTTGATTGACTGTAGAACGATGGAATACTTTCCCACTCCTCAGAAAGCTGTGCATGTTAAATCCTTTCATATCCATCCTTTTCCTTTCTCATAGCTTTTTCCTTCTTTTTTCCCCCCATTTTCTTGTTCTGTCTGTCCCAGACCAAGAAGTGAGTGGGACTTAAGAGAATAACCTTCACCAGTGCTTCTCTAGTCTTTCTGAAGAAAATGATGACAGAGGGAAATAAAGGTTTGGTGCCAGCCTCAGTGGGTGCTGATCATCAGAGATGCCATTGACCTCCAAGATAGTCAGATAGACCTTGTGTTAGCAGGGCTTTGGAGAAAACTCTACCACTCAGAAGACTGGGAGCAAGATGTCAAGCCTTTGAGGCAAAGCTGTCTTAATTTTGTGCTAGGTCTCTTCAGAGATCAGCTGGGGAGAGGGTGACTAGCAGAACTGGAAGGCCAGGTTGATACCATGACCTTCAGCAACTCCTGTACCTGCAGAAAAAACTGTCAGTTGAGAAACAGAGAACAAACAAAAATGCTACTTTGCCATGCTCTTCCTTCAGGTTTTAAAATAAAGGTCATACAAAATAAGAAATCAGTTTCTGAGTAAAAATTGAAGTGTGAATGTATTTGAGGTGCATATGTATAAGTTGCAGAAATGGAAAAAGAGATGCAGCCACATTTCCCATTTAGAGAAGAAACAAGTCCTTAAAAATCCTGATTTCTATAATCGCAATGCATGGTTGAGCAAATGCATTTTTTTTCTCACTTATGTGACTTCTGAGACATCAGATACTATCTGCTGTCAGATGCAGGATGCTGGGCTAGGTATGGCAGTTCTTGTGTTCCCAGAGGATTGCTCTGCTGGGGCTGCCACTGTTTGTGTGCATTCAAAGATGGGTTTGAGCTGAACTGATAAAGAAAGAAAATCGGCATAGAGCATACAGTAACTCATTCTCTTAAGGATTTGGCATGGCATTCAAGGGAAACCAATTATGATTTATGTCAATACAGCACAGATAATTTCCTATTGATTGACTGCCAGATCCTTTATAAAATAATGAGTTAGGCTTGATGCCAGTGATTCTTGGGCACCAATGTTTCTATTTCATATGTCCTTGACAAAACTTGACTCAAAAATTTGTGAGTTAAGTGAGTTTATAAGTTCTCTTCAAATATGCAAACTCAAACAAACATAAGCTGTGATTCCCTTTAGTGTTTGTGGGGTTTTGAAAGGCATGCTCTTATCTAGGCATTTGGCTACAGGTCTGACAAATAGTGAGTTTTCATTCATTATCTAAAAAAAACAAAAAAAGGAGTCACTCTATTTGCTAAGGATTCCTCTTAGGAGATTAGTACATGCCCAGATTCAAAGCAGTTCTCAGAGAAAAATACCTCATATGTTCAACCCTGAGGCTATCTGGAAGCAAGCAGTATATCTTGAGGACTAACCAGTGTGGGGAAAATCATCTGTGCTGATCTGGGAGAATCATTTACATATTTTCTACTGCTGCAGCCCTGACCAATGCCAGGTTTTGCCAGTCACTGTGGAGAGTGTGTGTGTATCCATTATTCAAAAGACACAGAACTGAATTTTCCCACCCTAAGGATGAGGAGATGAGGACTGGCCATGGTTGGACTGCTTATGGTGTAGGATGGATGAGTGCCTGATTCTGCCTTTTCAGAGGTGTGAGTGGAGTGAAGGCAGCAACTGTTGCTTCTGCAGAGGACACATACCCTGTCTTTCAAGAAAAGCTGCCATCCCAAACACATAGCTTTTCCCTTGAAAACGTCGGCAGCTTTCTGCTTTATTGTTCCCTTGCCAGGAGCAATCAAGTCACAGACATTTGGGGAAAGAAGTGCAGCCCTTTCTCTGCTGGTTTTGGCTGAGGTAGACTTAAATTTCTTCATAGTAGATGGTATGGGGCTGTGTTTTGGATTTGTGCTGAAGACAGTGTTAACACAGGGATGTTTGAGTTATTGCTGGGCAGTTTATGCATAGCCAAGGCACTTTCTGCTTCTCACCCTGCCCCACTAGTGGGTGGGCTGGGGATGCAGGAGAAGATGAAAGAAGCTGACCCCAACTGGCCCAAGGAACATCCCATACAATATGATGTTATGCTCAGTATATAAAGCTGCGTGAAGAAGG
>JAWWLZ010000118.1:35219865-35250358 GCA_035041345.1 Poliocrania exsul
TTCACATTTTGTCCCAGCCTCTTAGCTGCGGCTGAAGGAGGGATACAGAGGCTGCCTGACAGGTGCTAGAGCTATCACAAGGCTGCCCTGCCCTGGGCTCTATATCCAGGTCCTCAAATTATAACTGCAAGGGCATTAGAAGACAATAAAACCTTGGCCCTTTTGACTTACAATGTAGGGAGGGCACAGCAAGAAAAACAGGGTAAGAAGAGGAAAACTTATCTATGCCCATTTTATTCAGCATATTTTGTTTCCAAAGGATCTCCCATCATTAAGGCATCTCTTATATCTATGCCAGAGAACATAAGATGTACACTCAGTTCTGCTGTACAGCTGTCTATCCCAATCCAGCCTGGGATCAGAGGTCAAGCAGTGCAAATGGCACACGGTCCTTTGGAGAGGATGGTGTGAAATGCTGCCTTCCTATGTCCACGGTCATATTCTATGTTCAAAATAAGACACTGAATCTAACTATAGAACATGTGTCAGGCAGAGGTAGAGACAATGGTCTGTCATGGTCAGGGTTCTGGAGGCTTAAAGGTATTTTAGTTTTGTTAACTGAAGCAAATCAGAACATTATTTTATTCTGGGAATTGGTTAGGGCAAGTTATGTAAAAAAAATAATGTTCCCTTATGGCTGATCATTCCATAAGTACATCCAGCTCTGACCATGCTATTACCCATGGCAGGGACTGCACTGTCTGTGGCTCTGCATCTGAAGCTACTCACTCTAGTGAACCAGCCCTTCCTCCAGCCTTCCAGACTGTTCTTCTGGGAGCTTAACTTTCCAGAGGAGATTCTTGATCATGCAGCATGCTGTTGAGTGTAGGTAGATACCTAACAGGGTGAGCATCTCTAGCATTGCTCATACTCTTCGCACACTTAATTTTACTCACTACTAATAGCTGGTGAGTACAACCCTTGGTAGGCTTTGTTTGTGATCATACTTGGATAATTCTGTTTTGTCAGTGCCAAACAATGCTCCAAAAAGGGAAAAACATGAACAAGTTAGGAAAAAAACAAACCACAGAAAAAATGTCTAATGAAGAAGGATGTTCCTCTCATGCACTGCCTTTTGATTTTTTTCCAAGATTAAGAAACTGTAGGAGTACCAAAACAGGAAAAAGAAACTTCTTCCCCAGCAAATGTCTTTCTTCAAAAAGGATTCAGATTTAATTACAAGCATATGTGCATGCATAGACATGCACACTAGTATTCCACCTGTGGAAGGAGACAGTTTCCAAGATTGCTCCTCACAAGACATTAACAAGAGTAAAGAGGCCAGTGCTGCTTGTGCAGACCTGCAAATTGCAGTGAAGGTGGTTGTTGCTGGGATGAAGCTGACCCTCGAGCACTGGGTTGTCCCAGGGATAATCATTGGTCAGGTTCTGGAGTGGGCATTGCAACAAGCAGGAAGGAATATGCAAACCTGCTTTCAGTTCAGGTTTGCTGAAAAAGCACTCCTTTAGAAAATATTCACTACTTCAACACTGAATATGTACCTAAAATAAGGACCTATTGTTGAAGGGATGCTTGGCGAGTCTGGTTCTTCCTCAGAAGCTGGCCTTTCAAGCTTGGCATCATTATGTTCTTCCCTGTACTATGGGATGAGAAAATACAGCTCCATGCTTACATCTTTCGCTTGTAAACTTGCTTATGGCTCTGTTAAAACTTTTCAGAAAAAAATCCATATTTATATGTACCATCACAAAGTGACATCCAAAAAATGTGTCAAGAGAACAATAACTGCATATCATTCTCCAATACTCAGTAACCTTTTACGTGCTGTTGAAGAGGCACATAACAGATGCTTGCTTTAGCATCATTGGCAGAGGATGCACTGAATGTGAGAGAGCTTTCCAGATGTGTGGGAGCTTTATGAGACAAAAAAGGTGGCAGTTGTCTACATACACCAATTTTCTTTAAAAAAACCCCCACAAAAATAGTAATAAATGTAAACCACCAGTATATTGTGCCAACACAATATTCTGTAAGCTCATTCTCAGATTGTTTCCTTGTATCAGGTACATTTACACAGGCTTTTATGCAAGACTTCTACTTCATTATGGACTGAAATAAAGATAAGAAGGGGAGCTTTGCCCAGCAGAAATACTCAACTGCTTTTCAAATTGTTTAAAACTATGGTTACTGCTTATGGGAGAGACTCCCATCACATGAAGTTTGGGAAGCAGACATCCTGAAATAATTTCTACAATGCAGAGTAGGTATTTTCCTGCTCCCCAATTACACAAACTGTTAATGGGTAATTGGGAGGCAGGCTAAGTGCTAAAATCTGGTACCATTACATTGAATGACACTCTATAAAATAACATCTGTCTATGCATAAAATGGGCTTAATTCCCAGACACTGCCAGTCTATAATGAAAACAATATACTGTAAGCACGGAACATATTAAAAAAAAAAAAAAGAGAGAGAGAGAGAGAATGAAGTAAAAGTAGAATGCTTTTCTGATAGAATTCAAGTAGGAAAAAGTCAGGCTTATTTGTTATTTTCCTTTAGTTTATAATACAATTTCATTTCGAAGAGTCCATCTCTCTATTCTTTTACAGCATATATATAGACAGACAGATATATACACACATAAATTTATGAAAGTATATATATGAATGTATATATATTTAAATGGAGTTTGATCAGAAAATTAAATACTAATACAACAGATGTTAAAGTCAGTGCAAAGATTCCACCTGGATTGACAGATGGAATCAAGATAAGGCTAGAACAAGCTCTAACTCTGAATATCTTCCTTTTGCAATGTTGGCCCAGATAACAACACTAGCCTTGTTTTGGTTGGCCTGCTCCTACACCCTCCTTCTAAGAGTTACTTAAAACTTCTTGATATTAGATGGGCAATATATAAAATTAATATCTTATGAGCATCCCACTATGGTGTATTTTATGTTTACACATGTCACAAATTACTTGCAGTTAAACTGATCTCAGTTAAAGAAACCCAGCCTCTTTTGTGTAAAATACCACCTTCCACAATCAACTGTTTGAGACAATATATTCAGAGATGGAGGTTTTAGGACTCAAGAGCTGAAACTATAGAACTGATAAACCAGTGATGAAGCTTTATCTAATTTTAGATGCTTGACTGTCAGACCATTTTCAGTGTTGAAGTTTAGTCTCAGTAGTTTTCTTTTTACCTTACTTCATTTGATGTAAGATAGTTTCCTAAAAATGCCAGTACATGTCCATATCAATTGTTACAATTTTTTCTTTCTATGCAGAAGGATATGAATAATGTCAGAATATATTCCCATATTATGTATCTTTATTTTTCTAAGGTGTGGCTTGATAATTAGTACAGGATTATTTTATCAGTTAGTAAAGCATCCAATAATGTGATCAGCTATGACACATCCAGGTAATATTTGAATAGACCTATTTTTGCAGTTAAATTCACATTTACCCAAAAGACATGTTTTTTTCGCATGAACAAGAGAAGGAAATATTGATATGTGCTCAATGTTAATTAGTAGAAAACATTTTGGCACTGTATGAGATTGCTTATTGTTGAAAAAAGTTCATTATACAGAACCTTTTTATGAGTTTTGGCATAACAAAGAAATTGTGAAGCAAAACCAAACAAAAAACCTTACATAAAATAGAAGAAGAATGTCTGGAAAAATTATGAAAAGAAAGACATACTGTCAAGATATTTCTGTATTTGCTGTAGAAAAACTGTAACTTCTTAACGGAAACTTGTTTAAAGGGAGACTTTTTTCTTGCAAGTGTATTTTGGAAAAGTCTCATTTTTCCTAGTAAGGGTGCTGAAACTTCTTATTCAGTATAATTTTATACAGAATGTTTGACAGCTTCTACATTTATCTATTCTAGGGAATGAAAATGTAATTTGTAAAGTAACATGTTTGCTAATGAAAAATATTCTGTGAAAACATGTGTGTTTGGTGTGAGACTCCCAGGCTCGCTGACAAAAAGTGTGCCCTTTCTACCTCCTCATGCATACAAGTTACATGGTAGCCATTAATCTGGTAATTACGTGGTATTTTTCTGCATGGGTTTCCAATTCTTCAGGGCTCAGGTGCATTTCTAAAGCACACACTGACAGAAGCACAAGGTAATGCTGAAGCATCTCCTCCTCCTCACATTCTGTGTGAGGCTGTGCTTACTGCTGCCCTCCCATGTGCCCTTGCATGGGTTTTTTTTTTGTGCATTTGTTTTTGAGTACAAGCACAATCTTTCCCCTCTCATTCTTATTCTCCAAAATCAATGTACCTGGCAGCTGGGCAGCACTGAAGCCAGAGTGTGTGCTTGGCTGTCTCAGGTATGAAATTAGGAACGCAGCAAGAGGAAGCTCCTTTGCACTGAGATTTCCAAACTGTTCTGAAATGCAGGGATTGGTAAAGGTGATGTTTTTGCTATGCAGCCACTGACATGGCTCAGCTGTTAAATGGTCCTCCCTGAGGAAAACTGTAGCAGTCCTTGGTGTATGAAAAGGAATATGTAGATCATGTAACTAACCAGAACAGGGAATGAGAGCGTCAGTGCTCCATCCAAAGCACTTCAGCTCCTATCAACTTTCTATAAATCTGAGTCCTCAGGGATTTTAAAGTCTTTGCTTCTGATGGTTTGTTTGCAATCTCATGTTGCTGCGTGGACCATGAGAGCAGAGAAAGAAAAGTTTCTCCATCAGGTCATGTTCATCCACACATTCCATATTGCTCTTATTAAAAAAAAAAAATCAACAGTAATGAGTTCTTCAGTAATTTCTAATATGATTCTTTTTACTTGGAAAACCTTCTTTATTTCACATTTGCAAGTTATAAAAACGATATTTCATAATCTATTTTCTCAGATTCGTGCTGCACATTACTGTTTCCTCCCATGTGTTACAAAGAAAAGTCCTTCCTACACTGCTTTTCATTTTCTTTTAACTTGCTGTTTCCACTCTCATCACGTTATTCAGGAAAATAAAATTAATTTCATTTTATCTATTCCAAGATAGGCTATTTCTTGAGAAAAAAAAAAAAAGAAAAAGCATAAGACATCTGGATTTATATCCTGTCACTACTTAAACCCTAATGCTTGAGGGCTGGAGAAAGGATGGAGATAAAATTGGAAAATCCAAGCCAGACTATTGTGTAGACTCAGCTGCTTTGAACACTGCAGACTTTTGGGATTTTAGGAAAAAAATAAGAAAAAAAGAGACCAGTTTCACAAGTAACAAGGAAACATACAGCAAATTTAGCAATATATCAGCAGAGGAGTGCCTGGTTGCTAGATGTGGTGGTAAGTAGTAAGCAGATAGGCCTCCAAGAATGATTTGTCTGCAACATACAAACAGGCTAGCATGGCTCCAGTTAAGACCAAGATTACCCAGGGGAATGATGTGCCTATTAGATGGAGGAGGAACATCATAAATGCAAAGGTATTTCTCACAGTGAGGGGGAATGATCAGTTTGAGCCCCCGAGGGACCCGGGGAGCATGGATATGGGAGGAAGAGAAAGAAGTGCAAGGCAGAGTGCAGGCAGTGATAAATACAGCCCATCCTACTTAACTCCTAAGAGACCATGTGTGTTTCTGTATGACACAGAGAGTAGGGAAGCCAGAGATTTCTACCTTAATGTGCTATGGAAGACGCACTAAAGTTTGAAGACACACAGGGGAACAAGAAAGGAAAGGAAAGTGTCATTTAATTACTCAGAGGCTCAATGTAAAAACTGAATTACTCTAAGACTTGGGGACAAGTAAATGACTGAGGGCTCAAGAGGATGTGCCAGTGAGCACCATAGCAATGATAAGATTTTATTGAGGTTTCAGAAACTAGGACCCTCACTTGCTTGCCTGGGGTGCTGGGCAGAGCCAACCCTTCTCATACCATGAGATCTGAAGCACCAGCATCAGCAGGGTCCCTACACATTCCATGTGGGCACCAGATGACAATCCAGGCTAGCACCCAGATGTCCACAGTGGTTTGCTTCTGAATTCCAGTGGTGAATTTAAACTCCCTGAAAGTCTGTGCAGAGTAATATGTTACAACTTTGTTAAGTTTTATGTGTGCTCTTTGAGGAAAAGGTGATTGTGCCTTTTTTCATTCATTTATGTTGCATGGAAGAACACATTTCCTTAAAACATTTGTGTTCTACCTGTTACTCTAGAAATACCAGAAATGTCAAACCTGATCTTCCTTATTTGCAGAACAGGGAATGACTTAGTTGTGACAAGTACAGCACAGAGGGTTTTAAAACTGGATTGAAAGAACAGAGTATATGAAAACCTACATTTTCCTAATACTAAAAAAAAAACCCCAAACCAAACAAAAAAACCCAAAGCATTTTGAAGTATGTATTTTCTACCTCAATCAAATGTCATTTCTTCAATTCTGCTTTCATAAAACCATCACTACTGACTTCCAAGTACAAATTGAGACTTTCAATGTGTACTGAGATTGAATTTTGAAGAGAAAAAGCTCGAGAAAAAGCTCTTTTTTCCTTCTGTATATCAGTTAAACACTACTTTTTGTGACTCTAAAGCACCACAGATTCACATTTTCCCCTGTCTTTTAGTTCTTCTCAAATGAAACTTCACATCTTCCGCCTTATTTGCAGTGTTTCCCAGATTTGTCTGTCATATGTTAGAATTTCTTTACATATTTTAGATAATACCTTCATTTAACTTGAGTTTTGAGAATGCTCTCTCTTCAT
Source organism: Poliocrania exsul (assembly GCA_035041345.1). Classification (NCBI taxonomy): domain Eukaryota; kingdom Metazoa; phylum Chordata; class Aves; order Passeriformes; family Thamnophilidae; genus Poliocrania; species Poliocrania exsul. The sequence goes on from JAWWLZ010000118.1 coordinate 35,226,560, forward strand.
TTTAAAGCAGTTGGTTTGTTGCCTGCAAGAGTGGATCTGCTTCCTTGGTCATCATGCTTCAACCTAATTTTGCTTAGTAGATAATTTGCCTTCATGGTGTCAAATCTTTTTCTATTTGGCTGTTTTTTAAAACCATTGCTTTGATTTTTGCAAATATGTTTCTTGGTCATTCTCAAATTATTTCTTTTTAGAAATCAATTCCTAGCTGCAAACTAAGAAATTTAAAGAATCCTATATTTCCCCAGCCATAACTCTTCCTTGGAAATTAATTACATGAAATTAATGTTCATCATTAATTGGCTTACCGCAAATTGGCCCACTAACTCTACTTAGGGAAAGATCAACAGCCCCTGTTTTGCTTATTAAGCAATGGGGTGTCCTTAACTGACATGAAATCTTGCCCCAGGATCCTGTAATAATCTTCCTGCTTGGAAAGGGTACTTCCCATCTTCTCTTTGTCTAGATTATAGTGTGGGTGGATGTGTGCCTACATTGCAACAGTAGGCAAGGCTACCACTGAACTTTGGTACACACAGGAAAAGAAGAAGCTACAAAAAACCAGGGCTCAAAGAGCTGCATTTGAAAAGAACATCCTTGTTCTGATGGCACAGGATCAAAGCTGATATGAAAGACAACGTACCAGGTATGATCTGAAAAAATCAGTTTGCATCATATCTTTTTGGCTGACCAGCTAAGCTGAGCACCCAAGTGCATAAGGTGAAGTTGATTATGACTGGCAGATCCCTGCATCTTGGACTCTCTCAGGACTTTTCCAGGGAAAGCCTGGAGTACAGTCTTGTGTTTTTGAGGGAAGCTCATGATTTCTCCCTCCACTCTCTTCCCCTCCCCGTGCTGCTGTCCATTCCCTGCAGCAGCAACCATCACTCCCCAGAGACAGAGCTTTGCTGGTTCTTCCAGCAGGGGACACAAATGTTGCATGGAGTAGTGGTGGCTTTGGTAGGTTTCAGCAATGGTGACATCTGGAAATCCTAAAAAGCTGATGAATGTTAGAATAAGTTACCATTTGTGTAAAAAACTAACCTAAATAAATTAAGGAATGAGTCAGTCATTGTCAATAAAGGGCTGAGTATATCACATATATGTGACAATGACTATGATATGCTGGATGTGCAGCACTGTCTATTGCTTCAGGAACAACCCTGAGCAGAGCACTCCTTTCTGGCCTGTAACTCTCTCTGCATGAGAATGATGGAGCCTGGTACTTAGTGGTGACCAAAAAGGGCACCTTACATGGTCTTCTGATCAACAATTTACTGAGTGCTATGCTGGGGAAAGCTGGCATAGTCTGTGCTTGGAGCAGCTGGTGTGTGCTGCAGACTCCTGCCAGGGTCCCAAGTACTGCCATTAGCTGGGGGTCTTGCACCATGGAAGCTGAAATGGAAACACTGCAAAGCCCGCAGTGCTTCTTTGAGGTTGGATGAGTTAAGTTTAAAGTCTGTTTTAGGTTGATGAAGCAGTGTAAAGTGATTGTGCCATGCACCAGGATCAAGGGCAATGTTTTATTTCTGGCTGGGATATGCCTGGGTAACCTGTCCTAACTGAGTGCCTAAAATTAGTGTTTGGACTTATGCACCACAAACTACTTTCTTTCTGCAAATTTCTATGCCAGGAAAGTACATTAGTGTTGGTAATCTCTTGCAGAAGAATAAGAATTTTTATATGACAATAATTAAACAAACCCCCAAATAAAATAAAACCAAAGGGCAAAAGAAGTTTCCTCCAAGTTCCCCATCTCCTATTATTTACAGCTAAAAGCCTATCAGTGTAAAAACTTTCACCTGAATTATCTCAGCTGGTGTGTTGCCCATTTCCCCAGAGCCTGAGATACTTCTGCATTCCACTTGGGCAAAAGGGTGAGGAATAGTAGTTTTTGCAGGTGTTTGCAGATCAGACCCCACTATTGGTGATTAATTATCAAAATATTATAAACTCCTTGCAAGACAGCTTAGCTACTCTATTCCTTGATCTTTGTCCTCTTTGCTGTCACTTTGTTTTTAACCTCTGCAAGGACAAGCTGTAGGAGGCTGATTTATGCTCTTAAAGTGATTTAATCTCTTTTGCCCTGTCACACAGACTTTACCTGATTTGTTACTTACTCCTCTAAACAAGTCCAGGCAAGTCTTTCTGAGGTAAACATGAATGGCATACTCATAGAAATAAGGGTCAAAGACTTGCTACCAAAAATCCCCTAGTCATACAAAAAAGGTTAGGAGGAATTAAAAACCTTGAATAACTTCAGAACAGACTGTAAAAGCAAGCATGTAGCTGGCCTGCACTGAAGGAAAGGATGCTGATATTTCATGTAAGATAAAGATGCCTGATAAATTCCACGTTACACTGGATGCCATATCTGTGTCCAGCCTGCTGCAAACCTCTTTTCCACCACACTCTGAGATTACTTTGCAGACATTTATGGAGTGAAGGATCAAGTGTGGATGGAAAGGGAAGGTTTGCTAGCAGCATTGCCCTGCAACTCCTTCAAATGCTTCCAGGAATGGTGGGAACCTCTGAAGCAGAGTACTGCTGGGCTGCAGTGCCATTATAAATAAGGTCCCCCAACTGAGCTTGCAAGTGAGTTGAGCAGAACAACTCTAAGTCATCCAACCTGGCTCACACTGGGCCAAAGTCTGGGCTCAGTCCTGAGTTGGATGGTCAGCGAGACAGAACACAGGCTCTGAGGTATGTGTTGTGAACGGGCTTGTTTCCTTCTGAGAAGAAACATATGTTTGCCTATCTTTATAATCTCAGTAGAATAAATTTTACTTCCTTTGTACTCCAACAAGAGTAAGATCTAACATGGATGTGTTTTTCCCTGTTACAACTTGCAAATGCAGAGACAGCTGACTTTGTTACTCAACAGACATTGCATGGGAACACTGAACCTTGGGGCTGGCACAAGAAAGGTGGAAAGCAAACCTTAACAGAAATTCACTGACGTATAGAGTGCTTTATATCAGAATGAGAAAGAATTCAGGAACTTTGGTAATGGTTCTTCAAGAGTTAGGAAGACTCAGATAAAGAAGAGACCTTGAAAACACATGCAACCAATTACATGGATATATGGAACCTTGTTTTTCAGCTCCCATAGTAGGATTAATGGGGTAGAGTGGCAGTGAAAAACAAAAACTGTCATTAAAGGAAATATAGGAGTATTACCTTGCTGCCATGGTACCATTTCACAGACATTTAGTTATCCATTGACCTGCACAGAAAAGCAAAATCACTTAGAGCTGGCTCCAAATGAGACTGATCTTACAGCAGAACTTCACTAGTAAAATATGAAATGGACATCAGGTCAGCTCCCTTGGTGACCTGAATGACATGGTTCCTGGGAGCTATGGAGAGCTTTTCTGAGAACCTGAAATATCCATCTCAAGGGATGAGTGTTTAAAAAAAAAAAAATCTTCTGATCTCTCCAGAAAAGCCAAATCATAGGTACTTAAAGCTAGACAAGAAAAAATAATTATGAGGTGAAGCTGAAGTGCTAAGTAGGCTTGACTTTTCATTTCTCTAGTGACAAGGAGAACTTCAAATGTATTTCTTTAGACATTCACAGCCAATTTCCATTACATTAACCAGAATCTCCAGGGCAGTGTCTATAGATTTTGATCTGTTACGTTTTAAATGCAATTTTTTTGAATGGTGACTAAAACCCCTTGAAATATGAAATTGATTTAAGGAAATCCTACTTCTTGGAAGAACAGTAATAATAGGCACTGAGTTTTCTTGTCTATTAAGTAGTCTTTGCCTTTGTTGCTGCATTTATCACAGGCATCTTGTGAAATTCTGCAGTACTGTCACCACCTAGTCAGAACAAAAGCTGTCTTTTAAAACCTCTTCAAACACAATGAAATGACATAGTGGTGTCTCTCGCTAGAAAGACAGGGTTTTTTCAAAAGATTCCTGTATTGCTGCTAGTCAAAACTTAGTTCTGGTAATTAGCAGTGTTTCTAATCTTATTAGAGGTTAGTTGCTCTGCTGCACTAACCTGCTCATCAGTAGGTATGATTTTGATACTATTGTTCAGACACTGATCTGTCAATAAATAGAAAATTATGTATTGTAGTGTGCAGCTATGTGAGTGAATCAAACTTTTAGAAAAGAACTTAATTCAGACAGATTTTTGAGGCATTTTTTGGTGCATAAATTCTCTTGCCTTGAAAAATGATTGTAAGGAGTATAGGCACAAATCACTGGTTATAACCTTTCAAGTTTGCAGTAAATCAATAATTTTAGGGAGAAAGGCAAAAGTAAGGGAGTGTAAAAATGCTTCTTTTCTGAAAATTAACCCTTACTTTGATATACTTCAGCAGTTTTTGCTACATGACAGAGCATGAGAACTACACAGACTTTCAGTGACATTTACTCTTGTCATCCCTGCAAACTGACTTGCATATCAAAGATGTAAAAGTCAGAAATATTGCAAAAGAAAACCCAATGAAAAGGATCCTGGATTCTAAAGATTGCAGATAGTTCTGCGTTTGAAATTCCCCAAGTATTTTTGTTAAAGGCTTTGGCATAATCCTACCTGGCTTTGCTGTGTGGAAAGTGGATCAAAGGTGCAGACTTGTTAGCCTCTTCTGAATTGCAGGCCTCCTGGGGATTAGTTTCTTAGGATTGCTCTAAAAGTTTTCCTCTAATGCGAACACAATATCAGAGTAGCCGTTCACAGGGACTGAGTTTAAAATCTCAGTTTATACAAACACACTTTAAAGCGGCAATTCATTTGAGTGCAAAGTACAGTATCTTAGGTTAAGCATTTCTCCCTTGTTATCATTACCAAATGCACATTACACTAAACAAATCATGGTGCTAGACAGAAAGGGTATTTGAATTTTTTAAGCAATAAAATGAAGAACAATCACATTCTAACATCTGTGATGCCTTCATTCTTCCTCCAATGCACACCAAAAACTGCTTCTATGAAAATTTTGCATGGGCTGCTGGTTGTACTGTTCAGATCAGTGATTGCCATTGTTATGCATCAGTGGGGAAAGCAAACATATGTAATATATGGTAAAAAATGCACTGCAGATGAAAAATAACAAAAAAATTATCAGAGAATAATGCTATGTGCCTTCACAGTGAGATTTCTACTCCAGAGGTAAATTATAATGATACCACAAAAACTGTGCAAATGGTTATGAGGGACTTTCTCCTGTTTTTTAAAATAACACCATGCCAAGGAACTGTACAGATGATTCACAGACTGCACTGTGAGTTTCTGAAGTTAAGGTAGCAATCCATTCTCCTGGGCATTCTCTTGTTAGGGACTTTTTTGTGTTTTTTTTTTTTTTTCCTATGACTAGTCAGTTTACAATATTCTACAGGACATACTGCTTATAACAGATTTTTTCACAATCTGCTACACTTTCAGGAAATGTTGAAGACCTTCCTTCAAGTACATCAAGAGATGACTGACTCCTTCTTGAGCTGAGAAGGCTGATCCTGGGAAGCCCTTCAGCTGCTGAAGCCCTTCAGCTCCTGCTGAACCTGGTAGCCGATGAAGGAGTTCTATAGACCAGATGTCAGGCTCTTTCAAATAACTAGGGAGCCATGGCTCAGATGTGATCATCATTGCTCGCTTTTATCATGCCCATAGTCACATTGACTTCATGGTACTACTTCTTGACAGGATATTAGGATATTAGTTTTAACAGGCTATTAGGAAAGGTTTTCTTAGGGAAGAAGCTTTGATTATCACACAAGCTCTCAATACAACTGAAGCGGAAGATGTTTTCAAGCTGAAAAGAAAATGGTAAATCCTTATTAATAAAACCTTTTGATAATTTAGCTATAAAATAAACATAATAGGATATCATATTACTTACAGTGTGCTCCCATTATTGATGTTGCAAAACTCTATAAAATTGATGTAAGCATGAAAAGAGAAACCAGATAATTTTTTTTTAAAGTGCAGAATGAAACTTCAAATCATCTGAAATGGAAATCTGCTCCACACCAATGTTACTTTTGTAACTCACTTCAGTATTTTTTGTTCAAAATATTACTGTTTCAAATAAAAACGAAGCTCTGCGTTTTGGCTATCTCTGTTCTCAAGCTGGTCAACAAAACTCCTGTGATACTGTCAAGTGGTGACTCTTTGGCTAGAGATGCTTTTAAAAAAGCTTCATAATGAGTTAAGGTGAGGAGGCTTATCAGGAGACATGGGGCCATCTGCTCTGGCCCAAGTGATGAATGGGGTTTTGGAGGTAGAGGATGGAAGAATGGGATCAGACGGAGAGCCTATTACCTTTGCCGTGTCCCTGAGATCTCCTAACCACCAGCACAGGGTACTGGGGCAGGTGGCTGGGGAGCCACATGTATCCTGTTGCAGTCTGTCTCTCCACAGTGGCAGCAGAGGGAACTGGGGAGTAACTGTGTCTTGGTGAAAGTTAGTTTTATGAATCTTCTCATCCTCCTGAAGCAGATGGGAAGCCTGCTGTTGACATTATTGAGTACAAACATTTTGTCTAATGGATGACCTGGTAAGATTTTTCTGCCTTTCCATTTTCCATGCCCCTGAGATGCTAGAGTGTCTCTCATTAATGATCAAGCTTTTGTCTTCTCAAGAAAGTGTAATTACCTACTTTTTCTTGAGGTAACATTTAGGAGACTTTTTCCATAGCCCTCACTGCATAGTAAATGTGTCAGAGAGTTAGAAATGTCACCCATTTTATTTGTTGAATTACAAAGGAGAACGAACCACTTAGCTGTGTGGTAATACTGACTGTATATTCACTTTTTTAGCAGAGGATATTTGTGACTTCAGTACTCAATCCTTTGTTACAGTTAAAGATCATCTGAGCTTTGCTAATTATTTTTTTCTGCTTAAAATGTTATTGTAATTTTTCTTCTTAATGTGAACTGAATAACTGATTTCAGAAAAGGCCACTGTATGAATTCTCTTCCTTGCCCCATCTTGTATTATTAAAAAAGTCATTCTAAAAGTAATGCACTGAATATGTTTCTATCTCTATGTCTCCATATTTGTCAAACAACTATTTTGGCACAAATATTTTCATTAGTATTTGCAATTTCCCATTTATTCTTATTTTCCCAATATTTCTTAGTTTTTTCATTATTGCCCTGATTTTCAGTATCACTTCCTCATAGATTAATATATTTTTCTGATACATTTGATACTTCTTTAACTCTTCCTTCTTAAAGATTTGTATCTGGTTTGGATTCATGGGTTTGATGAGAGCTCATACATATTGAAGTTAAAACCAGACTACTGAAGTACCAGAAATTTAACACTAATTCACCTAAATGTTGCTTAATATACTTTTGTTCTTCCACAGTTGCCATTTGTAATTACCTGTCACTCAAACTGGCAGAAATTCTCAGTTTACTTAATTATTTCACTATTCAATTATTTTTAAATACAGTAGGTGGCCTGTCAATCTAGTGCTCTATAATTGATTCATTCTGTGCTATGTTTTCAATCCCAGTCCATGTGGATTGCCAGCAGACCATAAATCAGAAGTAAATAGCAGAGCAGCGAGTGAGTTGAGTGTGTGTGTGTGTGAGGGCAGTTCATCACTGGTGGATGCATCAAGACTCCTTATTACATACAGTTGTATCCAGTATATAAATTTATGACCTGATAGGAAGAGCAAAGGTGGCCAGATAGGAAGAGCAGATATTCTCCTCTGATTCCCACTGCTGCCTTCCTAATGTGTAAGCAAATATCTCTAGGAATCTAGGTCTCAGGCTTATACAACACCATGAGGGTTATTGTTATCAGTGAACTACCATAGCTTTAGAGTGCCTCTGTTTCCCTGGCAAAATGCTGGTACCCAAGGGGCCGTAGGTCCATGCCATCTGGTGACAGTAAACCATTGCTTAAGTGACAATACTGAACTGGGAGAAGATGTAGCTGCAGAGAATGCTGCGTGAACACGTACATAAACATGTACTCCTGATCCTGGGCCAGCAGTGAGTGCATTGGTTTATCACCCAAAAGACATTGCAGTACTCTTCAGGTCAAACCAGCACCAGCCAGGGAGCTCAGCACACCCATTGCAAAACAAAGGATGAGGCAGACCCAAGGTCAGCCTGTCCTGGTTGCTGAATTTGACCATTCACTTTCACTTTCTGGCAGCCAAACAGCAGCAGTGTGCAAATTATGGCACTGATTTTATAACCCCAGAAGCCTTGCCTACACTGGAGCAGTGCAGTGGACAGAGTTGCAGTGCAGGGTGCTACCAGTTGCTATTCAGATTAGTTTTTGTTTTCTTTCCAAGATATTTATGTTTTTGTGCTTGCTGCTGTATTATGGATAAACCAATCCTCCATCTGATAGATCTAGGTGTCTTTTGTGTCTTTCCTGGTGAGTCTTGTAAGAAGTAATTCCACAGACCCTCACTATATCTTTCCCAGACATCACATGTGGCTATAGACTAACCCTTAATTGTCATTGTGACCTAGCCAGTCAAACAAGATGAATCTTGTGTCACTCTTTGTTGGCATGTAATTTTTTTTGTGTGAGAACCTCCGCAAGAGGAAGGTACCAAAAGGTCAAATCACAAATTACAGAGCATCCTGTAAACCTTAGGAGTCTGAGTGTATAAGCTATGATCGATTGGCTCATTTTTCTGTTGTCTCACAGAAAGATGAAAAAGTGGAAAATTTCCACTGTTCTTTGATTGATACACATCTCTACATACATTTCTAATGTATATGTTGCTTGATTTCATCTGTCACCAAGAAGTCAAGTAGGTGAGATCTTTGTGGTTAAATATACTAGTTTCAACTAGTTTATATGCCTGCTAATCTCTTCTTCAAAACCTGCATTCAACACCTAAACTTTTGAACAGTTTCAAATGGATGTCTTTTTTTCCTTGTTGTTGCTGTAAACTTGCCACACATTTATTTCCTTTCCTAAACAAACACCTGTATTTCTCCCTAAAGATATACTAGTCCTAGTGCCAGAAGACCAAGAAAAGTCCTGAAAAACTGTCATATTCCATATATGTAAGAGTTACATAGTCTGAAGACCTACAGAAATGGAAGTGGTTATTTGGTATGACAGAAAGGGAATAATAACAGAGACACCCAGGACTCACTTCTAGCTCCAAAAAGGCCTGAAACAGGGAATTTTGCAGCTTTAAGACTGATAGTCAAGCTTAAGTTTTGAAGTATATAACTCCTAAAAGTCTATTTTATGTAGTATGGCCCTTTTATGTGGCTTTCAGAATTGCTTCCTGTCCCCACAGCTGTGCCCAAGACTTGATAACCACAGAGAAGATCGTCATCACCGTGCTATGGTTCCTCAGCACTGGGTACCTAGTGCCTGGAGATGTGTGACCCCTGCTATCACCAGGTAGAGTAAGAGGGGACAGATCTCCATCCTGTGCTCTGGAGAAAAACAAAGCAGAACCCTGGCAAGAAACTCAATTTCTGCAGTGCTCTCCAGGTTGTCTAAGTGAGAAACACATGTACTGGCTATTTATTTTTCAGAAATATTTCTCAGTATTTTGATATTTCTTTCCTTTTCTCATTGTAAACATTGTACATATGTAGGTATGTAGACACACATACCTATATGACTGTCCAAACACAGATTTATAGAGAATATGCAAAAACATGGATGAATTGCTCTGTCAGAACTCATTGGGATGTAGTGATAACGCTTTCAGATCTTTGTTGATAAATATGATATTCCAGACTCTGTAGATGATATCTGTAATGTGATACAATCCATCATTCTGTCTATTCAAAAATCATTGTTTAAATAACAATAAATAATAGAAAAAAGTGCAATTTTTTTTTCCTTTCCCCTCTCATGAATTAAGAATATTAATGTTACCTCTGCAACAAAACCGAATCCAACCATCTTAGGTCTCATTATGCAATGTTGAGCACAACAATTCAGGAAGATTTTCTTTTGTAAGTGTACCTAACTTTCAGAACATATGGATAAAAGTTCATAATGAAAAAGCAGCGATTTTTGAGGATTTCTGTACCTGAAATATTTAGAAAGTTTAATTTATGAGGAGAAATATCTTCAGTACAGTTAACCCTCTTGCCTGTGTTTATTGGAAACTATATTGTCAACTGATTGTTTCCATACAAGCTGAATTATTAGTCTTTGTTTTGAAAGAAAGCAATTTATCCCAGTTTAAAAAGAAGAAACAAAAAACCCTCAAAAGTTTTGCATAACTTCTTCATACACAATGTGCTAGCAAAAGATGACCTTTAAGCAAGACTGATTAGAGGAAAATAGGGTAAGAAATGCTTTTCTTCCTTTACATGAGAAAATAACGTTTGTCATTATTATTCTACTTTTCAACCCATTTCAAGAAATAATATTCGGTTGTAAATCAGTTGTATCATTGGTGTGGAAAAAACCAACACATGCAACTGTGTCTAACAGAGATTTTCAGACTTGCATCTTAACAAAATCACCTTTTATAGCTTGCAGCTTCATGTTTAAAAGAATGTAGAAATCAAGCTAGTTTAGAAGGGGAAAGATCAGTAATCTGCCTTGCCTGACCTTTGGCTTTTGTGCTAAATATCTATTTGTCTTTGCTCACAGTAGATTTTCTATCAGTGCTTTGAATTAAATCTGTGGTATTGATTTTTTTCTTTTCTTTTTTTTTTTTTTCTTCTTGAGAGAAGGTTCTTAGGAACTTGATAGGACTTTCTTTTACCACTAGGTCTGGTTTATTCCTGGGGTCACATGTGAGCTTTCCAGTTTGCCTGTAATTAGTCCTGTTTGGCTGATTACTTATACTTCTGTCAGAGGAGTCTCACCCAATTTCTTGTTTGCATGCTCCTAGCTTTTGATGTATAGACAGGTGGGACACCAGCTTTTTTTTTTTCTTGTGCCAGTTATAACACATGAAATATGGTACCAGATTAGGTTAATTACCAGTGATCCGCTTCCAGAGAGGAGCATTTTTAGATATTTTAGAGATGAGTGTAAGGATTTACACTCACATGGGATGGACACATGCAAAACAACTTCTTTAAAATTGAATTTTCTCCCTATACAGAGAGAGAGAGAGTAGTTGATTGCTGTCCCGAACACTCAGTGTGGGTGTTTGCCAAGTTATTTTAAATCAGTGTAAAGTTCACCTTGAGCCGTCTTGACCCCAACAGAGACATAGAGCCTGAAATATTTCAGTGCCTTATTCAAAGCTGAATATTCTTTGAGGATATGGGCTAAGTAGAGGGTTGGAGTAGGAGCCCAGTCTGGTACCAATGCACTTACATGTATATGTAAGTACATGCTTTTATAGGAGGACATGAGCAAGAACAATTGCTTATGCCCCAGGATCCATATTTCCATGAAAGTATATGCAGGGATAAACTCAAAGTGACATGGATTTCACTTTCCTCAACTCCCTTCAGTGTTTGAGGCTGGAGTCACCAAGCACTCACTGCATATCAGGCTTGGGTCATCCTTTTGCCCATTGAGCAGTGAATGGGTCAGCCATGGCTTTTTGGGGTCAGTGAAGATTGTGGGTGCCCCTGCGCAGAAGCAGCAGGTTGCTAGTTCTAATTTGGGAGTAAACTAGCACCTTGTAATCTATTTCTTAATCTTTTTCCTCTTCCCTCACTTTGTTGTGTAAAGGTCCTACTTCCAGAGGGCAAACTATTCCCAAAACACCTGAGTTTGATGCAAAAGTTAACTGTCCCCTAAATGAGAACCATAAAACTTCTCCATAAACTAATCCAGTGGGTGTCCAGAAAAACATCCACCCTTTCTTAAAGATATCAGATACATGGATATTTATCCTACCAGACAGAGATGCCCAGTTTATCTTCTCATTCATGCAGACAATAACGAAGCACTATAAGAGTCAGATAGTCACAATAAATAAGAGTCCATATCCTCCCTGGAAGTAATCTGGGCGCGTTCCTTGGAGGTGAAATTGGTAAAAAAATTCATGCCAGGTCAGAGTATGGTTTGTAAGAACAAGAAGCAATATGGATACAGCTTTGCAGACTTTCTGAACAACAAAATACTACTTACAGTCAAAGAATTGCATATATTTCTTAGCAGTATCTTTCCATTTGGACTTGACAGGATTCAATAAAATAAAGTGTGCCTTGGGCCACGTAAAAAGGGAAAGAAGTTGTAGTGAGCATCTTTAAACAACCATCTTCTACTATTGTTGTAATATTATCTAAATATTACATTTTATGAATGTGACCACAAGCTTTTAGCTTGTTTGAATTGTTACTTTTATTAAAAGGTTTTATATTGGCCCAGGAAATGTATTTTCTGTGTGTGTAGTTTTTTTTCCTAAGAAGTGTACTTTTGAGTTGGCTAAAAGCCATTTTCATAGGGAAGAAACATTTCCTTCTGATGACATGCCACAATCTGATTCATCATTTGCTTTTGTAGTTTCAGCAACAAAAGGCATTTCTGAATAGTTTTTTTTATGAGGATTTAATCTTCTTTTATTCTTGTTGGTTAAGTATGATTTCCAAAATTGTACCTTTTAGGTCCATAATTTTCAGAATACCTTGTAAGTATTTTGAGTTCAGCTCTGCCTTTTGTTTCATATTTTTATTTCCTCTTATTATTGTTACTGCTGTTATTATTATCACTGAAAATGTGTGGGATGCTCAGCACTTAGGAATAAAAAAGGTTAAATATCTTGCAGCCTGAAGACCACATTTTTCTGGCTTTTTCTTTAAACTAGTATTTTTTATCCCTCTTGGGATAATGTGTTTTCAAAATGAATGTAATATTTTACTAGGATTTTACATTGTATTTTGCTGGAAAACATCATCTCCATGCTCATGCTCTGGGCCAGTGGAAGCTCCTCAGAAGTGAAGGGCAAAGCATGTATTTGTGGTGAGCATAGCCCTTGGCCTAAGCTCATAACCAGCGTCGTGAGAGGATATGGGCTCATGCACACCCTTAGGTGTCTATGTGGATGTGGGGTAAGACTGTCTGCAAAGCTCTGCTTAGCTCTGCCTGCCTGTGGCTACATGGCTGTACCCACAGTCAGTCTGTGATCAGCCCAGGCTCAATTCTGTCTGTATGAAAACTATGGTTTGGCAATTGATTTTGAAGGTGGAACCCCAAAGGTAAGCCAAGTTGAAAGGCAAGGTTTATCTGGGCTTCCAGAGTCACCTGAAGGGATGAATGATGGGTAAGTCTTCACTACAGAGAGCCCAGATCTCCATCATATCTTGCACTATTCTTGGTGGAACACTTGGGACTGTGAAGACAAAAATGTGCTACTCTGTTCATGGGCTGTCCTGACCCAGCTTTTCACTACAATTTAAGCAAGATTCATTGTATATACAAATGAGAACCAGTTCATCTAGAGTTTTTATGCTTTCTATGTTTGTCAAATTAAATCAGAGACTGTTGTATTCCCAGAAAGGCAAATGCCTTAAGGCTGTAAACTTTATTTACAGAAGAAAAACAAAGTCTTAAAGCTTTGAAATATATTCAGGGTTTTTTTTGTTGTTTTTATTTGGTTGGGGTTTTTTTAAGGTAACTACAGACTAAGCAGACATCTAGGTAGATTCATTTCAACTGTTTTAACAAATTTTTACAATGAACACCTTGCTAATTATACAGTAGTTATCCAGCATTAATGAAGTTATACACAGACAATGAGATTTGCAGCATTAACTTTTAATCTTGTTTTCTGTAATGATTTTTCTTCCCTAATGGATACACATGCTTACCTAAGCAGGTTTTTTTGACCATTATTTTATAATTAAACTATGTGTTTCTGTAGTTGTAACTCCAGCTTGAACAGGCACTAATATATCTGGAAAGAGTGGATGTATTCTTAAAGCACTTTAAATTTCTAACCTTGAATAATTTGTCTCTGATGATTTTCTTAATTATAATCCATTCAGAATAAAAGAGGATAAATTTCTCCCCTTGAGCAGAGCCAGGATAAATTTTTACGTATCTGCTCTATATAAGATTTCTTTTTCATTCTGCCAAAGTGAATACTGCATCCTAAACTACTTCATCGTTCATTAGTGTACAATTAGGCCTGTATTCACTGGTATGTGTTGCCTGCTTTGAGCCATTCTGGTGATGCAAAGCAGCTGTAAACTCCATTTAACAGCCTGGTTAATCCAAGTTTACAGCTGTTTTGTGTGGCTGGAGAGGAGCGATGTGTCTGGGGTGTACTGGTAAATCTGGCCTGTCGAAAAGGAAAGAACTTGCATCAGTATTTTATCACTTTTCGAACTGTCTCTGTCATAAACCAGCCTTTGCAAATTTGCATTTGGTAAGACCTGGTTCTTCACTTTGTTGCATAGATTTATCACATTTTCTAATTACAAAAAAACCCCACATAACGAAACTAGAGTTAAATAGGAAATGTATTAGAGAAATATATGGTAGTAGAGAGGATGGATTAGGAATTATTCATAATTATGGCAGAAAGATTATATAAGGCAGAGGGACTATATTGAGACTCAGGAAAAGAAAGATTGATTTTCCTAATATAGCAGCAATCTCCTTGCCTGACAGTCACTGAAAGCCTCTACTTCACTCCGACAGTCTCAGCCTCTAGGTAGGTACTAGCTGATTTAGATGGTGTGGAACCATGGAGGTAATTGGATGGTCATGATACACCATGAGGACAGCACCTTTTCAGACATGGCTCGTCACACTGCTTCTGCCAGAAAAAGTCATCTGCACACATCCTGAAAGGGGTGATGCCTTTCCACCCAAAGTCTGCTTCCTCATCCATCATGAACCCTTAAGGAGAGCCACCCTAGGATCAGGTGAAAGAGGATTTTAGTAGCTGTGTCTAATCTGTCAGGAAATTCTACTGTTCTGGTGTCACAAGCATTAGTGTGAGAAGCTTTCCCCCAGGAAGGACAGGGGTGTTAGTAGGCTAGATTTATATAAACCCCTCCAATGCGTGACATGGTTTGAAAGACAATCATCATAAAACTGCTATTGAAACCAACCAAGTTCTATATTTTCATGTTTTCCCTTTCTTTCTTTGACCTTCTGTGCCTGATCAGGGCTTTGCCATGCTGAGTTCCCTGCCCTTCTTGCCGTACTATTTACAGACCTTATTCTCCATCTCAGTCTTTTGTTGATTCCTCTCTTAGCAGGAAAATACATTTGAGCAAAATATGAGTATACATAAATCCAAACCCGATTCAGAACAAGCAAATAAAAATTTAAGAGCTTTTTAGGAATTAAATTACTTAAAATCAAAAGGAACTAGCAATAGCAGTGCATCTAGCTCAGCTTGACCTTGGTGCCACTATGCCTGAGCTTCTTCAGTGTCTGTTTGCAATGTAGTTCTTGGTTTCCTTTCTCTTCCATTCTGATTTCTGAGTACAGTTGAAGTTCTAGAGATTCATCAGGGCAAGTCATCATCAATGGGAAACTGGCACATGAGGGAGATGCAGATCAAACAAAAAGCTTGGCTCACTGGGGAAAAGAAAGAGGAGTATTTTCTGGCTGCAAGTGATATCAGGCACAATGCTAGTCTAACTGGATGCAAAAATTAATGTCAACATAAAATACTTAATTTAGATTATCATGATGAGAAAATTCCATAAAAATTGATCTTTCCGTGGAGATATATCGATTTATGCAGCTTCTATTTTCCAAACAGAAAATCTTTCTTTAAAAATTGTTTCCATCAATGCTTTTTGCAGTGAACAACAGCTTTAAAATACAAAAGTATTTTATTTCCAATGAAGGTAAAATAGTAAACTAAAACATGAAAATATTCAATGTTTTTTCTCTTTTGCTATCCCTTTCTGTCCAAGCTTGCAACAGTGTGAACTGGGCTAAAATCTGTGGAATTCTATGCTTTACTGATGTATGCCAGTTCTAGTGGAAAGAACACTTCCAGTGGGTCATTTTAAGTGATGGAGTGCTGTAAAGTCAGATTAGACTGAAATCAGGCTCTCCTTCTGTTTCTCAGTGTCCAAACAGATAGGAAGACAGTCACTGCCTGCGCAAGTGATCTGTCTCCACGCACCAGCAAGCAAATGGCAGTAAGGACAGCAGGCACTTACGAAAGAAGAGTTTTACTCCCAGCAGATCAGACCAGAGCTGACATCTGGTAAGAGATGGGGCACCATTAACCAGAGCACCATGCAGCTGCCCATTGCCAGTGGCTTCCTTGGCTTGTATTTCTGGCTGTGCTACGATCAATCCCACCGCAGTCAGGGACCATGAATGTCTAAGGGAAATTGAGGGGAAAAGGGAGAAAAAATAATGCATAGTATTAAAAAATAAAATGAATGCCTTTGTGCCTATCACCTTTTGCAGAGCCATAGGGCTGAACAAAGCATCCCTTAGAGAAACATCCCAAAGCAAAGCATCCCAAAGAGAAATCTCCCGGAAAGCACATTCCTGCTGTAACCAACTATATCATGGCTGCCAGAAAGGTTATTTGGCACCTCCTCATGCTTTTATCCCTCAGCTGCCTTTTGAGATTCACCAGCTGCAGTACTATTACCACGCAATTCTTTTTCAGGCCAATAAAAATCATAACCATTTTCATTTTCAGTAATTACATTGCCATCAGTATTGTTTCCAGTGCCTTTTGACCTTGCTGAACCATTTTCTTTTGGTAGCAAATGGTCAATTATCTCCTCATGTACCTCTACGAAAACCATAACTACCTCTACCATCTTCTCTAACCCATATTTTCTCCAATTTGTTTTTCACTTAAGTGTCATCAAAACTCTCAGATGTAGGCTTAAAACACAGTGAAAAAAGAAAATCTTTACTTGACCAATATGTAAGTTTCATTGATAACCAGGTATTTGGTCTAAATAATTTGTTCTCTAAATTCAGTTTGAAATAAAAGATCCATACTTTTCTCCTCACACTGAAGAATTACAGTGTGGTCAGCTCCTATCCTGCACTGTCAAGCAAAGGGTGATTTCCTGGTTGAAAGTTTTGTAAGAGACAAGGAATCCAAACAAGTCTTTTACACTATGTCAGAAATATTTGCCTCTTGTATCTTACTTTCCTGTCACAGGCAGATCACTCACTCACTGAAAAGCAGAGACGAATTCTCCCTGAGGCCACTCCAATCTGAAACACATACATTTGTCCCTCAGAAAAACCTTCCTTCTTTCCCTTTTTGCCTGAATGCACTGCAAAACAATTCTTTGGCTCTCTTCCACTATGAACAAAAGGGAAGCTTCTAGGTACCTGGCTGTTTATGGAGAACCAGATCCTTTTTCATCTTTCTTTTATTTTATGTTTTGAAGTGGTTCTTTAGATCCTATTTGATACACTGGTGGGAAACTGTATCTGTCACATACCCGAATAAACAGCCTCCCCAGACAGACTGAAAGAAGGAATTATGAGTTTACCAGTACTTTTAACAATAGAAGAGACGTGATGCTTGGTCTTACAAAGACCCTGACACTTAATCACAACAACTTTCACTTGGGAATGGAAAATGTGATCAACCCTGGCAACATTGTACTGTGTTAGTCATTAAATATGTGCACGAGTTCCAGTAGCAGTGAAAAATGTTTTGAGTGTAGTTGCACACTTGCAGGCATCATACTTTCTGTCTGTCCTAGGACTGTTTGAGGGGCAGTGTAGCCATATCTACTTGGCATGGTAATTCAGACATTTGAAGCATCCTCCCTGTGCTTTCTGATATCCACAAAGGAGTGGTTATTTTCTAGACTTCTTTATGAAGACACCTTCTTACAGGAAGAATATTTCATGGAAGTGTCTCATTCAACTCCTTCCTTCTCTCTATCTCCATCTACCATCTCCTACATGGCACACAGCACCACCCACTCTGTATTTCACTCCAAAGCTTATGTAGCAGGTTGAGACCCAGTCCCATGTCAGGAGAGCGGGACTGTCTTGCTCCAGGGGTGCTGACAGGAGAACTGCTGTGTTCTTACAGAAGCAGTGTAAACTGTTTGGTTTCCTCCAGGCAAGTATTCAACAGATATGATGACAGGCCCAGAAAAAATGTTTCTGTGTCAGGAAGGTAAACTACATACATCCCAGGCAGCTCTCTCAGCTCCCACCTTGGCACATGACAAGGTTGTGTTACAACCTGTTAAAACACAACAGCTCTAAAGAGTTTTTTGCCCTTCTTTTTTGCTGCACATTACAGCCATTTCACAGGCTGATGTGCACACATTGTATTTCCAAAAGCCAAAAATAATCAAGGGCTTGTCTCTTTCTTGCTGCAGTAGATGCAGAGAGAAGTGTGTTGTCTTTTTTCCAGCTCTGGCAGCAGTTTTGTTACTTTGCAAGCAGAAGGGAGGGAAACCCTCTGCAGAGGGTTTGCATGGTATGTTGAGTTGTTTAAGGGCTGGCAATCAAAGGTGTTTGGCATTACTAAAAAAAAAGAAAATTACAAGCTAATCTAAAAGAAGAGTTTCCAGAGTACTGATTTGTCCTTGATGTGCTTTGCCTTGCTCTATAAATCCTAGTGGGGGATAAGATTTCTGAAAGTCATGACAACCAACAACAAGACATTCAGAAAAGACCTACTGTCTTTCTTACCAAATTATAAAAGTTAATTGTGTGGAGTTTTAGAGACTCCAAAAACCTCTGGATGTCACAATAGGAAGTACCAAGAACTGTACACAATGGGAAGACTGAATCCACAGAATACTTGGTGGCATTGGGATCACAATTCCTTCCAAAACAGCGTACTATGTTCTGGAGAAGAATGAAAGACACTAATTAATACTAATTAATTTCTAGGGGGTTCTCATTTTTTTTTTTTTATTTTTTTTATTCCAAAATTTCCCATAGTCATAGAGAACATCACATTTTCTCCAAGCTAATTTTAATAGCTGAAATATAGGGTACATAGAGGTTTCCAGTAAAGAACTCTTAATTCCTAAAAACATAAATTTTCTACCTTAAAGTTATCTTGGGATGTTTTTTTGAACTCATTATTCTTTGTATTATGAAGAAAAATGGTGTTAGACAATTCTGGCATTTGCACCCTTTTAATGTCTCATTTGGCATCATTCTCTCCCACAGCAATAACCTAGCCAATCTCTATATGTTAATGACTACTAACCCCCTAGCCACATTTGTCATTCTACTCTAATTTCCTTTGTAATTATGCTTATCTTATGATATAAAGAAGCACTAATATGTTTTCAGATTTCCGTGTGGAATCTTAATAAACAGTGTCTGCATTTACTTTCCAGATAACATCTGTAGCTTGATGCAAAGTCCTTGTCTGTTTGCCATCACTAGTCATACACTTATACAGTGCTTGGAGCTTGGCCCAAAGGCTGCTGATGTCACTAGAAATCTTTCTAATTATCCTGTTGATGACCTGTGGTATGATTTAGGAATCAGCAGCAGGATATGTTAAAGCTCCATGGGTATTAAATGTTATTTCATTTACTTTTACGTGCCCAGAGCTTTGCCCTGTGTAGGGCTGCCATTTCTCCTTGCAGAATAAGACATTTTATTCTCAATGGAGATTAGCAGAAGCTCTGAAGCCCTGAATAGATTAAACTTTTAGGTTCTTGCTCATACACACTGCAAAAGCTCCGCTGTCATTAGTACCACCTAGACATGTTCCTTTTCTTGAGGATTTTAATTCTTGTTACCTTCCTCTAGCTAACCTGACTAATTAGTTTGCATTATAATTATTATATAATGATTATAATTATGATTAGTTATTATTAATATTTTCTGCTAGTTTTTTCAGTATTGCTCAGGGAAAACTTTTCTTTGCCCTCACAGGAATCCAGAAAAGTAAGAATAGCATTTGTAATTCCTTTTAATGAATTTTACCAACATACATCCTGTAAGGGAGTAATGAAAGAAAAACATATGACATATACTCCTAACTTTCATCTAGTTACAGTAAAGAGATGACTCTGTCATAGCCAATATTTAATACTGAAAAATATCTTTAATGATCTGGAAAACTACCAGGCTAAACTGAATGAACTAGACATAATTTTTGCAGAAGAGGATTATATGATCTATTATCTTAATGAAGGGAGATAAAATTCATGTAAAAGGGAAAGAACAAAATTATTACCAAAGATAATTAAATGAAACACTAAAATCTTCTTTGTTATACTCCAGCTTTTGGAATCATTTATATTATTAACAAGCACAGCATTTCCTGGCATCCTTAAAAATGGCAAACTTCAGTGTTGTACCTCTTTTTCATCTATAGGCCAGAAAGTTTTCTACAGGTACAGTGGAACACTTTGGCTTGTGCAGGAACAGTAACTATGGTGGACACCAATATAGTTCTTAGCTGGACAATGTGTCACTGCAATGGCCCTTCTGCGATCTGGACAAAACAGAAACCTTAAGAGAGGACCCAGCAGGTAAAGATTTCTATCATTCCTATGAGAGTACAGAAAGTACAGATCATTACACCTGATCACCTTGTTGTTTTTTATTAATTTCTAAATTGTTAATCCTTAAATTTACAAATACGGGTAAGGTGACATTAGTCCTTACAGTATCTTTGATTCTGAGGCTGTTTATTAGATGGAGTAATAAAATGTGGAGCCAGATTGTGGCCATCATGCTCAGTTGTTAAAGTCTTACATAAAGCCCTCAGTGCCAGTAAGAATTGTTTAATTGATGCTGCTAAAGCCTGGATCAGAGGAAGGGAATGAGTGAGTGGCTCACACCATTTTTATGTGAGTGTCTAATTTTGTTCACAGGTTCTGTATGCAAAACAAAGGGACCAGCCCAGGGAAGTCTGCAGCTGAACTGGGTGCACAGCCTACACAGAATAAACGTTGCACTTGTGCCAGAGCAAGTGATGCTGTGTTCATACCTGATATAAGAAAAAGTGGAGCCGGGAAGGTAATGAGAGCAGAAATCACAGGAAGGCTACCCAAGGGTTGAAAGGGTTTCTGACATGGGGAGAATACAAAGTATCAAAACTTAGTTGTTTAATGAACTCACATAAATAATTTCAACCATAATTATTTTGCACATTTTGAGGAAGAATTTCAAATGACAGTCCCCAATCTGACACCTGCAGTTACAATCACTTGTATATGCAGGTACCTGATTGCATCTGTAAATCAAATAGTTAGATGTTTAAATAACTTCAGCTGTGCCTGAAAGATTGCAGATGCAAAAATGCAGTCCTTGTTGAGGGCATGCTGGACATTTGACCCTGCATTTCTCTAAGGTACCTCTAATAAAGAAAAAATTTCTCAATGCTATGAAAATTTATAAATCCCTTCTGCACAATTAAAAAATAGCATAAACTCAAAAAAGCAGTTCAGCATGACAAAAAAAGAACATATGTGACATATTTTGATATTTTTTTGACAAATCATCATACCTAGTGGTTATGAGTTCAGATTGAAAGGAAGAGAGTGTGCAGAAACGCTAAGTAGAAGATATTATAATCTTCAGCACTTTGTGTTATGTTTTATAGTGATATTTTCTCTAAATGTCTTCAGCTGGTTTTCCAACCTAGTAAAACTTAAATTTTCACTATGAAAGTTCAGTCTTTATTGAAAAAGTACGATTAACTCATAGGCCATGTTTTGCAGGATGTACTGACATTTAAGCTTAGAATTGTTTGAGTTGGAAGGGACCTTAAAGATCTTATAGTTGCAAAACACTGGAAAGAATTCTTCTTACAATACCTTTTCATATCGTACCTAATGTTATTTATTGTTTTTTAACCAGAAAGAGATATGTTTTTTCCTGCTGCTTTATTCTAAAATGGGTGCAGGCATTTCCCTTATTATTATTATTATTATTATTGTGCTTGAACAGATTTCAAAACATAAGATTAACTTCATTAAGAAAAATCTATTATTATCAAAGTTCAAAACAAGGTTTAGGAAAAAGTGTTTAATGGGAAAGTTTTCACTTTGATATGCAATTATCAGCGATGAAATTCATGTGGGTTTCATGGCAAATTGATAGCTTGAGTAATGCATTACTAATCTGCACAATTCACTAGAACCTTGTCAGAAATCAAAAGTGTTATTACAACAGTGTGAACTTTGTGTAGGGGGTAGAGAGTCAAGATGATAAGGCACAAATTTTATGGTGAGTAATATTGTAGTTTCACCAATAATTTCTGTTTGTATGTAAGGATATTTTCTTATGGAGTGCTAGGACAGGGGAATTTATGTAATGATATTCTCACACCTAAGCAAACTACTGAAGAATTACTGACATGTGCATACCTTCTTTAAACATCACAACAAATTATTTTTCCTCATACATTGGAAAAATCTTGCTGTCAATATACTCCAGGCTTTGTACTCTGATAGAGATCTGTAATTACAGGAACGTTTCAGCTTTTTATGGTGATGCATTCTTTGTTTATTTTTCACACCTTTGGTCTTCAGCAGCTGCTATCAAACTGTCATCTGTGGATCATTAGGAAACATATGGCCCAATATGATTAATTTTGTCAGGAGCAATTGTAGCTGCTGATATTTTGGCCAAAAGGACAAGAAATAAGTATTAGCACCAACTTCTCCAACATGCTGGAAAGCAATAGCAATAATTTCACAGTGTTACGAGGTTCTGTGTTGCTGCATTGTATAATGTCTCATCCCCCATCTTCTCTTTCCAAGATTGCTGTACATGTGTAAAATGTATACACAGAAGAACAATACAGTCCATATGCTATTGGACTGTACAATTCTATTACATTTATGGAAGTTCAAATGGCAAATGAAAAGATTGTCAATTACATAGTCTTGACTGTAGCATGGACTTTTTTCACGAGATGTATTTTAGCATAAGGCAACATAGAAGAAACAATTTTTCTAAAGCATGTGCATTGTATTTATTTGTGAAAACAACTATTTTGTGGGGAGCAGCAGGTGCAATGACAGATTATCGTAGCCAGTGCAGTTTGGAAGAGGGAATATTATACGAGGGTTTCACAGATATTCTCTTTAGTCCTTTTGGTAGAAGCTGACCTTGAAAGTGTGAACTAAGCACATGTAGTGCAATATTGTCTTAATGAGCCTGCAGAAAACCTGAAACAGTAACTCTGAAAGACATAATCAGTGCTATCCATTTCACTGGGCTGTTAAGCTTGAGACATAGAGACGAACTCCTGAATATCATCATTATTAATTATAACACCAGTGACCATTCTGCCAGGAAAATCCTGCTGGCTTAGGTGCCCAAGCAGTTCCTATGCTTTTTATATACTAAAATGTCAATAGTAATCCTTCCATCCACTGTTCCCCTGATAACTTCTGCAATACTATAAACTATTTGGCCTTTCTAAAACTCAGATAAATTACACAATTATGAAGCTAGTGGTGGGAGGGAAAGAACCACTGGATGAGCTTAGCTGATATGAATTTAGCAGATCTTAAAATTTCACCTTTCTTTTTTGTTTATTTTAGTCAGACTGTGCTGGATTAAAGTATGTTGCTCATTAGAGGGAAAAAACCCCAAAACAGCAACAAAAAAGGATTCTGACAGACCAGACATATAGTACTTGAATGAAATTGGTGGGCCAAAGCTGGTACCATGAAAAGTGTTGCCTGACAGGGACAGAGCGATGCCTGCAATATTACAGTGCTTAACTGGGCATGGCTGAGATCATGGCAGAGAGGCCACTATGGAAAAGCAGACCCTTTGGTAGACTTCTTCTTATAACCTTCTTACACATAAGATGGATGTAGGTATGTGTGGCTAGGCTTCATGGATGAAGATTTGGGAAGGGCTCTATCCACAGGGGTGTGTCCTTCGAGCCTGCACAGTGGATTTTTTAAATGAGGTGCAGCATGTGCGGAACTGGCCCCACCCTTTAACTCCTAAGGTTCATCTGCCATGGCCAAGCGAGCTTGGACGGTGACAGTGAAGTCCTCAGGACT
>JAWWLZ010000118.1:35250458-35267534 GCA_035041345.1 Poliocrania exsul
GCCCCACCCTTTAACTCCTAAGGTTCATCTGCCATGGCCAAGCGAGCTTGGACGGTGACAGTGAAGTCCTCAGGACTAGAGCCTACAGTCCCTGGTATTCCCAGGAGGTCTCTCATCCAAGTACTAACTGGGGCTGACCCTGCTGTGCTTTCGAGATCTGACAGGATCGGGCATCAGAGAGGCATTTAACTGCCACACTGTAGGAATAAGAAGAGACTTTTGAGTTAAGAAAAAGGGTTTTTAGAGTAACAGACAGAGTTTTAGGGCCTCCTAACAGGTACAAGTTAATTCTGTGGGAAAGAGACCAATTGCTAGCAAAACCAAAGAAGATAAGGCTTTGAATTATTCTGCTCATGGCAAAGGAATCTTGGAAGATAGCGTGGTCACAGCAATAGTGCTAAAAGTGTCATCCAATTAAAGCTGTCATGAGTTTAATGGACATGGTGGTTTCAACCTATGGGATGAAGCTATGGGTGGGAAGAAGGTTAAGATATATTCTGTAATTAGAAGTTAGTTAGGCTTTTTACTGGTCCTTTGTCTCTCCATGGAGTTCTTGAATAAAACTGTCTTTGAGTGTGACACCTGTAAGCTGTGGCCTAATTAATCTTCTCTAGCCGCCATGATTTTATAGTGAACTCACAAAGATTTTTAACAGCCTTTCTTTTACACCACACAAAAGATACAATGCTGCTGAATAGCAGTTGTCGTGTTTTTCTTTGAAAGATGATATGTCAGTTGCACATATGAAACAACAGTATTTTCAAAGAAGTCTGATATCTATGGGATAAGGTATCGGTTCTTGAGAGTAACAACTTTAGGGGCACCCCCATCCAGTTATGATTCTCTGGATCTACCAGACAATTCTTAATCCACTTGATGATACCTTATTGTTATTGCACCTTGCATCATACTAACAGCACACATTATGAAATCTCTATGTTGAGCACCTTCTTGTAATGTCCATCATGCACCTAGCTTTCCATGGATCTACAAGTACACAAGCTTGCTTTAAGAACCTGTATTCATAGCCACATTTGTCTTTATTGTGTGTTTGGAACAGAAAGTGAGGCCAGAGTAACATCACATTGTTGTGATATTTTTCATTTCATTCATTCATATAAATGTTATCATAATTTTATATATATAAATACATATATATAGATATGTATCTCTATATATGTGTGCATGTGCAACAAGTCCTTCTTTGTTTTCTAGGCAGAGCATCAAAGTTATCAAAGTATGGCCACATGCATTGCTGTGTCATGTGATTATTTAGTAGCCAAAGCACTCCAGCCAAGAAGTTTAGAGTTACAACTAACTGTAAAGAAAAAAAAAAGTTAAACTCACCTTTTCTTTGTGTGTTTGTGTGTGTGTGCACACACGTAACACTATTTTGTAAATTTGTTGATTATAGTGCTTGGATCTCTATGGCAATTGCAGTGTTGCACTATTATGGGTAACAGCAAAATGCAGAAAATTTAATTTATCTGTACTTTAGTAATGATCATGTCTACTAGTAAAAGTTACATTCTGTAAACCCCAAAAACTTAGTAAAAAATTTTATGTGTACATGGAAGATTCTTACAGTTTCTTTTCCACCTTTTAAGTAGAGTTTTTGATTGAGTCGTTACTACCTACCCACATATCTGTAATGACATTGTAGATGCTGGATTTGATATTATGAGCCATTTCCAAGGGCATGCAAGACTTCTAATACTGTGTATTAGAAGTGTAATGGTTGAGACCAACTAAATAGGATGTCTGGTATTGCCTTTAAAAAACCCCCTATGCCAGTGGAGAGAATATTCATTATGGAATTTATTTGACTTCCTACCTTCACTTGCTTTACAGTTATATTTTTTTTTCTATCTTCTTATGGAAGATTAGTATTTTGCCTGTTCCAAATATGATGAAGTACAATCCTAATCTTTCAAAGCCAACACAATGTTTTAAGTACTTGTCTTGTTCCTGTTAGATGGTCTGTCTGTTTATATGGGTGCCCTGAAAGGGTGAAATGCCTTGCACTGACCCAAATACTAAGAGATACAGCTGGCCCCTGCAATTCAGGACACACCAGTTCAGGGCCCTCTCCTACCTAAGCGGGCTGAACTCATGTCTTGGCACCATGCCTGTTTTCTAAGCCTCTGGATGTTGCAGTGCAGGTTGCTCTAAATCCTTGATCCTGAAGCTCTTCCCAGCTGCATTGAGTAACAATTCATGAGGCCAGGGAGAGGGTAAGCAGGTCCCCAGCTTAGTGGTTAAGGTACACCACCAGCATGCACAGTGCCAGCTGCCACACTCTACTCTCATGGTGGACTAGTTATTTGCTTGGTTTTTTATCCAGCACAAAGCAAGTTCAGTAGGAAAATGACTCCCATGTGATCTGAGTCAGACAGCTTGTGTGATCTAAATAAAGTGTGTTTTTAATTTGTTTTTAAATGCACTTATGTGAGAGACTGGTATTCATTTTTGGAAGAAGACATGAGTATTATGTGTTTAGGTCTTTATGTGACAATGTTAGGTTAAAGAATATGTTGTCTTTGAAAAACAGATGAGATAAAAGACATCTGGAAGACACTAAAAAATCTTGCCAAGGTAATACTAGTTTACACTATTGAAATTACTGGACGTTCACCTTCACAGGATCACAGAACTGGCCAGGTTGGAAGGGACCACAGTGGGTCATCTGGTCCAATCTTCCTGCTCAAGCAAGGTTATCTTTGAGCACATTGCACAGAGTTGTATCCAGATAGTTCTTGTATATCTCCAGTGAGGCAGATTGCACAACTTCTCTGTGTTCTGTTCCAGTGCATGGTTATCTGCATAGTAAAGAAGTTCTTTATGTTCAGATGGAATTTCCCAAGCATTATTTTCTAGGCTTTGTCTCTTGTCCTATTGCTTGGCACTACCAAGAAGAGCCTGGATCCATCCTCTTGACACTCACTCTTTAGACATTTATCCACATTGATAAGTTTCCCTCTCAGTCACCTCTTCTTGAGGCTGAATAGGCTCAGCTTCCTCAGACTTTCCTTGTAAGAGAGATTCTTCATACACTTGACCAACTTAGTAGCAATGGACCTGCTCCAGGAGATCCATATTTTGCTTGTACTGTGAAGCCCAAGATTGGGCTTGGGACCTTGATTGCCTACTCCTCTGAAAATCATTTGTTGATGCCAAAATCCACATAGCTCTTTTTAAATCCTAGTACATGTTTCCTTAAAAAAGTGCTAGTAGGTTTCATATTTGTGTCATATGTGTGCCATATTTCTTAAGGTGCTGTGCATTGCTATACAGGAGAGGCTTCAGTTGTTATTGAACAACTGGAATAAGCTATTTGAAAGTTACAGGTCTATATCCTACTTCTGTGGAAACTCAGATCACTAACAAGAGTTGGTGCAGAAATCACAGTTGAAATCTTTGGAATAAAGAAGGTTCAGACCAAAAACCTACATGTGACATCAGTAAAGGTGACATTTTATGCCTTTGCAGTACAAAGCTGAGTGAATTGGATTGAGCTTACATGAAATCTTAGCAATAGGGACCTGTCTTCAGACAGCTCTGTTGCTACGAGGCTGTGAGATCTGCTTCAGTTTCTTCATGTCCCAGTACACAAAATCTGTTGAAAACCTGGTTTTGATAATTGCCTAAACTAAAATAATCTTAGTCTCTTCCACCAAATAACATTGGTTATGTGAGAAGAAGGGGCATTTATTCTGCCACAAGAGTGATATGCCCTGAGGTTTATGCCATATTCACTGGAGAGCTATTCCTGAATTAACATGATTAATTTTGAGAACTTAACTGATATAGTCAATTACTCTCTGAAAGGGTTTATTTCCCAACCTTATCACAGGCTGAGCTCAAGGCAAGTGGCTTTCCTCTTAGGCAGCTGATCCATAGTTCTTTGTGAAGCCTTCATGAGCAGAGGTAAGACCACCCGGCAGTCCATAACACGTTCAATACCATTCAACATCATTAATAATGATGTGGATTGTGTAGCAGAGTATACCCTCAGCAAGCTGGAAGATAATATCTAACTGAGAGAGAGGAGTGGCTGATACACTGTGTTGTCATCTAGAGGGATCTCATCAATCTGGACAAACAGATTGAGAGAAACCTCATGCAGTTCAAAGGGGGAAATGCAAAGTTATGCACCAGCGGAGGAACAACTCCAGGCAACAATATGTGCTGGGCATTGCCTAGCTGGAAGCAGTTTGGCAGAAAAAGCCCTGAGAATCGTGTCACAGCAAGTTGACTTGAGCCAGCAGTACGGCCTTGTGGCAAAGAGGGCTAAAGTTGTCCTGATCTGCAATAAGAATTGTGCTGCCAGCAGGTGGGGGAAGATGATCCTTCCTTTCACAATCAGCTCTGGTGAGGTTGCACTTGAAGTGCTTTGCCCAGTTCTGGGGCACAGTTTACTGTGTCTATTTCAAGAGAGATATGAAGCTACAGGAGAAAGTCCACCAAACGGTCACTAAGATGTGCAACAGACTGGGGTGTCTCTCCTATGACAAAAGGTTAAAAGAGCTGGGGCTGTTCAGCCTGGAGATGAGAAGGCTCAGGGGTAACTCATCAGTGTATACAAATATCTCAAGGAGGATGTGAAGAAAACAGAGCCAGGCTCTTTTCAGTGGTGCCCAGTTACAACAGGCAATGGCACATACTGAAACATAGGAGACATTCTCACTGCAAGGGTGACAAAAAAGTAGCACAGGTTGCCCAGAGAGGTGGTGGAGTCTCTCTCCTTGGAGATATTCAAAGGTGATGTGGATGTGGCCCTGATTACCCTGCTTGAGCAGGGAGTCGGGTCAGATGACCTCCAGAGGCCTCTTCCAACCTAGCCATAGTGTGAACCTGTGATCCTATGATTCTGTGAAAAATTGAAAATGACCATTTATGTATTATTAATGCATATGTCAAGAATATCCATCAAGTGTCAGGTTAACTCTTTTCTTGCATTCTGATAAGCGTTTGGCTTTGCTAATATAAGACCTAATATGTTGTAAGGGTCAAAAATGGGCATTTGCAGAACAGAAAGCCTAATGAATATTTCTGCTGATAAAACTTTCCCTATATGTAGAAGATTTTAACAACAAGATTCCAATATATTCACTAAAAATCTTTCTATAAGCACTTATAAATGAAGTTTCCTGGTGACAAGAGAGGTCCACTGGGAATTAGAAATGAAACATGATATTGACATTTTGAGAACCTACACCTAAATTATTTGTTTGGTTTATTTCTCTATGACATTGCAGCATCCTAATAAAGAAAAAAAATTCTTATATCTCTGAATCCCACAGGAATGATAGCCCTAAAGGGTATTTATTATTGCTTAGGGCAAGGCCAGTGCACTACATGAAATTTACTGCAATGCAATTTATTAACTTAATTTTTTAGAAATAACTACAAATATTCACTTCACTATAGTTCTGGTATACTAATGTTTTTTAATATCCCTTACTAGGGAATATATGGTGATCAATAAAGAAAGTTATACAAAAGCAAATCCTCTGTCTATCTTCAAAGAGTTTTTAGACAAAAATATTTGACTTTCACAGTGGTCTCATTAAAGAAAGGTGAGCACTAAAACAACATATTGAATAGGTTTAGCAACATTGAACTTTAATATTATTGAGACCAATTATATTGTCAAGTTACCAGTAGATCCATACACAGTTGGTTATGGACATAAGCATCCTTATTAACAAACTCTTTTAACTTTTCTTTATGGTTTTTCAAATGGAACAGGATTTTTACATCCACATGAGGACTGACTGTTGGTCTTGAAAATTTTGTGACTTGTAATTCATAAGGATAAACATTTGATTTCCGGGTGAAAAAAAAGAAACTAAGTCTTTTAAGAACTGAACTGTGTGCCCTTTCTCTCAGTCTGTGCTGTTCAGAGCATCTGGGAATGCTGCCATTGCCTGTGACAGAGAAAAACCCATCCGTGTTACTGATGTGAAGGATATAATATTTAGAAAAATTGAATAACCAAGGTATTTTGAGATCATATCTCACAGGTAGCCTCCAGCTGAGACAACATGTCCTGGAAATAGAACAGTGGCATTGGCACAGCACTTTGTTTTTAGGAGATGAAAGATGAATAAAAGAATGTGACTGTCCATTCATCTCCAAAATATATCTTCAGAGAGAGTAAGATCTGGTGGGTCAGTGTCAGAAACTGTAAATTTAAAGCTCAGAACTTAACAAAAGAGTTTCAAACTAAGAAAACTTCCATTCCAAAATAGTGACATACTCATCATTCTTTTCAGGTCACTCCAGAGTAATATTTAAACAGCATAAAAATTTTATGCTTCCTACTTTCACTTTGTCATAAAACACATTAGTTAAGAACATAGATGATTTTAACATCCATATTCTTACACCACCACCCCCTTCCTTTTATGGGAAAATATCACCACCACCACCCCCCCCATTAATATAAACCAATGGCAATAGGTATAAAAATTACTAATTTTTGTGAAGTAATTCAGTAATATAACCGTCTTTCATGTCTGATAGTGGGAGCTGATACTCAGAGAATGTTAATCCAATGGTGGCTAAGATCTCTAAGTAAAATGCTACCACCATTGCTGTCACACAGAAAACTTCTACTGATTTTAATGGGACCAGGGTTTCCCTCCTAGAAATCTTTCAAAGAAATTGAAGGTTAACTTTGAACAAACTCTAGAAATGCTTGTATTTCTTCCTAAATTAAAAAAAGAATTAGAAAGAAGTATTTACATACTAGTTATAAGAAAACAATTGTATCATAGGATTTGATTTGGTTTCTTTTTGCAATTTTTAGCTACCAGAGATACATTAATTGTTTTCAACCTGTGCACACTGAGGAAAAGTATTTTTCCCATCACCATTGTTAAAGTTTCTAGTTAAGTGGAAGAAGACTTAAAAAGTACAGGTGAAACAAATAAGTAGAATTTTTGGGGAGTTAAAATTGTAGAAACAGTTTAATTACAGACATATTTTCAGAAAAATGTACATGATAAATCTGATCCATCTGATATAACTAACTACTGAGTACTTTTGCCCCTGAAAATGTTGAAGATGTTGTTTAAAGAGTTTCAGCTCATTGGAAAATATGTAGAAGAATTATATGACCAGAGAGCTTTTCATAGAAAAAACAATTTCTTATTCAAAAATATTATTTACATAAGTATTTAAGTTTAGAGTTGAGACATATTTCAAGAGATTAAGGAAGACCTTCTATTTGTAAGTTTCCTTTAGAAGATAACAAAGTATTGTTTTTACACATACCTACAGAAAAAATACACTGCTTGATACATACAGCTGGCTACAGGCAGTGTTAATTGTACATCCTCTCCAATTTAAAGTTCAATGCTTCTGACCTAAATGCTACTCAAAAGGCATAAAAGAGAGGCTAGATACAAAAGCTGCCCCTTTAAAGCTCACACATGGACACAAAGGGAAAAATAACTTTTTTGGACAGGGCTGCTGTCTGGTGTCCGGCAGAAAAAGAAAAAGCACTGACTCCATGCACTGGATCGTAAAGCTGCAGTATGCTGAATATTCTGCCTATTTATCAAGAGGGAGTGTGGACCTTATCTGGCATGGCAGTTCCTGTGTGGTTTGATTGCATTCTACACACTTAAGGTCCAAGCCGCTTTCCCCCTCCATTACCAAGAAAGAGATCTCTCTAATTCTGCATGTTAGCATGTACTGTCTTTGACTAACTTGAATACCACCACCAGTAGACTCCCACCTTCAGCTGACTTCCAAGTCCAGAGGCAGAAATATTGGCAGAATTTCTCACTGGGGACCTCCGAGAAGGTAATCACATGCCAAAATACAAATTTCAATTATTTCTATGTGTAGTGTAAGGAAATCTGATAGTGCTGTATTACCTTTTTTGCACCCATGGCCACATGTGAAGCATGTTGATGACTACTTGATCACAACAAAATGCATTTTCCATTTGCATGATTCTATGTTTCCCAAATTCTCCACTCTCTTGAGATTTTGGACTGTACTGGGCTGCCTGAGCTATTGTCCAGTCTTTGTATTTTAGCTGCCAGAATATTTTCTCATTGCTGTGTGGAGCTTCTTTTGGGAAAGCACCTGCTGCCTCACCTCACCTCACCTCACCTCACCTCACCTCACCTCACCTCACCTCACCTCACCTCACCTCACCTCACCTCACCTCAAAGTTTCCATCAATGCTGTTGCTGCAATTCAGGTCTAATGACATTCCCTGGTGAAATTAGTGGCTTCCCAATAACATGGGATGATGACTTAAACCAGACATCTTAGTACTGTCTCTAATCTGCACAGGGCAGAAGGTAGGGACAAAGAATCAGACATCTGGGGGAACAGAGGGGAGCAGAGATTCCAGATTTAGTCTTTTCCATCTCAGAATTCTGTGGTTTGAAGGATAAGTCTCCTTAGCCAAGAGTACTTTGCCAGTGAGAGTTTTTCCAGATGTGATAAGAGATCATTACTAGAAATTTAGCAATCATTTGTTGGCAATTTTAGAATTTGCAATCCCTTCACCTGGCTCCTTTGCATGGTGTTCAGGATTACAGTTTTGGAAAAATGTCAAAGTTATTAAAAATATGCAAAAATTGGGTGTTAAATTACTTCTTATTTATTTATTTGGGGTTTTTTGTTTGGTTATTATCACTTGGGAAAGTCCCTCACAACACATAGCTTAAACTTAACAAGTCCCCCACAAA
Source organism: Poliocrania exsul (assembly GCA_035041345.1). Classification (NCBI taxonomy): domain Eukaryota; kingdom Metazoa; phylum Chordata; class Aves; order Passeriformes; family Thamnophilidae; genus Poliocrania; species Poliocrania exsul. Next base: position 35,259,176 of record JAWWLZ010000118.1, read on the forward strand.
ATAAAGCACACAATTTATCACTTGACCATTATGAGCATCCATTTACAGGCTCAGACCACACTTGCAACAAGAACTTGGACACTATTGTGACCATTACACCCAGACAAGTTCAAGTCTGCCATTGTGGTTTGCCACAAACAGGAACAAGGCTGAAGATCCTGTTACAGTTTAGACTTAAGTATAAGCATTTCCAAGGACAAGAATTGAACTTACATGTATTTACTTTGGGATGAAGGTTACCTTTAATTCTCATGCACAGTTGGCAAGGTCAGTAGCAGCAGTCTGCCCCAGAGAGAGGTCATTTTATGGTTTATGGCAATTACCGTGCTTATGGGCAACTTCACTGATCTTCATAAATAACTCATATTAAAAGAAAATTACCTGGTGAACATTATGGGGTACCAGATAACATAGTGATGCTGTATGTCACAGAGACAATACCTTTTTAAAATTACTTACTTAGGCATTTGTGAAGAATGTAGGTCTAAAAAAAAATAAATCAGTAATTAATTTTTTTCACTGACCGTTTTTTAACTGAGTCAATACTGAGATTTAATGTCTTCAGTGGGACAAAAAAGCAAGACATGGGTGTGAAATAGGGAGACAAGTTTTGTTGATATTACTGAATTGTTAAGTAGAGAAAAATAGAGTTAGTTGGAGGTAGAATAGATCACACACTGGGTGTTTTCCCTCAGGGAGCAGCTGACAAGACAGACAGAAGATTGAGAACAAAAATAAGCACAGTTTAAAAAAGAGCTTAAGGTACTAGGAACCACAGTAGGAGCTCTGTAGCCTAGGGAAGAGAAAGAGATGGAGAGAGATCTTGGATATGTTTGAAGAAAGAGGTGAGTAATGTCAGTGGGGCTGGCCTGTGCGGATGCCGTGGTTTTCCCTTCTACATCAGTTATACTGTGTCTTATGTCATTGGGCAAATATGAACAAGCCTGTTCTGAAAATGTCTGGTCTTTGACACTGAAAACACACAACCCTGTCAGTAGTCTGATTCTAAATTTGGTGAGCCTCCAGGAGAACGCTTATGACTTCTTGGAACCACTTGAAAGAGATACTGTGCGAAATCAAGGTGTGGAAGCAAGTGATAATCTTGGAGCTCCAGAATGTACTGCTGTAAAAATGTAGCGTGAGGAGTATTACCAGCAGCCTAGCTTTTCATGGTGTGTTTCTCAGCGTGAGCATATAAACCTTAAAGACATTGCATGGCCCGTGGATCTATGATAATATTATGACCTCTAGTAGGAAAGATATCTGGTTTTATGTTATATGGAATACCTAATTTTCTGAAGAAATGAGAGTGTGTAATAAGAGTTTAAATTGCATAGGATTTTGGAAACTGGCTGGTAAAGCTGTCTGGTGATGAAAACAGACCTGATAATTTTTTTAAGTGAACAATATGTAGGACAGCATTGGCTACCTCAAAATTGCTTATTGCACAGCTGGAGGCTGATTGTTTATGACAGGTGACAAAACCGTGTCTGCCAGACAGATCTAATTTGGTTGCACACTATATTCTGGCATTTGCTACATAGTGCTGTTTAAAAGTTGTAATTTCTTCCACATAAATACAAGATTGCATTTCTTGGCCTTATAATGTCGAGAGTTGAGGCAGAAGCCAGAAGAAACTATCCCAACCAACATACTGGAGTTTAAAATTATGCAAAAGATAGCTCTGGAGGCTTCAGGGAGCACAGCAAAGATCACGCAGAATTGTAAATTATATACTCTACACAAATAGCTTGGGGCCACATGATAATTAATAACTGCTGTGTTTAAGTAGTTGGGAACTCAGTTTCATTTATTATTAATTATAGCTTTGTTTAGCAAATGTTCTCCATGGTAATTGCCTGTTTATCTTGTCTGTATATGATGTTAGCAGATAGCTTGGATGAACCAACTGATTAGCAGGAGTCTTAATTGTATTGCAACAGTTGTCCCTATTTTAGTAGATAACAGGAAAAAAAGCTATAAAGCAGATAAAAAAAATTGATAAGCTGCACACTTTCAACACTGGCATGCATTACTGAGTTTTTTGCTAGAGGAGTGAGGTCAAGTTTTGTGAGCAAGTAAGATTAAAGGGTAGGTTTTAAAAAAAAGCAACACAACCACCTATGAGCTAACCAGTGATCAGTGGATAGTTACTGTAATTGTATAGAGGCAATACTGGATTTCTTTAATGCAGTCCTAACTAACTCATGATCCCCCAAATGAAGATAAACCCAAATGGAATTCTCTGAAAGAGGGAAAACAAAAGAAAGCACATTAGTAAGCGATTTTCTTCTGGTTTGCCATCTCTGCAAAACACTACATCTGTACTCACAGATAAACTACTTTACTTCTGCAGTGGCAATAATAAAAACTGGCTGTATGAGCAAACAGAGGGAATACATTAAAACTGTTTTACAGCTAATCTGGAAAAGTAAGAACTTTTATAATCAGCTATCAAACATCCACTGCCTGGTGCAGGCTTAAAACACTGATAAAGGGCTGCAAGAAGTTTTGGATAATAATAAGTCAGCTCTGGATCTGGTCTACTTTTTCTTACCCAAAACTTCATGAAAATATATTTTCTCACTGTCCAGTATTTACTACCTTAGGGATTTACTTTTTCTGTGGGTGGGGATTTTTCAGAAAAAACCTGGCATTTTCAGGAGAAACAATAAAAACAAATATACTGTATAACTAGTCCACTAATAACCTATAATTAGCTTAAAACATAAATAAAGAAAACAGATTTACAAGAAACTGTAATACCTTATGTGTTATAGAAGGTAGAAAAGTTGCTAAATGAGAAAAATATTGCTTTCCCCTAGAATTCTTATAACACATGATATAGTGGTGATTGAGCTGAAAAATTGGGTTTGAGCCAAACCACCAAATGAACATCAATCTGCACCTCTAATCACTAAAAGAAGTGGACTTTCTGTATTTATTGTCCAAACTATTGTCTAGTGACTGTCTTTCACATGCCCTAAGGGTGAGTAGTTTTCTTTGTGTAGGTTTTTCCTTTTCAATGTTAATAATGGCATTGTACTTGCTTTTGAACATTTTTATCAACACCAGCTATTTCTCCTGATCCTGATTCTGCAAAGAGTTTAGACAACATGTACCCAAATCTGAGCATGTGATGAGTCTGGCTGGCTTAAGGGGGGCAAGCACTGTGCTAAATTAGTGTGAACTGAAGCTACAAGAATGAGGGCTTTAACTGACTCAGTGCTCTGAGAACTCAGTCCACACCATATGTAGGTGCCACAGAGGTTCTCATAACCCTTCTCTTTGCAGCTACCTGAATATGTGAGGTAATTTTTCTGGTAACTCTGCCAAGGTGCTGATATAATCATTATTAGCTCATATGTAAAGCTTTGTGAGAGGCTTAAACTCTGTGTCCCTTTAGCTGCAGGACGGAGGTGGCCCTCTCAAAGAGTGGCTGTGTGGCACAGGGCATAACAACATTATAACTGTAGTGCTGGGGATGGCACTGTGCATTGCACTGATGGCCCTCAGCCTCTCATGGTGACTCATGTTACAGTTCTAGTTTAGAGTAAAAACCTAAAACAGGTCCCACAAAAACTAAGACAGAGTACTGCCCCGGGGGGTGATTATTTCCCTTACAATCTATGCAATTCTGCAGAAAGGAACTGGAAAGGGGAAAGAAAAGTTTGAGTCTCCTGTCAACGTAGTAGGGCACTGGTGGTGAAAGGAGGACCATGTTGCACCTGCTCATGGAAGAATTTAAATCATAGAGGAATTTCAACTAGGAGAAATCAGGGAAAACATAACTTGGAGAACTGAGAGCTGGATGGCTGAGATGTTGCTTTGGCACAGAAAAGGACAAGATCCGCTATGAATCTGGTGAGCCTTGGTGCCTTCCCAATCAGCTAGCTAGCTGGAGCATGGCACCCTTGCTCTCCACAGGCTCCCTGAGGAGTCTGGGTACAAATCTTAGGGCTGCAATTTAAATTGAAATACACACTAGTTGGAACACATTGAGTGACTTGAAAATTTGCCTTTGCCTTCGCTTTCTAATCTTGCAATCTCTTTTGTTGAGCTATCTGCAGAGTGGCCATCAGAGCACTGGAATTACTGTGAAATGCATCATTATAATTTGACTATCCCTGCTTGGCAGAACTAGCAGGCACAACTTGTCTGTTTTAGCAGTTTTCATGTATCTCTGAATTTAGGGACTGGAGGGCTATAACTGTAAAAGAGTTTAAAGTCAGAAAATGGTCCTGAATGTCTCTGAGACTGCAGACAGCTTGATATTCCATCACAGTTCAGTAGTTTTAGGAAAAAAGAAGGAATCAGCATGTATGGAGGTGATGTAGGTACTTGAGGGCATTCAGTCAGCATAATTCATCTTTCTGGTTACCATCAAGTACATGTACAATCTCCCTGAATATCCATCATGTTTCTATTTAGCAACTCCACAAATAATTTTCTTTTTGTAGACTTTACAGTATTTTTATTTTCAATGCTGGTCAGGCTTTTGGTTGCATTTCTTTCACATTCTCTTCTCTGCTTGGTCTTGGGAGCTTCTATTCATTATAGAGGAATCTAGAACGAACATGTTTCTCTGTAGCTGGGACCTGCCTAGTGTAACAGCTTTTGTAGTGTATTCCAGCTACTTTAGGCATCAGCCATTTCCTATATCACTTTATTTTTTTCTCCCCTGTGACCTTTAAGGAAGAAAAGTGGATCATGGTGCTTCTGCAGTACAAGTCCAGGTGCTTTCTACCTTGTCTGTGTAGAGAATCATTGAAGCTGTCGTATTTACTGCATAAATGCTTCACAAAGCATGTATATAATTGGTGTCTCAGAAATACTTGACACCTAATGAACTGATCTGACACTTTTAAAATCTATTTGGTATAAGAGCTGCCATCAGCTTCCAGAAATGACTGTGGAATAAGATGCTGGAGGAAGTGGGAGTGGAGGGCAGTTGATGTTTTCACAAAACAGCAGGAAAAGTGAGATGTCACAGCACTGAGTCTGAGTCACAGTGGAGAAAGTTAATGGAACTTCTCACACCTCCTCTGCATGACCACTTCCCTCCACTTGTCTCTTGTCATACAGGGGTTGAGCCAGTTGAAGAGGTTACAAGTAGCTGGGTTAGGCAACTCAAAGCTTTACATACTAGTGAAACTTAAGCTGTACAGAGGATGTGTAGGAGTTGTGACCGTGTTTGACAAAAGTTGCTCAATTTCTGTATCCTGGTCACATTTCTAATTTCTAGCTGCACATGGCCTGTTTTGAGGTACTAACTGAAAATTGACATTGATTTCTGCTGCAGTCTCCATAAGTCCTTAAAAAGATATAAAGGAAAGCCAGTGGAAGCATGAAAGTGAAAGTAAATTCTTCAGCTATATCCAAGTAATTTCTAAATTAAATAACCAGCAAAAAAAAAGGTTAAGTTCTTAAAACTACTCAAATTTTACAGTAATTTCTGGTTTAGTGTTTATTTTATAGTATCATCGAGAATCTTACTTAGAATTACAAAGTCTGAAAGAAAGTACCAGTGAGCATATCCTGCAGGGTCAGAAGTAAGTTAACATACTAAGTGTACCCAAAAGCAAAGTGGCCAGCAAGAGTAAGGCATTTAAGCAGTCACCATTTACAGAGCAGTGATTGATACTCTCAGTGGAATATTGGCACTATAAAGACACAGTTTGAATGAAGATCCAGATTATAGGAACTAGGAGAATGTATTCTAAATTAATACAGACAATAACTTTGATAAACCTTAAAATTTTGTAGGTCTTGAAATATGTAAATGTCAGGCCTTAATATTCTGATGTTACATTGCTATTTTTTTACATCTTTTTTCCTGATAATTACTCGTAGGGAAAATGAAATGGCATAAGCATACATGGGTTTGAATTTACTGACTTTTCTTTTAAATGCAATGTAAAAGAGAAAAAAAAGGTATTGAGTATAAAAAACCTAAATGTTTCAAGCAACATTAAAATAAGCTATTTCCATAAACCCTGTTTATAATTTCGATGTTTATTACACCATAAAATTGGAGCACTTGCGAAATGATGCTTCAGCTCCCGAAATAAAGTTCCAGAGAGGCAGACTTTGGGTAAAATAGCTGATTCCAGTAATCAAATTCTGCCTGTCAGTATGTACCACAATCGTTACTGTATCGTTAATGTATTTGGAAAAAGCTCGCATGCCAGATTTTCTACTCTTGTAATTAGAAAATTGTGTTTTAATTACACAGAGAATATTTGTGATTGTAAATCTGAATGATATGGAGGTTTTCATTTGTCTGCAATAAAATGTAGATTCCACAAAATGTGCCTTTCTAGACTCAAAACTTCGCTCTCTTTTTACATGGCTGATCTACTGGGTGCACTGTCTTTAGCAGCCATGACTATGAGAACCATCATTGTCCTCTAATGAAATGCAAAAGCAAAAAGTATTGTGATGTGATGCAGTGTTTCAGAGAGCTTGGAAAACATAGATAAATATTCCAGGCATGCAGCCTGCATCCTTTTCTTTGCTGTGGTTTACTAGTACAGTGGGACTTGGTGCTCACAGCATTGAAATGTTTAGCACCTCCTTGATAGTCCTGTCGTAACGTCTAGAAAGCATAGTTATGTCACAGTAGATTTTACTGAGCTGTTATTTATTGCACTCGAGATGTTGATGCTGTATGACTTATGTTGCCAGAACCAGACTTGCAAATGCTCTTCTATTGTCTTGGATGCAGTGATTTTCATCTTGATGTGGGGCCTTCTGTAAGGCATCTGTTTAAGTTATGGCAGCAAGAGGCAGGATGACTGTCCATCTGCCTCTGCCCATCACTTCCTAAGATGATATTGATATATGTCACTGGAACTTAGGAGACTCAATAGCACAGTTTCATTTTAGGAATATGAAAGAATAATTTTAAAAGAACCAACAAAACCCTCTCTTTGTGAAACTGTGCTTTCCTTTTCTCAAGCAACTGCACAAAAAAAGGCAAACCCTCTAGTTCATTCTGTGGATATGCATAGCTAATTTATCTATTTGTAGAAGTATGCACAGAATCTATAAAAATAGGTATGTCTCTTAAAATGAACAGACTTTAAGGAAATAAAATTAGGGCTCTTTGTTATGGGTTCTATTTTTTTCCAAAATTTCATTCTGTCATAGCTTCAAAGATGTCCATCTTGTATTAAGAGCATCTTCTCCTTATTCCCCTAAATCATCTGAAGAAAGGAAAAAAGGAACCAAAAAGCTATCCAAAGCAAAGCAGATGAAAAACTCATCAGAGATCAAAAGAATGACAAATAACTGAGATATTAAAACTACTGGGCCCATTGCTAATGTTCTAATAAAATATCTGCAAATAGAAAGAAATTCTAAATGTTCAAAGCTGCTTTCAGTGTTTTATGGCATAATAAATGTCTTATATGATCTCATTAATGCCATTAGATTTTTATCTGTGGGAGAAGAAGGAAAAGAAAGGATGTAAATTCTGAGCAGGGACTGTGTCAGAGTAAGTGTACAGGAAGAAGGAATGATAAGTGAACAGCTGTAGATTTATTCATAAAAAAGTGATTTCAGGCTTTACCTGCAGTTATCATGGCTTGAAACTATTTCCTTTTTTCTGTCTTTTGTTTAGAACTTTTTACCTCAGCCTTGGCCATATTGACTGCCACCAGTGGTCCACTCTGGCCTCCGACTGGGATTCATGGAGACACACCATTCACAACGCTGCTGCTTCCTTTGAGAACACATGCAGAGTCAGTCTCAAGGTGAAAAGACAATGCAGAAAGAGCTGTTCCTTGCCAATATTGCCAAAGGAGACGTTCTGCTGTGCCTTTTGCGACCAGACTTGCCTATCCCGCATCAGTCGTTTTAGCCACCAGTACACTTGCAGCAAGCGTGGGTAGTGCCCTTCCCAAATCTGCACGAAGCCTAGCCATGGTGATGATTTATAACTTTTAAACTTACTTAACTTCTCCACTTTCAGAGTCAATAAGAGCCATTATGGTTCATTCTAAATTGAGGTACTTTCTGTTCTTTGCTATTCCGTACTTCAAGAGTCTCCCCATGCACCCTCACAGGGCACCCTGCCATTACTGATGCCTTTTCCTTAGTAATGCTTTTGAGAAGCAGCAACAATCTTGTTAAAACTTCAAGATGCTCAAAAGACCCACATACAACTTAGCAAGGATCTGAAATGTAATTAAGTTTGGTTTAGAAAGAAATAGATGTAATTGCAAAGAAAGTTTTCATTCTTTTTGTTTGCCTTTTGTGTGTGTGTGTGTGTGTCTGTCTGTCTGTCTGTCTGTCTGTCTGTCTGTGTCTGTGTCTGTGTCTGTGTGTATGCAAGCTCCCATGATTCTATTCCCCA
>JAWWLZ010000118.1:35267634-35283021 GCA_035041345.1 Poliocrania exsul
TGTCTGTCTGTCTGTCTGTCTGTCTGTGTCTGTGTCTGTGTCTGTGTGTATGCAAGCTCCCATGATTCTATTCCCCAGTTTTTCTTTGCAACTGGTCAGGCTGGAAAATTTATTCATTTTAAATCTAAATCAAATCTAGGAAACTGACAATAGCTTAAGAGTCCTTTGCTAAACTAATCTTTTTTTCGGCAGTGTATAATGTGGAAATGAGATAGATAATTGATATTCAGCTTATGCCATTTCTTGTTGCTCCAGCACATCTTCTTAATTGAATGTGCAGTTGAGACCCTAAGCTTTCAGTCACAGAAAGAAAACCTATATATCGCAAACCAACACACAGAACCATGGCCACCACAACAGCAAGTAAAGTTCTTTATATATGGCTGGTTCATATGTGTGACTCAGTTTCTGAATAGTTAATATGAGACCTTTTCCTCCAAAAATTATTTACACCATTTTAGAAAATAGATATGGTATCTGAAATGAACACCAAAAAGCCCTAGTAAAATCCCAATTTTTTTTTTCTTATGATTGAAGATTTTATTTTTTACAGGTAATAAAAACTGGGACAACAATAAATCTGCAATTCTCAAAATTCCAGGAAATTGTTTTTTTCAGGGATTGATTTGTAATTTAATTTTCCATGTAGATTTTGCACGTAGATACTTCTTAGACTTTAGATTATGAAATCATGATAGATGTTCCTGGCTCCAGATATTCTGTACAGTGCTTGCCAAGTTCTCATCTTCTCTTCCAGCCAGCTTCCTGGTCTACTTGAAATACTTTGCAATGTACAGTGAAGCTTCATAATCCTGACTTTGTTCTCCCAAAGTACTGTTTGTAGAGAGACATGTGCTTAGCCTATGAACAGATAGGCACATTTTTTACATTATTCCAAGACCAGCTTCCACCTTTCAAACTCTAATTTTTTTGGAGTTCCAGACAGATCTAGAGATCATTTCTTTACAGAATGTTTTGCTGGAAAAGGGCTATCAAGAAGCACTTTTCTGGAGATCTCCTGTTGAAGAGGATGCACTGGTTATAAATAAGTTTCTGTTGGTTTAGGATTGGGGCATTCAGTATGACAAATATGAAAACTGTCACTTGAGTGTTCTTATCAAAATACCTGTCAGAGTTGACTCTGAAGTGTAAATTTTTGGGCCTTCAAACTAATAAAAATTCTACCAGTCTTATGTGGATGACCTGCACAAACAGAAGTACTAATGAATGATACTTGAGTCTTGTAGGACCAACAAAAATTACTGTAGATACACCAGACTCACTCTAGTAGCTCTGTATAACAGTTCTGAAGAACTACTACTGGCCAAGATACTCATTTGCTTTACTCAAACTGTGGACATTAGCGCTCTTAGCGTTTAAAATCCCAAATTCAAATCCTTCTTGTGGACTGAGCATGGTCTGTTACACTGTCTTAGGGTGTTATCTGCTGATACTGTCTAGGTACAAAGAACTCCAGAAAACAGCACCAGGGTTAAACTCTACTGAGCAGGAGTCATAAGTACATAAACTTTTCACTCAGCTCTTTCAATAATAAGTTTACATGAATTGTTGTTGGAAAATTTCTTTTTTTATGTCTTTTAGTGGCCATGTTCCATATTTTCCTCAAGCTGATAGTTATATCCACAATGATTTTTACAAGGTGAAAACTGCAGGAATATGTAAATCCAGTCTGGGCAGAGAACTTGACAGTTTCAGGCAGAAAATTCAGTCGAAAATTTGGGAACAGTGATGATATCAGCGATGACTGAAAATTTCAGGAGAACCTTTTTCACTAGGGTTTTTCCTACTGACCTCTGAACATTAAAGCTTCCTCCAGCACAGGAACATGCTGGTCATAGCTCTGATGTCCCTACAAACAATGTACCACAGCCACTAGTTGTGCTCTGAAACACTTCTCTCTTTGCTAAAATAGTGTGGGATATTTTCCCACTTAAGCAAGTCTTCTCCAGACCAGAAAATCCTTCATCCCGCTGATGTCTATAGACCTGGATGAAGGAAACAAAACCAACTTTGGTACAGTATCTAGACCTCAACAGAGAGGAGATGAACTTACCACAGGATCCTTTTTTTTCCCCCACTTTATTCTAATGTACGAACAGTAAAATATCTGTGTTCTTTTCTTCCCATATTTGGGAGGATAGACTCATGGCCCATATCTCTAATTAATAGTATTGGAACACCTCAATGTCACTGATTTTGCTGTGAATTAGCTGCTTATGTCCATTTGCAGTTGGAGTTGATCTTAACAGTCTTCTCCAACCTGTATGATTCTGTGATTCAGATTGAGGATTTTTTTTTCAAGGAACAATGTGAAATGAGAATGTGCTGAACTATTTCTCTAACAGCATCTGCCATTCTGGTACATGTCTCCTTCTGAGAGAAAGTGGCAAGCACCTGAGGAAAAAATTCTTGTCTTTGGAAATAATAAGGATACAAACACCAAAAAGGCTTAAAAATTATTTCCCAATTCACAAATGAATGACTCTTTTCACATAGCTTTTCATCTTCTTGTGACAGATGGCCCAGTTACGAGAACCAATTAATAAATTTTTAAACTCTGTTAATGAGCATCTTGTTCAGGGAGCTGCAAATGCATGCTTGGTATTACATATGTTCTCATGATAAGAAAAGTGTTTTCTGGAAAGAAAGGCTTTGCCTACACAACAATTAGAAATAGTAAGTACATAGTAAAATTTGTTTCTAATAATCTAATATTCTGTAAGCAAAAAGAAAAAAAGTTCCTTTTTGAAGGTAAAATGGTAATAATAATAACATACAAAGGTCATGTTCTTAATTTTTCTACCTTCTTTTCTGTCAGAAGTTTAGCTAACCATCCATATTTTCTTAGTTTTTGTTTTATGTCATAATTCTGAAATAATTTATTTAAAGGAACCTTGTCAAAGCATTCAAACTTATCAGAAATAAAACATTTATAGAAAAATAGCCCAAAGCTTGTTTACTGGATGATATATTTGGGTATAGAACCAAGATTTTTGTTGGGGGTTTTTTGGTTTTGGTTTTCTTTGATTTTTTTGGTTTTGTTTTTCCTTGCTGGATATATTGTGGGCTATCAATAAACTACAGACTAGGAGACCCGAATGAAGAAAAGAAACATGATTGAAGAAAACTCCAGGAGTACTACCAAAGCACTTAAAAATGCAGATTTCAAAATCTGCCAATAATTTCCTCTGTATTTTTCTTGAATCATAATTGGTTTTGATTTTTTCCCCCGAGAGGAATACTTTGTTTTATGTACTATCATGCCTTTTCCCCAGGATGCATAAAAGCTAAAACCCGAAAAGCAGCAATCAGGAGCATGGCACAGCAATTCTCATTTTTAATCTGTTTCCTATTCTTCACCAGACTTTCCCTGCGATGGGAGGGCAGTTCAGGTGCTGTGGGTCTACTACTGCTGCTCTATCATAGAAAGTAGGACAAGTTGGGAGTTATTAAATGTGCCTAATTAGTTAGAAAATATTCTAGCTTAGGCTAAGATGATGATTTGGTCACAAATCTCTAAATTATAAGTGGAGAGAGAAGTAAAATAGCATGACATACAATACAGAAAATAAGACATAATAAACTACAGTGAAGGGAACTTGAAGGCAGAACAAGTCAGATCAGAATTGCCCTACTTCAGATAGAAATTAGTGCCCTGTAATATGGCAACACTTCAGATACTTGCTTCCCCCCAGCTGGCTGATGCCATATTCAGAGGGCAAAAACTCTTCAACTTTCCTCCTCCTCTTCTGATAATTGCTTTCTGTCACTATGTGAACACAGATTTTTTTGCAAATTGTAGAAGTAATTTCATAGTACATAAGAGAGCATTACCATAGCAATAAGGGAACTAATGGACAAGTTTTCTGGTTTATGAACTGCTAAGTACCTTTTCATTTTCAGCATAAACAGGAACAGAAGATGGAGTTTGTTTATACATAGAAGGAAATCATCAAAGGAGTGTGTTCTTCACAGTCACGATCCATTAGGACACAGAAGGTTTACTACTCAGTTTACAGGTTTTGCCTGCAAGTTGCATTTTGAAGAGGTAGAGATCAGGAAACTGCGCCAGATGTCCATCCTGATGCTTTTTCCCCCCCTACTTCCTCCCACTAATTAGGGTTGATTGTAGCAATTAAGCATCCTTGGAGAGCACTAGTGTTTCAGCCCTCTCTGTGCAGGTAGATGTCCTACTTTCTGGAAACACATCAACTCCTTTTTAAATTCAAATCATGGAGTCAACCTAATCGCTAAAATTTTCAAGCAGAGTATGAGCAAGGACAAGGCATGGGTGCTGGAGAAATATATTGGGTGGAGTAATACAGAGCTGCCAGCCTAAATTATCTTTCACACAGTTTACCCAAGAAGGTTAGGAGACTAAGAAAAATGGATCCCATAAGCCAGAATAGAGAAACAAAGTCATTCACAGAGCCAAAATTCAGAGATATACTGACTTCTGAAAACCACAAGGGAATTGTGATGGAAAGTTGATATCCTCTGGGAAGAATTGTTTATAACTTGGCATGAGTTTTCAGCAGGCTGTTCTCATAACACTCAGTACTGAAATCCTTCTGTTAAAAGCCTTGTAGGATAAGTTTTGAATTTTGAGAGATTTATAATCACTTACATTGCAAGAACTTTAAACACGAATAATGAAGAAAATGAATCAGAGTACTGAGTTCTCGTCAGGTGAAATTTCATTATTTAGTAATAAAAAAAAAAATTCAAAACTGGATTAAGACATTTTTACAGGTTTATTAGTAATTTTTAGAATTTTTATAATTTAATATTATGGTGGCATTAAAACTTTAACATTTTAAGTTGCTTTACTAATTTCTCTTTCAAATCTAATTAGCACCAGACAAAATATATTTAAAAAATGCTTGTATTTTACAATATACAAATAAAATGATTAATTATTTGAAATAAGAGATTTTCGGTCAATACTGCAGTCTTTCTTTTACATTTACATTTTGCATTTGATTTGTTACTAAGTCCTGTCACTGTTTTCTGTGGCATTAAAATTTAGCTAAATAAAAATATAATCTACATGCAATATATATCTAGCCTTTGTTTGTATTAAGATTAAAACTTTCATTGAAACTCTTAAAAAGGCTTTACAATGTGATATTCACTTCCCTTCATCAATTTTGTTAATGACATCTTTGTGCCATATTTACTAACTGTCACCAAATATCTCCATACAATCTCACTTTCCCTTGATGCAAAAATGGTTGAAGTAGTCTCTCAGACCCTCTTTAGACTTTTATTTCTGTAAATTACTTTTGTGTTACTTATGGGGAAAGACCATAATAATCTGTTTCAAAAATTGTACTCTGTGATACCACTGTACAACACCTATTGTAAAAAATCCCAGGGTATTCCTTTCTAAAGACATCCTTCTTCTTGTAAGTCAAGAACTGTGAAAAGAAAGAAATAGACTTGGGATGGTTTCCTTTATGATAGCACCAATGTGAACCTCTGGGCTCATTTCAGCTGAGCCAACTGTTATGCTTAGCTGTTGTGGAAGAAAATAAATATATTTGATGAGGTCTTTACTCTGGTAAAAATCAAGTTTGTGGGTCTAGACAGCTGAGAGAATTGGGAAAAAGACCTGGAAGGTTTCACTGTTACCTTTTTAACTGAAATGGGTCCCATGGTGACAGCAGCAAAAGATGGTATCTTTGTTGCTCATTTATCTCTGTGAAGTTAATTGGTGATTCCAGTAAAAAGTCCATGGGGATATTAGAGTATGAAAAAATAAAAATAATTGATCATCTTGTCAGATAATTGTTGTCTGTATACATAAATTTGGGGGATGAATTTTATTTTGTTCATCAGAATATCTAATTATTTCACTTCTGATGCATGTTTGAAGGGTGACTAAAGCAGTTAGGGACAGCGGTGTGAGAAGCAGCATCCCATCAGCAATAAGAATGACTGTGCTAACAGTGTGATACTGCTAACAATGTAAATATATGCCAACAACTGCTTAAACCTTGCTGGCACCTGCTGTGGATCTTCTCAGAGATCAGAGAAATGGCCAGTGCCACAGTGCTCAGAGTTGTGTTCTTAGTTCCCCCTGGGGTACGGGGCATCTCTGGTGGTGCCAAATTGGTCTGACTTCTCTGAGACAGGAGTTGCTTGTGGTGGGGGGTGGGGGGCGAGATTCCTGCTCCACTGGTGGTGGTGGCACCTGGGGCAGCACTGTCACCCACACAGAATTGCAGAAATGAGTGGATGTCTGGAGAGAACACAGAGGGGAGGCATTGTAATGGAAGGAATGGGAAGGAAAGTCTAGAGCTGAGCTTTCCATAAGCCTCCCCTATGATAATAAAGGAAAATTCTAAGATATTTAAAAACTGACATTTGTTGTGTTAGAGAGGTTACGCTGGTCTTGCAGGTAGGTCACCATTGCTTGAGGTCAGATGGTACAGCACGGGTAGTTGTTTTGCGTCACTGCTGCAATGCTGAGCTGCCTGAGCTGCTGTGCTTAGAGCAGCTGCCTCCAGTGAGAATTGGGAGCCTGATCAGACCTTTAATATGATTTTTTAGTTTAGGAACAGTGAAACAAATATAAGGTGGCACAATGTGCTCTTTGCGGAGGAACATGCATGGATATGAAAATAAGTTATTGTTTGGGGATGTAAAAGAATGCATATGTATATTGACTATGTTGCTTTATTTTCCCCTGTCAGGGATGCAAACAGGCAAGTTTACAACAATAACAGAAGAAACTCAGCTCCTGAACACTGAGATGATGTTCACTGAAATCAAAGTCATCAGCTTTTCAAGGCAAGAACAGCTATATCTGTCACAGAGAAACACTAGTTCACAGTAAGTGTTCCTGTATAGTACACAACACAGATAATAAGAGAGGTGAGGAAAAAAGTTACAAATCTTCTTGGCTTCCACAGGCTACAGTGCTTTTTAAAAATATGGAGGAGGAAAAACAATGTTTCAAAGTGGATTTTCTGACCTTCCCTATCCACCAGTGTTGATGTTCTGTTATACCTCTTGTACTTCCAAATTAGAAAAGAATAAAAACTACATGAAACAATCAGTCTCCTCTGTTTTAGTGAGACCTGTCTCACTGTGTAGCATGGCAACATATTCTGTTAGTGATTTGTATGATCAGTGATTCTTTGAACAGAAAATGTTGTGAAACAGTTCCTTTGGGTATCTCCTTTATCCCCTGTAACTTTAGTCATAACATTATTGGTAAGAAAAATATTGATAAAAACCTTATTTTTATTAATGAACAAGTTTGACATGGAAAAGAAGGCCAGCTTCTTTAATCTTGGAATACAGTATTAGTCTTTAGCATTAATGTGTGCTAAGTAATGCTTTGTATACAGTTAACCTTTGTGACCTTTAGAAGTGTTTTTCTACACAGACAAATAATTTGATTTGTATGTTTAATTTCTAAAATTTTAGCATATACCTTCTGGACCCCACCTAAAATCAAGACAATGTAATTGTCTCCTTTCAAGAGCTGTCAATCCAGTAGGGTGATGTATTAATGTATTTCAAATGGCTTTAAAAAAGTATCAGAAAGGCAAAAACCTCCTTCTAAGGACATAGTAACCCAAATATAATTTGAGTGTTATATGCTTTTAGTCATCTCTACACTTGTATCTTAATATGACAAAAGTGGTAATCTAGATAATAGCTTTTGTCTGTCTTACTCCTGATAAATTACAGCTCCAAAAGGCTCCACTAAGGCTTCATTTTATCTCTGTGAAACTGAATTCAGACAACTTTGTGAATTAACCCAGGACCCCAATGTCCAAGTCTATCATCCTGACAAATTTTACTGGCCACAAATTTTCTTTAAAACCATTTGCAGCAAAATGAAAAACCCAGATGACTGAATCTTCTTTAATCCTAAAATCTATAGGTTTAAGGAAAACAAAGGCGAAGGAAGGAGGGTTTTGTGAATGAACTTTGAAGACAGCTGAGACCCAACAAAAGCAAAAAAAAAAAGACTGTGTTACTGTCTTCTGTTTCCATGGAAACCAACGCTGGATTGGCAAAAATGGGTTAAATGCTTTACAGTGACAGAGACTAATCACTATTATTTTATAGCATTACTATTGCCAGTGGAAGAGAAGGCTGCATTCTAAGGAGACAGGTTCACAATGAGTCTACTTCTTGATGAAACTCTCAGACAGCAAAAATATGTGGCATGAGAAATTTTGATTACATATACAGTAAATCAATACAAACTACATAAGATTCACAAAAAACTGAGAAATACTGTATGTGAGAGATCAGTTAATCCCAAAGTCAATGAATAGCAAAATACAACCAATAAACTACTTGACTTTTCAAAAAACTGAGAAAACACTCAATTACTTAGTAAATACAGAAAAATTATTCTGTCTGTCCCCTTTTCCAAAGTGTGCTTATTCTGAGGAGAAGTTACCTCAGAGATTGTGCAGCAACAAAAATTCTCAGCCTGTGTTGTTATCCTGAAAACAAGTTTTATTCTTGGTGGTTAAAAATCTAAACTTTCAAGGGATGGAAAAGTTCAGTATTAGTTTCTATTTTCCAGAACTTTATTTATGGCACTAAATCACTTTCAACACTCATTTTCTTTTGAGCAAGGTAGACCAGAGTCAAAAAACAAACATCATTTCCCTCAGACTGAAAAGAACATCCTCAGATTCTAGGTGAGTGTTCATAACTGCTCGGAAAAAATCAACTCAAGCAGTATCAAAATTTGCACTCATTAAAAAGAAAGAAAATGTTTTGTCTTCTGGGAACACAAGAAAATGTTAATTGTTCAAAATTCTATTTAAGAGTGCTTATGACCATTTCAGAAATATTTTATTTTGAGAGTCTTTTTGCAGATATCATCCACAGTTGAAGTTACTTAAGCTGTGCTTTGTCTAGCCTTTAGTATCCTGGAAAACAGGCTATTTTTGTGAAATATTCCACATACAGGCTTCCTGTGCCTACATGCCAACTTAGGTTCCTAAGGAGAACCCTTAAGCACCATCAGACTCTTTTCAGCCCCAGTGCAACTCCACAGATACCTGAAGGCCCTGGCCTGGAGAGCTGGTGGACAAGCTCACCCTGACTGGGGTTCCAAAGCCCAAGGCTACACTGCACTGCTCTGCTACTGGTTTGCCAATGGGACTTAACCTGGCATGAGGCAGGACAACCAGGGCAGAATATATGGGGCTAGGTGAAGTTCAGGCCTTTCTGCATTAGCAAAAAACCCAGGGAGTGGCTGCCTAGGCTGGTGTTCAGAAAATCCCATCTGATTTATCATAGGCATCTGGAATGATGTATTTATCTGGGATTTCCAAAACACTAGACAGCAGGATACTTGATGGTGAGGTTGGCTCTTTGAACTAGTTTAACTGCTGCTTACACCAGAGTGAGAAAAGCCTGTGTTTCAGGAGGAGTCATTACCAGACTTGGGATCTGTCTCAGGTCATAGTGTCACTGTCTGGGCAGGGGGAAAGACCACCTGTTCTGTCAGGTTCAAGACAAAGGTTCCTCTGAGAATATGTATTAAATTGAGCAAAATATGATAAGTCTTTGTCTTCTGCTGGAGCTTAGTGTAGGAGTACGTACCCTTACTGGAAGAATTTGTAACTGGAAGCTAAAACTCATTTTCCACTTAGGAAGCCTTTCCTGCCTGCAAAATAGGTCTCTCTCAAGAGGGTTAGGTAGTTTTTTCCCTTTCCCTTTTCCTTCTGCATTCCAGAGAAAGTCGCAGAGAGGGTTGTGAGCAAGCACTCTTTCTGGCGTGCAGGAGAGATGTTTGCAGACATGGACAAAGCCTCCTCAGCCAGAGAGGGAGATGGAGGACAGAGAGAAGATAAAAACCCCTGGAAGATCACTGGACCTGCCTTTTTCCTGAGGTCCAGTGTTGTCTGGCAGCACTGTGAGATTTTGTAAGTTTTCAGTGTCCTTGTCTCTGAAATAAACCTTTTTGAATCCTTTCCATTGCTTTGGCATTTTGGGGGGAGGGTGGGATTGGGGGCTAGTACGTGCCTATATTTTGCTTTACACTTAGAGACAAGTGAAATAAATTTTAACTTTTCGTTCAATCTCAAGTCCAACAATCCCAGGGGTATCTTTGGAGCTTTGCTTAAAAAAGCGCAAAGTAGAACAAACACACTCCTCCTGTGTCAACTGTCAATTCATAATCCTGTGAAACAATGACTGAAGCACCTTTTTTATAATAAAATGAAAGGATATCTCAAAATACCATTTTGTATTATATTGAACTAATGCACGTGTTAGAATTTAATTCACAAGATGCTGTTACTTGAATTCTATTTATATTTAAATAAAAATGAAAAAAAGGTTTTCACATTACAACTATTTGATTAAAATATTTCAAGAGGTGATACTGGTATTAGAACTTATAACTGGTACATGAAGGAAATATCTTTTGAGGAAATGAGAGAATGAATGTGAGAGAGGGTAAAGCAAAGTTTATGAAAAAAAGAATTATTACATTCAGTAAAAACATAGTGAAATATTAGGTGAATAGTGCATAATTAGGTGAAAATAGGTCAAAAGTAAAGCATGACAAGAAGGACTTGAAGTGGTGGAGGGCAACTTCCATTGTTTTAGTTCAGCACAAATACAAAAGATAAAGTGATGTGGAGCAAAGGAGAGACGTGTTAAGGAATTATTGGGGCAATGAAAGCATAAGAGAAAAAGGACGGTCTAATTAAGTGAAAAGCAAAGAGAGTTAAAAAAAAAGTAAAGAAGAAGTATTGCAACTCTGAACACTGAAGCAAAATATAGGAGACTCAGAATCCTAAAACCATAGTTCTTGGAAATGACATTTACTGAGGGAATGAGCACAAGGATGTTCAAAGAAAGTACAAGAAAATGAGCTGAAATACTGATATGGTGTGCAGTGTAAATAAAGAAGTAATAATCATAAAAGCAAAGAATAGCAAAGTCAAAGGGAAAGCATTCAAGAAAGGGAATGAGATTTTCTTTAGAGAATTTCTAGATGGTCTCTGAAAATAGAGATACTCATGAAAGGATAAAATCATCATTGTGAGAGAGATGCGAAAACACAGACCCTCTCAACTGGAACATGAAGAGGAAAGACTTGTTCACTGGTCCATACTGGGCTGAGAGGTGAAGTGGTAAATTATCTAAGCAAAACAGGTCAAACTGGTGAAGGAACGAGATGCCACCTGCCTGTATGGTCCCAGACAGGTTGTGGTTTGCCTAGAGCAAAGAACCCCCAGCAACCAGACTGGTGTCTGGCTGTCACCCACTGTCTGTCATCCCTTTGCTGTTCCTGTCTGATGCAGAGATGGATATTGATTGAGGAATCCACAATAAACATCCTTGAAACAAGTGCTACTCCCATGAAAGGACCTGGCTCAGCCATCACTGCCCACCTCCTCCAAAGAAACCAGTTTTCTCAGCTCAACCCCTCCATACCATCTCTCAGGCACAAGCATCCTTATTCCTGCCTTTCACTCCCAGTGACACTTTCCCTTTGGATTTTAAAACACTTAGTGGATTATACCACTAATTACTCTTTCTCTCTCATTTCCAGCATTCTTTCAGTCCTTGCACGTCCAGTGATCCAGCTGTTTATGCCACACTCTAATCCATTCAATGAGACTGTGCTGATGTGGCAAGCAATACAGGTGTGGCTTTACTGGAAAATAAACTAAAAGAAACCCCTTTGGCAGTCTGTCCTAGAGTAGGTAGATTATTTGAGGTTATTCCCACTAGTATGATCCTGATGTTTGAAATAGTAAGCCCCTTTATATGCATTTCTGTCTGTTTGGTTCTTTGCACAATGAGACTCATGTATAGTCACTTATTGCTCTGCACTCTTCAGTTTTTAAATCTGTTGTATGTTGGATCATTAACTCAAGGTGATACTTCCCTTCCAATCATCTTCTCTAATCTCACTGCATAAATTGGTCTCCTGGGTAACAGTGCTTATGGATGATCTGAACATCCCTGGGTTTAAGGCAGACTTTGTATTGCTCTGCACCTGTGTAGTCATTTATGCTGGCACAATGTGAACTATACATATGATTTGAAATTAAGCCTGGTGTAAATGAGAACACAGACAAATGGAGAATTAATGTGACTTTTTTTGTCTGTTTTTTTTTGTTAATTTCTCACCTTTGTGAGCAGAACTAGCAATAGCCAAAAAAAACCCCACCAAACAACAAACAAAAAGTGCACAAAAACCCTCCTCAAACAAACAAAAAAACCCCAACATCCACTCCCAAAATAACAACAAATCCCTGAAGAAACCCCAATTTTAACAGACACAAGAAGGTCTGTAATCAATGGCATCTTTTTCTAGAATCAGGATAACAAAAGTGCTTTCATCAGAAGTTCTTTCACACTTGTAGAATTTATATTAGGAATGTGAAATACAAGAACTCTCAAGATGTACTTTTAAACAGAGGGTACAGGAAAGTGAGTTGAGAGGCACCTTTACATAAGTTAACATTTTTCATTAGCTCAAGGAATGATATACAGGTTAAGCACTTGTGGTTAACAGAACTTTCCAGGTGATATCGAGTCAAGGTAATCCATACTGCCCTTTAAATTCACTGCAGTCAATGCATAAATAAATATGTGAAAGCTTGTATTTGGTGGAAGGCTCAGCTGACACCTGGCATTGTCGTCTTGTTTGTTTATCCACATCCAGGCTTGGCTGTAGCAGAGGAAAAAAAGAGCCACTTCACTCCAGATTAATACTTCCCAGGGCATCACATGCTGCCTTTCATGTGATAATGCCCAGCCACAGCACCAGAGGGGATCCTTCCTTCCCCTGCTGGCACCGAGATCAGGTTTGCTTCCATCCATGACCAACCTCCACAGACCTATCCAACTTGGAAATGGAAATTTCACAGCTTTGTTGGGTTTTATTGTACCAAATGTGCAGATGGATTCTTTTATAGAGATTAGGGGCCCATACCTCAGCCAGGATAAACTGGCTCATTGACTTCAATAGAGCTTAGCTGATTGATGCAGACTTTGGGACTCCTCCTGCTTGGTCAAACCTCATTTTAGTTGTTTCATCTGAATGAATGCAGACTGGAGGGAAGGGCTAGGAGGCAATTTAAATACAGAAACACTGAAATTGTCCTGTGTAAGATCCTGTGTGGACCAGCTTCCCATAGACTCTTTGCGGCTCCCAAAATCTGTGGCCTTCCAGGGAAATATATTACTGCAATTTCTGAGTAAATTTGCAGAAGTTTCATGAAACTAGGAAAGCTAGGGTCAATGATCCATTCCTCCTTTTTTTTTTTTTTTTTAAATAGTTGAATGTGATCTACCAACACAAAAATTTTATAGAAGTATTATTTTTTAGATAAAATATTTCTCAGCAAAGACTGAGTTCCCATGATGTGAGATATCAATTACCAGGTCCCACTGAAAATATGGAAGTGTTGATTTCTATTTTTTTAAAATCTTTTTATGGTGAATGTAGAAAATAAAATAAATAACTGGTAGTTACCCATAGAAACTAACTGAAATCTCATACATGCTGTTGAAATCTGAATTGCACAGCTACTGTGGGTTGAGACTAAGTGAAATGTCCTTTTGGAGCTCTGTTTCTGGTTATTTTCTGACTCAGGAAGAGTAAAGAAACTTTTTACATTCAATTAACCTTGAAGTGTTGTTTTCATGGTTAAAAAAGAAAGAATAAAGTGTAATGCTAAAGACTCAAAAATTTAAATCTACACATTTCCCCTGACTCTCAAGATGCTTCAATAATTGAGAAAAGTAGGAAATATGGCCTCTGCTTTGTAAAGGAATTTCTGCATATGGCATTGAAGGAAAGCAATGTATTTGGAAGCATCTGCTTTATTACCACTATTAATTCTGGCCCCTCTGTTAGTTATTGTACCTGTACTTTATGACAAGTCTCTAAACTTGTAGTAGTAGTTGTCATTTTTAAAAGACACTAGGTTTTTCTCTTGCCATTTAACATTGCAAAGATCACAAAGGCAAATCTAAGCAATGTCTAAAAGCAGTTATAATCACATTGGCATCATGACTAACTGGTCTTCTGCCAAACCTGAATGATCCTATTATAGTACAAGCAATTCCTGTTCTAAGAGTCCTGGTATATTTTACTGCTATTAGAAGCAGATGCATAGACAGTTGAAACCAGGACAGCTGACCTGGGAAAATGAAGTATGGTTGTGTAAGGATGGGGTAAGGAAGGCCAAGGTGAAGCTGGAACTCAAAGAATGAGTTTGCAAGGAACTGGCATGGGACTCAAGAAATATCAGGAAGGGCTTCTACAGGTATGTTAATGAGAAAAGGAAGGTCAAAGAAGGTGTAACATCCCTCACTGATAAACAATGCTGGAAAGCTGGTAACTGCAGATGAGGAGAAGTCTGAGGTACTCAATAAATTTTTGCCTTAGTCTTCAATGGCAACCTCTCTTCCTATAACCTCTTGAGTGGATGGAAAGCAGGATAGGGTCTGGGAAAGCAAATTCTTTCTCACTGTAGGTGAAGATCAGGTTCATGACCACCTGCAGAACCTGAATGTACCTGAAAGTCTATGGGATCTGATGAGATGCATCCCAGAGTCCTGAGGGAATTGGCTGAAGTAGTTGCCAAGCCTCTCTCCATGGTATTTGAAAAACCTGGCAGTCAGGTGAAGACCAGGGTAACTGGAGAAAGGGAAGCATTACACCCATCTTCAAAAAAGGTAGTAAGGAGGACTCTGGGACCTACTGACCTGTCAGCCTTGCATCTCGCTTCCCACGCAGGTCATTCTACGATTCTATTATTTTTATTATAATGCATAAGGTTTTACTATTGTTTCATTTCTGTTTTACACTCTCTCCCTTGTGTTGATTGCTAAAACTTTTGGAACAGAACTAGTTCAGAATGTTAAAGGGAATAATTTTTGTCTCTTTTTTTTTTCATAGCTGAATAAAACTTCTGCAGTAAATACATTTGACCACAGGTATGACATTATTTAGTTACAAAGCCACTGAATTTTTTTAAAGGCAAAAATTCTTATCTGTTGTATTGTGAAAGATTTCTAGCATTGTGAGAAAAAACTCCATCTTAAAGTACCAAAAATGATCCTTTTCCTCATTTTCTCTAAATATCTATTGAAAAAAGAACTAGAATCCACTAAGCCTTGGAGATTTTATAGAACTTGGTTAGGAAAAAAATCCCTTCATAGTATTTTATTGCCTCAGGTATTCCTTCAACTTTTACAGGCAAATTATTGGTATTATTCTGTATTGGTTTGGATGCAGAAGGGATTTCTGACATTTAAAAAATATTTCTTACAGTTTGCTCAGTTGTAACAAAGAATTCAGATTCTAAGGCTGTTAGGTAATATTATTAACTAATCTTAATCTAAAAA
>JAWWLZ010000118.1:35293703-35322710 GCA_035041345.1 Poliocrania exsul
AACAGGCCAGTCTCAGTAGCAGAAGCAGTCAAGCCACAGCACAGGGTCTTAGCAAACTAGCCTCAAAGACTGCCTGTGCTTATCACTTTGACAAGGCTGACTTTTGGGTTCACAGTATTTCTGTACTGCGTAGATGTATTGTTAGCCTAGTGCTAGCTTGGGGCAATTCATAGAAGACTGTACAGCACTAGGCAAGTGCTCCCTCTGTCTCTCTTTGCAGAATATGATGAATGATTCTATATCCCAACCACTTCATGGAGGCTCTTGGAAAAGGGTTTAATTTTATCTTCTTTTGGCACTTTGTTTAAGCACGGTTTGCCTTTCCCAGTTATCTGGTCACATGGGAACTCAGAGCACAAGCGCCGTTCAGGGCTGAATTAGAGCGGCCAATCAGGATAAGGAAACTTGTATGTTGATAACATAGCTATAAAGAAATAATTATATAGAGATAGATCATGCCCTCAAGGCATAGATTCGTATTTGGAAGACTTTCATGGCATAAATTGGATGTACTCTGACACTTGTCATGCACAGCAACATGGAACTTGTTTCAGGGATTGCTGCATCATGCCTCTGGCTGAACCCTCCCTTGTTGACCACCATGGCTTCCCCAAAGAACAATTAAGTGCAGTGCTTGAGTTTCCCCAAGTGTCCAGGCTATGAGTCTGTCTGAGTCATGTGCTGCAGGGGAAGGCTGCTTATTCCTTCCTCTTTTGCGGTGGTCACAGAGACAAGCCAGTGCATAGCTAGTCCTGTTGTGGTCAGTGCAACAGTTGCATTATGCTGAGAAGGTCCAGAGGAAAGAACAAAGTATTTTAATTTCCTTTCTGAAATGAGAAGCAAACTCAAGATCTTACTCCTCTATATCACATTATGTAAATAAAGCTATGGGGCTGCAGCTCCCTTGTTGTTTAAACCCTCATAGCAATGAAGTATTCTAAGAAAAGGAAAAAAAAAGAACTTCAAGCAGGTAAATCTCAGGCAAATCCTCACAGCTGAGATGTGGTGCTCACAATACAGTAAACACACTTATAGCTTGACTATTCAAGATGTCACTTTTTTAACATTTTGTAAAAATATAGCTGCAAGGCTCCTTGAAGACCTCTGTGAAAGTTTTTAAGCATGGACAAGGAACCTGCTCTTTGGAAAGCAAGAGTCAGAAGTCCTGAAGACTGATTCTATTTTCTTAGCACAAAGTTTGTGCAGCTTTAAGTCCTCAGCTCCAAGTGAATGAACAATGCTGGAAGAAAGTTATTTAATAGAGCAAGAATGGTGGGAACAGGAGCCAGAAAATAGCCTTAGCTATCATAAAGGAACAGAAACGGAGAACTACATTAATTGGAAGTTAAAATAAGTCTAAGTTCATATTTGAGTTTGTATTTCAATGCTGAATATCACACAGGAGATTCATTAATTTCATTTTGGGGCTTTTCTTATGGCCTTGGAAGGTCCTTGGAATTAGATAAGTTGGAATTAGATTTTAAAAACTTTTCATTTCAGAAATTTTCCAGCACGAGGTAGTGATATTATACATTGAATGTGCTTTTCATAGTTATATCTGTTTTATTTGGGTTTGATCATGTTTTAAGTAAAGTTTCCTGGATATAATTGTATTTCTTAGGTGCCTATCCCTCAGTTACTATTGTGCGGGTGTTCTATGATTTCTTTTTAAGAGCATTTTCAAGGAGAGATTTTACTTATCTTTTTTTACAAGACATAATTTTACTATGAAACCTACGAGGACATTGCAGTCTGTCATGCAGACAACCTTCTACAAATTCAGAACAATCATCTTTACATCTTACACCTGCAATCAAGAAAAAGTGCCAGCAAATTGGCACCATGGTCCATCTTGATAGTATATAGAAGCAAGAAAATCAACAATATTTTTCCATTTTGTAAGACCTCTGTCCTCCCATTTCTGATTGTTCTCAACTCTGCTTTCCAGTGTCAATGCAAATTTGTGAAGTGACAGCATGCCCAAGAGACTACATGAAAAAAAAATTACAAGCAGCACAGCAAACTCTGTAGAAGGTTAATGGCCTGTATTAGCATGGCCATTTTCTTTGTTAGCAATAGCTCAAGCCACCCTTTCATTAACATCTTTTATCCCTATAGTTAGAAGAGATCTTCCCTTCTATAAATTGATTTTGTTCTTTACAACTTCAGTATTACTGGTTTATTTGAACTACTTAAACCCTTTAACAATACATATGACCTCATCAGTCCCTCTTTTTTTTTTTTTTATCCCTTTAATTATGTTTTTGATAGGTCTTTCACCAATCTGGTCTAGAGGAAGGCATCCCTGCCCATGGTAGGGGGGTTGAACTAGGTGATTTTTAAGGTCCTTTTCAACCCCAGTCATTCTATGATCACTGTATTTAGTTACTCATTAAAACATGCATACACATGAGTAATTCAAGAAGTGAGTGATTTCCACCATAAAGAAATTATTAAATTTCAAAAATCTCAGCATATGAGTGACACGCAGACAAAGAAGGGAGAAGGTAGAAATTGATAAGGAAGAATTGCAGGGAGGACACCATGTTCAAAGACCTTAATAATATCTTGGTGGATAACAGATGGATAGATTTTGAAGGCTAAGACCAGGGAAAAGGCATCAGGAGCAAAAGGCTGCTATGATCTAAAGCATGATTTTGGGAGTGAGAGAATATATTATTAGTTCTTTATGAAATTCTGTCTCACAATGGAAGCAAAATCTCCTCCTAAAATGCTATTTGTAGTTTTGGTTCCTTAAATATTCTGCCAACTCTAAAAGGCAAGGATAGTATTGAAATTCCTATCAGTCAGATTTACAATACATAGAATAAAAAAGAAAATTAAGGAAAGAAATGGAAGTTAAATCTGTAATCAAGCTTTGCCATCAGCAACCCAGCCAGACTTTGTACCCTATTGCTTGTCATCAAACAAATCTGTACATGCAGTGTAAATGCAACTAGGGCTTTACTGATATTTCTTGAAGATAGAGCTGCGGGTTGTGCTATCTACACAGATATAGACTTCCAACTGAAATGACTTGTCAATGTTGAAATTATATTGTAGATTAATTCTAAATGAGGTGATATTTCATCACAGAAATATGTTTGCAAGCAGAAATAGTTCATCTGTGTGCCCTCTTTTTTTCACGTTGTTAATGAAAACCTTTTTATTTCTTTATTCGCATTTGAAAATAGCAGGAGAAATAATCCACAATGAGTAATTTATTAAATGAATTTTGCCAGTCTTTGCTGCCCATGAATTACTACAAATACATGAATTCAAAAAAGCACTGATGATTTAAAACTATTTGCAAATTCAAGAGTTTACATAAATAATTCTTGCTCAGTGTATCAGTTAAGAAATATCATTATGGATTACATCTGGCATCTCTAATTAGGAGTTAAATATATCAGATGACTAATTTTTTAATACTTGCAAATTTTTTTCCTAGTGAATATTTATATTTTATTACTCTGTATGAAAAATATTAAATGCAGTCCATCTGACCTGAAATTAGCTCAGGTACTGCTGCAATGATGTAACTGTCATGGAGCCAATGCCAACAAAAGCCAACAGTCCAAGTTTCCACAGAGACGTCTGGGCAGGATTTCTGAACTTATTACTTAGCCAGGGTGAGGCTAGTTCAGATAAACAACGCGTACTCTTTGTCTTCACCAGTCACTCTAGGCTAAATTTGAGCTCCAGACACAAGGATGAAATGCCCTGAATTGCTCTGTCCTAGGAGTCCTGGGTCAAAGACAAAGCTTGCTTTCTGGTTGGGCTTGTCTCTTAGTAACATTGAAAATGTTACTGAAAATCATAAGCCTTCTTAGATAGAAAACAAGAAGTTCTTTGAATAATTTTGTTGTTAAAACGGCTAAAACACAGCCTGATAAAAGCAGGCTAGTGCAGCATCTGGAAGTATCCCTGAGGAAAGCACTCTGAAGAGCCACCTCCTTGAGGAGGTTTTCTATACCACTTGTTTAACTAGTTCACATACTCATTTTCCAGTCATCCTAGCCACATTAGTTAATAAATTAAAATACTGTCAGCATAGATGAATTTTATCAAATTTGTACAGACAGTTATTAGCATATTTACCATGGCCAAATTGTTTCACTTGATTTGTTTCTAAGTCAGAAACAGTTTTAGCAAATACATCAGCATTCCAGCTCAACCAAATAGTATTTATTTCCTCCTTAGCAAAAAATCAAGTTGATAATATTCTGAATAATACATTATCTATATCCATCCATCCATTCACCCAGAACTCAATTCTCTTAGGCTGAGCAATGTTTTAGGTTTAAATTTCCCTGTTTGCATTTCTCTAAGGGTAAAAAATATCTTTACAAAACACTGAGTCAAAAGGGCTTGTTTTCATCCAGTATTGGGAAGGGATTTTTCGTTCCCTTAAGTAGGGAAATTTGTATAAATTAATTTACCACTTAGATCTGTGTCCCTTAAGCTCTTGTCTTTTTGCAGTTACTCCAGCACCTATTTCAGTATTAATCCTTCCACTTACATTTTGCCTGCTCGGCCTCCTACTGCCTTGCTTTTACAACACTTTATATTTTTCATATTCACATTCAGGATTTCTACTGCCCCTCAGTGCATTCAAGGCTTTGCATTTCATTTCACTAATGGGCCTTTTTTGAGACGGTGATATTCAACTTTTAGGTTTGTCAGTTGTAGGGCAGTATAGTACTCTATTTTTCACCTTTTAAGCATGTGCTATGAAGGAGTCTTTTTTGGTTTTCTAAATAAACATAGTTTACTGGGATTTTTGATCTCCCATTGTTTCAGAGATTACACTTGTTCATTGAAAAGCAAGTGTAGCAATCTGTTATATAAACCAGTCATATAAATCAGCAGATGAAGTTAATAGCAAGGTGATGATTAGTGGGCAAATAGGAGAAATGAAGATAAAAGGGTTAAAAGAGGGAGAACTGAAGCAAACAAAGAGAGCTGAATTGAAACTCCCTGCAAGGTGACATAATTGCTTTACCAGAAACCATGGCTGGTCCTCTGACCACTTTCAACATATAATGCAACATAGTGCAAACAGATTGCTCATCCATTAGAAACACATTGTGTTGTAGTCCCCATTCAGACTGGGACTATCCCTTGTGTTGTCAGAAGCTTCTTCCATGATGGTTGAAAATAACTTCATGCACAATAGCTTCGAGGCTTAAATTCTGAAAAGAGCCACAATTTTTATATGCAAGCAAGCTTGAAAATTTAGGACATAGCTATTATGTAGCTTAGGTACACAGACAGGGTCATTACTGCTCAAGTACCTGAACTTCTCATACTACTGTAAGAAGGATTCCTCACAGTTGCCGAAGGAGGCTACAGTGCAGATAAACATGGGTAGAACCACAGCTATTATTTTCTATTTTTTCCTATCTTTGACTTCCTGAGAGTCTGGCTTTTCTTTGTACTTCACATGTTTACTGTTCTTTGGACAGAAAAATTATATGTGGGTGGCAGAGACAGCTTCAAGATGATCTTCTCCATCCAGACCATGAGAGGGACTGTATGACCTGCTAAGCTGTCTGTGTCTGGAGCATGGGTAGGTGGTGAGTCTAGGCTTGGAAAGAGGCTTGGAAGAGTCAGGCAGAACAGATGAAGCCAGAGAGGCCACTGAACTTGCCCAAAGTCTTGGGGGAGCTATAGATAGAGAAGGAATAGCACTGGGATCCTCCTGGTGATCCAAACTCTCCTACTCTTGGATTATCCTTCCTTATTGCAACAGGAGAAGCACTAGGGTCTGGGACAAAGAGAGTGAAAGTGAGAAAGCATTCAGAAAGTACATAAAGTGCGTATGTATGCATAGACACCTCTTTCAAAAATTACAGAGGTAAATGTATATAAATTCCTATATTTTAATAACGTTTCCTCATGGAAGTGTGGCACAAAAGTTTCAAACTCCAGTTTTCTTTCATTTTTCTGAAGTTATATGAAAGCAAACTAAAATGTAACAATGCAGCAACAAAGAATTTACATTCAAGGAATTAATTAATAAGTGAATACAGATTTCATGTGATTGCAGTCATGATGAAAAATAATGACTATGGCCCTATTGTAGTTTATTTCTGCAGTAAATTACAGAAGCAGCTTTCCTATCTTTATTGTTTCCTAGATTTTGGAGTTCTTTAAATCTTTGGGAACATTGTACGTATAGCTAGTAAGGTGTAAAATATACCTACATTTACCAATATAACTTTGGAAAGCTTTATTTTTCATCTTTAAACAATACAAATCTGGTCATTTATAGAAATTCATGAAAATACAGTTCTTGTAGACTCTGTGAGTCATACTCCTGAGATGATTATGAGCAATAATGCTACTCTCTCACAGCTCTACCAAAATTCTTTACTGTCTTACTTCACTGTGCTTTGTTCTGTAAATTGCAGCTGACCTCAAAATTTATAGTTTTTATGTTTAATGGTAGTTTTCAGTGTTGTATTTATTTGGTAGTTACTTTATATTAAATCTTATTGTACTTAGTTTTTCCATTACTACTGAAACTTATCAAAACCCTCTAGTTCAATTACTACTCTTGTTTGATCAGGGACTCCTGTTAACCGTCACACAGACAGGGAGATGTCAGCTTTCTCCTCTTTATGGTTATTCATGCTTTTTGATTCTGTGAAGGAAAAGAAAGTATCTACTGACTGCATATTGAATAGAGAAATTCTAAAATTTCAGAATTTAAAACCAAAAAAAAAAAAGCAAAAACAAACAAGAAAATAAAATCAAAAACTTAAAAAAAGGGAGGTATATGCTAAAGTTTAATGTTTTCTTAAGTCTATACATCACCTTAGCAGCACCAAATGGCCTCTCTGGACTGCTAGTGGTAATTCTGAAGGCAGTTTAAAAGAGCAGGACATTTCCAAAGCAATAAAAAAGTACCAGCCTCCTTCCAGGTTTAAAAAAAGGGGAGAGGTGACATTAGCATATGAAGTGGACTTGATCTTTATCTTTTCCAAAATAAGGAACTTATTTGTATTGATTTTCCATACCAAGGCTACTATTTTACTCTAAAAGTGTTCTACTAAAATTTGCAGAACTATAGTTAAAGGTATAGTTAGAGTAAAGGCAGGTAGAAAAATATTGCTAGAAAAGAAGTATTGATCCTAAACAATTTAAAACTAAGGGAAAAAATGAATTATCACAGGTAGAAGCAATGAAGTAATGTGCATGCAAGTGTGCAAAACAAGCACTGGCATCAATCATTTACCATTTCTATTAACAAGTGCTCAGAAATCCAGCCTTGGAGGCCTTTGAAGATTCAGTCTGTCCAAGTAGCAAATAAGTAAGACACCAGTTTCTAAAAATATGCAAAGCTTCCCTCTGCCTCATCTCTTTCCAAGATACGATGAAAAGACTTTCAAGTCTTTAAAATGAATGTGTTAAAAATGTCAGAGAAACTGGACTGTATATTTCATTTCAATAGGAGATGTAGTCTTATTTATGGATAAAGGAATGTAACCAGAGGGGAGTCATTTTATGTGTTTGCATGTATACAAGAAATACATTTCTTATGAACATACAGAATCACACACAGAATGGATCAGGTTGGAAAGAATTGCAGTCGGTCACCTGGTCCAACATCCCTGCTCAAGCAGGGTCATCCTACAGCACATTGCACAGGATTGTGTCCAGACAGTTCTTGAATATATCCAGTGAGGGAGACTCCATGACTTCTCTGGATAATCAGTTCCAGTGCTCTGTCACCTGCACAGTAAAGAAGCCCCTCTTCATATTCAGGTGAAACTTCCTGTGCATCAGTTTCTGCGTGTTGCCTCTTGTCCTATTGCTTGGCACCAACAAGAGGAGTGTGGCTCCATCCTCTTGGCACTGTTCCTTCAAATACTTTCTTCGAGACATTGATGAGGTCACCTCTCAGTTGTCTCTTCTCAGGACTGAGCAGGCCCAGCTTCCTCAGCCCTTCCTCATGAGAGAGATGCTCCAGTCATTTAATCATCTTCATAACCCTCCACTGGACCTACTCCAGGAGCTCCATGTCTCTCTTGTACTGAGGAGCCCAGAACTGGACATCAGTCCACCAGTGCAAATAATTCAGCAGTGAGTTTGACCTCTCTGCTAAGGCCACAGGGAGGAAGGAGTGGCACCTAAAAAGGAAGTGCAGTTTGAGTCATAGCTGTTCATTTTGCTCAATAAAACATCACAGAATACAAACCTGAAAGATGAGCAGCCTTTTCTTTGTATAGTAAGCATAGAAGGCCATGCAAACAAGATTCATCTGTTTCCTGTTTGTCACTCTTTTGCCACAGCCTGGTTGCACTGACTTGTAACATATCTTTAATGCAAGCTTTAGGCATCAAATTGGGAACATGTAAGCTAAGAGACTCAAAATGTAGGACCATTCCTCTGACGAGCACTTTTGCTGCCCTTTTCTTTCCCTTCTCTCACCAGAAGATCTGTATGACCAAGCAAATACCCACTGCTATTGTCCCTTCCCATTTGTGCACTCAGGGTCCAAGCAGCACTAGCCAGGCACCTGGCTAAGGGATCAGCAACCCTGCAGACACCTCTGGCTGCCCTGCTGCAGGTTTGCCAAGCATGTTTGGGAAACTACTTTCAGGTACCTGTCTTCTGACAGCTAATTCTCACCAACTGCATTATGTCTCACTGCTAATCTACTGCTTGATCTGTTTATTTGTTCATTTGGTGACTCATCTCTCTCCCCGTGGATACCTGATGGAATAAATAGCTCTGCCGACTCTTTCACTGATGTGCTGCTGTCTGCCACTTATCTACTGAATCAATTCACTCCTGCTTGCTTTTCTGTTCCTCGAGGTTAGCTGACTTAGATGGTAACTGATTCGCTTCCTTTGAAACCGACACGGTAGATTACTCTGCTTCCTCAGCTAATAATTTCATTTAATCTGTTCCTTTTGTCAGCTGCTAAACTAGGCTCTTGACTCCTTCAGTTCTACCCTGTGAACCCATGATCCTGTACATTTGCTCTCTCATCATTATCTCTGTAAGTTTTCCTTTCTAGCACTCTCTTATTCCCTTCTGCTTGGTTCTTCCTTTCCCATACTTTCTTTTATCATTCCATTATTCATCAGCATCATATATAAAGATAATGTAATTACATAAATTGTAATTACATTCTGAAAATGTTTTTTCATACTTATAACTGTCACAAATCCACAGGTTGGAAAGTTTGCAATGTGACTGGCAGCAACCATACAATACAGCTTAGTTATTAAACCTGTATTGGAAGAGCATTTTTATGAAGCGGAAGAGCGGGAGGATAATATAAGAAGTCAATAAAAGTGCATGAAACCCTAGTAATAATATACAGAAAAACAAATCAAAAGCTAATTACCAGTGCTGATGGATAGATAATTTTAAACTTGTTAAAATACCCTGATGCACTCAGGCTGCAAAACAAGGAGCTTTTCTTTTTGCAATAAAGTAGAAAATTGAAAGAAATTATATTTTTCCTGTCCCTCCTTTTTAAAAGTTTTGCATTTTCTTTTGTTTCCGAATATAAATAAGGAAGTAATCAAGTTTATTCCTCCTTTTACAAACACTGTATAATTTTGTAAAATGCCTTTAAGTTTTAAAAGTTACCCAGAGGAAATATTAAATAAAGTTTGTGCTCTTCCCACTTTGTAACTTGTTCAAAAAATGGTAGATAAGTTTCAAAGTTAGGAAGCTCAAAGGTCTGATAGATTCTAAATGAAACAAAATTCTTTGTTAAAATGCTTTTATTTAAAATAAATTCACTATCTTAAAAAAAAGGAAAAAAAGAAAAGTAGGCCAAAACCATAAGAAAATCTCATTTAGAAATTATTGCTTCTTTTATTTTTTTAATTTTTTACTGCAATGCGGTGTTTAGAAAATTGAAGGCAAACACCCTTACAAAATTTTACAATAATGAGTAACCTACTCCAATTTCATACAAATTTTAATTTAGAGATTTTAAAACAGACAAGATTTTCTTTTAGTTTCCTAGTGACAATCCAAATTACAAAGTCTAAGTAATCTTTTCACAATACATACTTTATGCAGCTCTAGTGATGCGTATGCTTTACAGACCATCCTTTTTACCTTCTGTTATTCCAAATCAAGTTTATTTATCTGAAACAAAACATGCATTCTTCTTGGAAATAAAAATGCACTTGTTAATATTTAACCTTCTGTGGAGATTTGAAATTTCCAATTTTCTCCACTTTCTGAAATTGTAAAGTATTTATTTTCAGTTTGATCACTCATTGAACAAAGAAATGAGACATTAATGTGGTGGGACTTTTAAACCACTCATTGCCTTTTGGAATTCACTCTCTTTTTACTCTCAGTCCATGTTCTTCTTCTTGACAACTACAATTTATTGTAATGATAATTTTACAAGATGCCCCAGATACAAACTTTTTCAGGAAAAATGGGTTTGATTTTTTCTTAATTGTTTTCTAGACTGATAAATATAGCTGAAAGCTGAGAGGAGCTGAAGGTCCAGAGAACCAATATTTTCCCAAAGAATCAATAGCTTTTTAACACAGCATTAATATTGCTCTTTCATTTATAACATATTGGAAAAAAATCAGCATTTCTAGATATCTCATAATTATTTTGGTTTTTGTGTTCTTTAAAAAGACCCACTCTTGAATAACTAAGAATATATAGAAACACTCAAGGAAAACATTTTCTTTTTTTCCCCCACTCAATTTCAGAAAACCTAAGGAAGGCCTGGGAAAACACATGAATGTCTGGTTTGGTGCAGATTTTATATGTGAAAATAGAAAGAAAGCTTTTGTCATGTGGAGACATCCACAAAATGGCCATTAATGTAGATAAAAAAGTGTATTACCGCACAAGAGTAAAAAAAAAAATTTGAATCAAATGTAAATAACAATATCTGAGTTGTAATTAATGAGATAACATTAATTCTGATTTACTTGGTCTAGATTCATATCAACTAACTCTATCAAAAGAGCTTTTCCTGATTTGTACTTAGCAAGAGAGACTAAAAGCTCTTGCTTTAAGCAGAGAACCTGAGCATAACAAGCCAGTTCTGCAAAGCAAAGTGGACACTTTTAGTGATAAACCACACCATAGCTAAACCTTAGCAGCTAACATAGAGTCCTACTGTATTTAATCAACAACTTATAGGGTGTGATACAGTGTTTTGCAAAGGATGAGTTGGAAAAGAACCTGGTGGTGGTAGTGGGTTGGAGCTGAACGTGGATTCACTGTGTCTCAGAGCACAAAAGGTGTCTGTGGATGTTCAAACAGAGGACTGGGAGTAGAAGTGGAAAAGCCACCCTTATAGTAACAATGACTCCATTGCAGTCTGTGGTATACTGGGTACCCTGTGGAGTCTACACTTAGGAAAACAACTTAGTAAACAGAAGCATGTGGAGATACAACACAGGAGAGTGTTTACAAGTAGTTTTCTGTTTTGGAGGATGTGTCTTCCAGCTGGATGCTAACAAACTTCTATGTATATAGCTTAATAAAGAGAAGGTTAAGTGAAAAATTGAATCTAATTCCCTCAGGACCCTTAAATCAAGATAGCATGTCTTTTCAAAAAAAGCACTTCTTTTGTTCATCCAAATCATATGAGCTCAGTGGAAGAACTACTTCGGGAAATTTTGTGTCCTATGTAATAAAGAACAGATATAAGACAGAAATATAGAAAGCAACAGGTACAACTTCATATTTGCGCCATAAACTGACATCAAATATTATGTCTACATTTAGTATTATTGGCAAAGCAGATACACAAGACTTCTACATTCCTGAAATCTCAACAGTGTTGTGTACTAGCTTTTCTCTAACTTTCTAGTTCTTCTCTAGAAGAGAACTTTCTCTGATGCTTTGCAGTGTGATTTGCCAGGGATGTGAGCAGCACCTGCATGTATGTAGGGCTGCACAGTGTCTCAGCACTTCTGTGCCAGAAAGGTATGGACAGTCAGAGATGTGCTGACAAGGATGTCTGTGGTTGAGCTGTAGTGGCAGCTATCAATGATACTTTGAGATCTTCTGATGAGAAATACTACAGAAGAGCTAGACATTATTGGCAGTTTTAGCTCTATGAAGAAATGTGCACTGTCAGACTGTGATGGTGTGATTGCAATTGTTCTGTAACTTAAATACTTGCTGCAGTCAACACACACATCCTCCAAATAGCTCTGTTTCCTTCTTTCTACAGTTTTCTGGCATGCTCGTAGGAAGCTGTGGAGCAAACCACACTTTTTTTTCAAATACTGTAATATGGATTAGAAAGAAAAAAAAGAAAAAAAAGAACTAACTTTTTATTTTGTTATTGTCTTTAAAAGCATTTTCCTAGCTCTATTATTCTGACCTCTCAATAAAGACTTCACATTTTCCCTTCTAGTCATCACTGGAAACAGTTCATGTGTCTATTGTTTTATGCTGCTTTTGCCTGAAATGGAGCCCGGACAGCTGATCCAAACTGACCAAATGGACATCCCATACCATATGACATCATGTTCAGCATATAAAGCTATGTGAAGAAATCAGAAAGTGGGGACATTTGCAGTGATGGCACTTGTCTTTCCAAGTTGCTGCTAAGCTGCTTTCCAGGAGAAGGATGAACATCTGCTTCTTGATGGGAAGCAGTGAAGGAATTCCTTGTTTTCCACTGCTTGTGTGTGAAGCTTTTTCTTTACCTATTAATGTGTCTATCTCAACCCATGAGTTTTCTCACTTTTCTTCCGATTCTCTCCCCAGTCCTGCTGTGGGGGAGAGTGAAAGATCAATTGTGTGGTGCTTAGTTGCTGGCTCAGTTTAAACCTCAATGTGCATAAAAGTAGATATTTTACCTTTTGATATTTTATGGTTTAATTAGGAAAATCCTTCTTCATTTTAATTTTTTCCTCCACTTGTCTTTATTGCTTTGCAGACCTACCCACAGTGTTGTAGTTATTGAAAGGATATATTTTCTTATGCACTGAGAGAAAATCTTTACAATATGATTTTCTAAAACATCTGGCATTTACTTAAGTCTGCCTCCTCTGAAGTTTATAGCAGAGAAGATTTTTACCATTGATGAACACTAGTAAATAGTCTCCCCTTGGACTCATTGTGAACTGTGCCTGTTCAGTACCACTACCTTGTAATTTTTTTCTCTTTCTGGACTGTATAACCTGGAACAAAGGAAAACACACAGTAAAGAAATAATCAAATCTTATATTCTCATTTGTTGCATCTACATTGATCAAGATGCTCCAATCATACTTTAAGCAAAATGTACTGGTTACTCTCAAAGTTGAACCCATGCCTTCAGGAGTGAGATGCCCTTATTTCAGTTGGAGTGCCATACAGAGAAGTGTCGGTCACAGACACACTACGATACTCTGATTGCCTGCACATAGCCAAATAGAGATGATGGTCACTTGGGAGGGTGATCTGTTTACCTGTACCAGCAAGCATCATGTCTACTTGCACTTACTTCAGAAGGACATTCTAGTTAGCACACCCTCCTGCCATGTCCAAACACCAAGAAGCTACTATATCCAGTGCCTATTTCACAAACAATATGTCCAAGGCAACATACTCAGGGTCATTTTTACTAAGCTTCCATGTATCACAATAGAAGCCTGGTGCCTTTGAAAGGATATTTCTATATCACTGTGTAATAAGTTAAGGCATTCCACATATATCCAAGAGTGCCACTGAAACTTACTTCCTGAGACAACTGCAAGTGGAGAGATACCCAACTGGACCAGAAACAGCATTCACCTGGAGAAGGCAATATTTTTCTGCAAAGAACCATGCACCTTCCCATGCCCACCTCTGTTTTGATTGTTCCATGGGAATTCATGGTTGGATGCCATTGGGCTGCTGGGTGTTTTTGTAGGAGCTCCTGAGACATATAGAGGCAGGTGAATGATGACAGGCTGAGTACACATATCTCTTTAACATTTACAGGAGCTTCATCTCAAATACATTACCATGGTGCTGCATATTCAGTGACCTGGACAAGGTTGTGACTAAGGCATACAAGAAAGTTGACCAAATGAACCATGTCCAAGTTGGTTAAGGTAGAAACCTAGTAAGAAAGATAATGTTTTTTATGGCAGTTTCCCTAGTTCCTCCTTTCTGCCTAAGAAACTTTTTTATCCCTTTTTTTCTCAAGGTGCCTGTTAGAAAGTTTTGAATGATTTGTTTTACACACTCCGTATCAGTCTCCCTGGTTCTAGAATGTCTGAATACTCCTGAGAGTTGTTTCATCCCTCTGCAAAGGGAGCCCTATCTCATTCCCATTCCCTTGCACTTTCTTTGGTGAATATAGGAAGATTACAATATGCCTTTGCCAGGAAGGGAATACAGGAGACAATGATTTCAAACAAATATGCAGGAGAGCTTCCACTACAGGCACTTGATATTGCTGCATTTTTCCTTCTATACAGACCCCTATCTGGAAGTTCATGATATTCACTCTACATTTAGTCTTCAGGTACAAAATCAGGACATAGAAGGAAGATGGTAGAAAAAAGGTAGAAAGAAGTTGAGATTACTCCTACAGTCTCTATCATTTATGTGAATGGAAATATTATTTCTACAACATTGTTTTCTCTAGATTTTTTTGAGATGAGATAATATAATTTAATCAATAACTGAAAGATAAATCCTGATTTTGTACTTGACCCAAATCACAAACTGTTTAACTTCGTGAAGTTCTGCTTTCACAGGACTAGGCACAGATGCCACAGAAGAATGCGTCTGAGGTTTAATTCTAAGAAACATAGCTGCAGTGGGTTATTGATATTCTTGGCTCAGTGAGCATCCAGTTTTTATTTGCTTTTCATCCAGAGGTTAACTGGCTGCTGCAGATCATGACACAGTGGCCCAGAAAATAAATTCCTCCATGCAATTGGCATTAGTGTTTTTCTACAGCTATGGCTGGGAGGCAGTGAGAATACTGTCTTTGCTATGGTTGTGGCAGAGGATCCTACTTCGTATGGCCTTTCCTGTGGAAAAGGCCAGAGGAGTTTGGGTATAAATTACATAAAAAAAAGGGAATCAAGTTTCCTTCACGTGATGATATGTCTTGTCAAAAGGGGTAGACCTTTCATTTCTGCTTCCCACCCTCCCAAGTCCCATAGAAAAGCAGATCACACTGAGGACTTGATGTGGGTAAGTGCAACCATTTCCTACCCTTCAGCTTTCCATTCAAACCCAAGTTTGTCCTGCTGAGCACAAAACACAAGCAATATGAGCTGCTAGCCAAGGAGCAGATATGGTGTAAGCTGGAGGGTTTGCTGTTGTTGCCAAAGAGCGTGGCTGGAGCTCACTAAAGCTTGGGTAGATGGCAGGGCATCCTGATATCTGAGGTATGACAGCAGGAAACATAACAGTGCCAGAATCAGTGCAATTATCACTGTCAGGCTTCATTGGGGCTTTCAGGGTACATGTACACCTCAGGTGCTGAGCCTCCTTCCTGCGGTTTCTGCCTGGCTATCTGTAGCTGGTCAGTACATACTTAGGCCATTGGATAATCCTAGATGCTCAGAACCAGATGGTGAGGCAAGTGTGACCATTGCTGTGGGGTGGACAGGTGTAGTGCATAGGAGTGCATAGGAGCCTGGTGGAGTATGAGTTTCTCAGTGGCTTTTCTGGGTCAGGACTTGTGTATCCTGTGGGTTTGTGGCATCCCTCAGCACTAGAGAAAGCATGGATGTGATCAGGTCATTCTAGAGCTGTTTTATGGGCTGGTGGTATGAGTGCAACAAGGCACTGCAGTGTCTCAAGGCAGACCTTCAGTGCTTTTTAAACATCTGCAGCTGGCTTTTTGACTCTGCTAAAGCTGTCAAACGATCTTTACATGGGTGTAATGTCTACTCCAATCCTAAATTTCACAGTGGTGATATCACGACTCCTTCCAGAATATTACACCTGAAGCAGACCATAAAAGAGTGGCATACTGTGTGTCTGATAACCTTGTGAGTATGATCCCATACAGTTTAGGAGCCATCCTCAAAAAGGTGGTGTTTGGAGTTTGGGGTCAATATTGTGTTGAATTCTAGTAACTTGAGAATTCATTTGGTAAAACAAGGAGAAATAGTAAAGGTAAAGGCAATGATCACAGGCAAACCTTGAGCAACTTGGGCTCTTGACAGCCTAGAAATCCTGTTCAAAGGTCAAACTGGATCAGCTCCAGTTGCCTCTTACAAGTCATAGAATCTCTTCTTATTTTGAAAAGGCCATGCAAAAAGGTACTATGAATCCACTTAAACTGAAATACTATGAAACATTAATTTACTTTTGATTTGTGGTTCATCTTCACTGACAACTACTGAAAAACATATATTGACCTTTCTCAAAACTTTGGACTCAATGCCTATCACTACAAAATGTCTATGAGGAATCTGCAACATGCATTTTATCACAAATATGATCTTTTTCTTATTGCTCTATGTTTCTAGATTCCCAAAAGTATTCAGCTGCATATGGCCCATCTTTTCTCTTTCTACACCTGTAATTTATTGAAAAATCTGAGGCAGCATTCAGAAAGGAGATGGAAAGCATCATGTCACCTTTCCCTTTGAACAGCTTTGAATTACTTTCCTGTAATCATTACTGCAGATTAATGCCATCAAAGAGCAGTTCTGCAGGAGATAAAATGAACAGTCTCTGATAAATTTATCATTATAGCAAATCACACCAAGTAGGATTTCTTTCCTCAGCTTGCAGAATGTACAAATGGTTTTTTTCCCTTTAAATTTTAAAGGTTTCCCTAGCAGACAAGGGCAACCTGAAAGTCAGTATGAAAGTCCTGAAGGCATGCTATTACGGCCATGATGAGAGAAATGTAATGAAATATATTTGCTTAAAATTTGGACAGCTGCACTATATCATTGTGCTGAAAAGGAACTCAAATAAGTTTAACTTTCTTTAATGAAAACTTTATTACATAAACGATGATACATTTGGGAGCAAATACCATTAGGGAATTATGTATTGTTTCTCAGTTTTATTTTGTTTTATCCTAAGTCATCATCGCTTGCATTAAGTAGGATTTAACAAGCTTCCTGGTTGCACTGGGAAAAAACCCAGAGACACAGTAAGGGTCATCAGGTTTCTCTGCAGAGTAAAATGTGCTACACATGGTTCTCTGTCTTTTATCTCTCACCCATTCCTCCAGCCATTAAACATTAATGACTATTGAGTGACAGAAAAAGGGCAGGGGGCACTTCTAGAAGAGTTCAAGTACTCTGTTGATGAGAGCAGTACTAGCACCTGAACAGCATAGAAGATATAATAAGCTGCATACTTAGTCATATTTCTCCTTTTGCACAGAAAAATGAAAAAGAATATCTATGTTAAATAAAGGAGGAGTGATCATTTAGGCTGGGGCAAAAGTACAATACAATCCATGGGATTGTACTACTAAACACTGTGGATCTAGCATGTAGCACTGTAAGACAAAAATGAGTTGTAGGAATTTAAACTGAAAAACAGCACCTGAAACAACCTTTGTGCCTGCTTCTTTGCCATCTCATTTACATGATGTGTTGGCAAATGTGGAGAAGTTGACCTGAACCTCTAGGGGCCTTCTGAAGTCCATGTGACAGCTTTCCCACAGACAGCAACAGAAACAGCAGCTCTCCTCACCTACCATCTCACTATGTGCTACCCTCTTTTTTCACGACTTTATTTTTTTTTTCCTGATGTGATAGACAGGTCCATAGCACACACTAATGTTTATTAATCTATATGGCTGCTAAGTGATAAAACTATGATACACATGTATATTTTTATGTTATATTGTTGTATAATGTCCTTAAAATGCAGTAATTAAACAGCTTGTAGCATCCTATTACATCATCATAGTTCTGTATTTTTATTCCAGACTACATTTTTCAGTTAAGTATAACTCAGAATAATTCTCTTTAGATTTGACATTGGGTCAGTTTTATCCCTGTCTATGACATAACTGGATTCCACAATTCTGTCAAAAAATCTCTTAATCATTTTTGATCCATCCTCAAACACAGTTTATCAAAGCATGCTTCATTGGTTTCAGAGAAATAACCAAATTACTTTCAAATTTTGTGATTAGACTACTGAAATTCCTTTCATATTTGGCAGGTAAGTTTTCTTAATACAGTGTATGTCATTTTTACATCTTAGAAGATAGCTGAGTTGCAAGTTGCAGCAGGAGGAAAATATTTTGTGTATGCTCTTGTTGCTGCACTTGTACCTTCAGGAGAGGTCCTGTGAAACAGTGGGTCTCAAGAAAGGATCTTGGTATATTATAAGACTTAGTTCTGAATCTTGACTTTAGCACCAGCTCATATACAGCTAGGAATAAATAATTTTACCCTGTGGTCTTCATTCCCCTTCTGTAAAATGTGGATAGTAGTATTTACAACCCTTGCCTGAGTCTTTCACAGGAACCATGGGGATATTAATGAAAAAATATATAGCAAGACACCACACTGTGAACAACCAGGGCATTGTAACAGAGATATGAAAATATCTCTGAAAAGAAGCACACCAGTTTCCATAACAGAGCATGCCTTTCCAAAGATCACATTTTCTTATTAGCTCCATTTCTATAGATGGACACTCTGAAATAGGTGAAAGCAGAGGAGTAGTTTTCAGCTCCAAGACTCATCCCAGTTTGTCTTTCTTCCTCAAATCATAGTTTTACTTTAGATGATCATACAAAAGTCTGAAACTATGCTTTCCGTCTTTCTTATATTTCTGTTGCTCAACAATGTAAGACAAAGAAATCTGTCAGGGTAAAAAGGGTTTTTCAATTACTAGTTTTGATTTAACTAATTTTAATTTTAGTTAATATCTTGACATGTTTATATCCCAAATCTACTTATTTCACAAAAGTTGGCCCAAACTGGGAGTGGGTTTTGAAGGCAGGGGAGGTTCAAATTTGCATGTTACTAGAGTTGAGCAAGTTACTGGATAAAGAATGAGAAATTCATCCTTTGTCCATATCTGCACTCAAAGCTTTAGCATAT
The DNA here is from genome assembly GCA_035041345.1 of Poliocrania exsul. NCBI lineage: Eukaryota > Metazoa > Chordata > Aves > Passeriformes > Thamnophilidae > Poliocrania > Poliocrania exsul. The sequence goes on from JAWWLZ010000118.1 coordinate 35,312,693, forward strand.
TTTTCTGATACAAAACATGAAACAATGTGTGATGTCTATTTATTCCCAACTAACACTATTCATACAGTTGTTTACCTCAATAACTATACCAAAGTGTCGGTGTTGTTGTTGGCTTCCGCTTTTCTGTCCCATCCCTCTGGCTTTTCTGGGTTTGATTTTCCTTTCAGTCTGTGCCTTCAAAGTTTTTCTCCTTCCTCTAACCTAGTCCTTGACATTGACACTGAAAACTAGAAGGGTCTTAGGCAGGCTGTCACTGAAGTAGTTTGGGAAGTTCTGGGAGTTTGAGAACAGAAGAGTTTGCAGCATTGGAGACCCACGAATCACGGAACAAATCTCTATCCAGTTGGTGAGATGAACAATTTTTAATGGAATTTATCATGCTCTTGGATACTTTTCTCTCAAAATATAATGTATCTCATGAAATCAGGATAAGCCGGGTCTCTATGCCATGCCATGATCTGCTATGGTATCTTCAAATCCAACTTCTTTTATTAATGTTCTTTTTTGCCCATTATCTTTGTTGGATAGAAAATTTATTTAAGTCAAGCAAAACTAAAAATGAACAATATTTTCCTATTAAGGGGAGTATAAGATAGGCATACCGAGGTGAGTATAAACGAAATTTTGGAACAGATCATTATAAAGAGATTTTCCTCAGAAAAATGTATCAGCAATTTCTTAGTACGAGGTACAATTCCGGATGAGCGTTGGTCATATTTTTTTGGTTATACTAGGTTTTTTAAGGGTCAGAAAAACCTCAGGAGTATATCTGTGATGAAGCATCCTCGCCTTCATCATTAAACAATGAGCTATTCACAGTCTGAGGATTAATAAGTTTAAATAACACAGAGATAAAGATGGAAGGGGACTCTATGTGTGTTGCTTCATACAAGCGACAGTGGCCTGATGCAAGTCAAGTATTAAGAATGGAGTACTGAGTTCATAATAACATTTTTGAAGAAATGTTTGTGGCAAAGGAGTAAAATGATCCTGAATGGTCCTTTCCACATAGGCGTTTCTGAGAAAGTTAATGATTCACAGAGCACTGGAGGTTTCTGTGTTGTGGGCTGTTTAAGCGTCTGCTTCTAAATGTCAGGACAGGCCAGCTGTCAAATGTTATGTGTCCTCAGAATATAATAGATATGCATTAGTCATTACCAGAATCTGCCATTTTAAGTGTGGGAACAACTAGTTTCAAGATTGATTTGTGAGCAGTCTTTCCCATTCTCAATACTAGATTTTTCCCTAGTTTTTAGCTACAGTCTTAAGGATAGGCTTTATTCGGAAAAGCATAATGTGAAAGTATGCTCTTTCTCTGGAGATTCAATGTGAATTTTAAAGAAATAATGCAATTGTTCTTCCTCCATCCACCCACAGGTTACCAATATGCTATCTCAAAATCAGGTTGAGTCTCAGATGAGCTTTGTGGTCATGTGTCATGCATGTGGGTACAAAGTATATGCTTCCTCTCCCATTTCTAGAGGTGTTTTTTTTTTTTCTCCCCATCCATCTCGGGCAGAAGTTAGAAAAACTTTTATTTTCTGTACTTCGGGGAGACTGTGGAAAGAAGACTTGGTTATCTTCCTACAGAATTGCATTCCACAGAGCGGAAGGGAAGGCAGAAGGAGACATGGAGACATACCTGTTCAGTTGAGACAGTGAAATTTGCTTTCTGGTTACATGTCTGGGAACAATTTCAGACATGAGATGTGAATGGCTGTGGGCAGCCCACCAAGTAGGTCAGCGGGTGTCTGTACAAGGGCAGTGGGATCTTCCAGATCACCCTCACTGCTAGAAGTGACTGACTTCGGTGGCATGGCACTACCTTAATCTGGGAACCAGCATGTGTTTCATAGTTCTCCAGATATCTCTAGTGTACACATTAGTTCTTGATTGTGTCTTTGGTTTTTCGTGTTTTTTGTTTGTTTGTTTGTTTTTTCTTTTTTTCCTTCCTGTCAAGTTTGGCCTTTAAACAAAGCAAAATCTACACTCTGCTCCCAGGTGACTATTTTTCTGTGGCCTTATAACAGGCAGCCAAATCGACACCATTAACATCCCCACACACTATGGTGGTGTGGAGGGCACCGCAGTGATGGAACCTGTGCCTATCCCACTGCTCAGCCAGGAGCAGGGCCGACAGGAAGCCCCAGGGGCAGCCCAAGACCTGAGTACCAGGGTCCTCCTTCGGATTAGGATGGGCCAGGATGTGAGTCCGCAGCTGGGTCTGACTCAGTGGGGTCAAGGCAGGGCAGGGCTGTAGGGAGCTCAAGATCGGCCATGGCGTGACATTTTTGGGAGGGAAGAGATAGGGTCCTGGACCATGGACAGATGGGAAGAGGCTGTTAGGGGCAGGGAGGTATGTAAGAGCCCTGACACCATCAAAAAATGTACAGCAATAATGTATAAAGGGCTTGCACAAACTGACTGGGTTATAGCTGTTTACGATACTATAGCTCCAAGAAAATGGCTCTAGTGACAGAAATTCTGACAGGAGTCCTGAAGGTCAGTCTGGCAAATCCACAAGCTATGCTTGGCCAGGGAGGAGCAGGGGAAAGGTGTTTGGGGTTATGTCCCAGACGCTGTTTCTGTAACCCACTGCTGTCCATTCCAGCCCCTATGCACAACTAGTGCAGCACCCATCCCTGTTCCATGGCTGGAGAAGGGTCGTTGGACAGGTCTGCCTGCTCTCCTGAAAGGAAGTCCACTCTTTGCTTCCAGCTTCTTGTGTGTGAATGATGCAGCACTGCTTGCCCAGTGAGAACAAATATTTTGTCAGTGAACCACAAAGCTGCTTCTCCAGTGTTTACAGTGTTTTTGCAGGAGCACTATAGTCACAGGGCAGCTTACTGTGAACAAACAGGCTGTGCGAGCTGACATGGATAATGTTGTGAGGTGCACTCATGGTTAGGGAAAAAACACTCATTTTGCTGTTAACACAAGATAGACATTGTACTGGTAAGCATACTTGTGTGGAAATTATTTGCATCCAAAAAAAGGGATTTGCCTCCAGTTATTATGATTCAGTCCTCCAAGATGGAAGCAGAAATAATGCCACACCATGTAAGTAACTGATTATCAGTCTTTAATTACCAATAAAAAAATAGCTATTGTGGCTGCTTAAGAACAAATCACAGCCTAAAATTTGTCTTCATATTTATTTGTAAATAAAATAAGAATTAATGAATATAATCCAAATTGATTATGCAACATTGGGAAGGAAAAAAAATAGGCTTAACTCAGGTCAATAGAGTTTTCACAATGAAAACATGAACAATGATTCACCTGGGTTTGTGGAGGACTTTTCATGGGCCTATGCCACTGAAGAGACTAGGACTCTTCAATCACTATAACTTTAAGCACAAGTGAAAGCTTTAGAAGTCTTGAAAAGAACTAATATACTTAGGAACCACATCAAAAGAAACAAAGTCAATGAATAAGACACAAAACAATAGTTATTGTGGTGATGAGGTCTGGTGACCTGGAGTGAAACAAAAAAAGGGAAATAATTCAAGAAGGATCGATTTATTAACAATTTCCCTTACTACACTTTGACACCTTATTCTGTTTTTATAATATAATTTTTTGATTACTTTTCAATATTTCATATCCCAAAATTTTTCTATATTATTTGAATATTCTTTACAGTCTTAGTTGCTGATAATGTCCCCACAAATCATGCAGGGTTGCACTGTTGGGGAGAAATAATGCACAAATATTTAGCAACAATTGTATAAATATTTTCTCCTTTGAAATAACCTGAATTTAGCAGATAAAGTATATAGAATGGATGCAACCTGGCTTTGACATTGGATAGCTAAACTTCTCAGAAGATGCTTGTGTGGATATGTGTGAAGGGTTATGAGTTCATTTGATATCAGGATCTTCTGCAAAATACTGGAAAGGAAAGGAGGCATATGCAACTGACCTTGTCTTTTACTGATAGACTACAAGCATTTTATTTTTATTAGCTTGTTAGGACACCAGGACTCAGCTAAATGGTTTCATACTTAAATGGAGCAAATTTAGTATATTAATATCCCACTTGTCCACACTAAATTAATGGCCTGGAGACTGTGACAGCTTTATGATAGATCTGGGTTGTACAGTGCAATTTAAAACTTCCTTTTCTTCAGTCTTTGGTGTGGGTGCCTTGGCTTTAAGAGGGACTGAGAGTTCAAAGTACCCAGAACACATAAAACCCCGAGTGAGGAGGATTTATTGTGGTTGAGTAACATATGGCTATGCTGAAATGTATGATCCTGAAGAACCAGGGAAGAGTGGTTTTAAAGGCAATTTTCCTTGCTAGACATGTGCAAGGTCATACAGTCCTAAAATCACTGAAACGAGCTGTTCCAACACCTCCATGAAAGTTTACATTTCCAGCCCACATTAGTCTCTGGTGAGACTCTTCATGTTCTCCTGTCAGGCAATTATATCCCTATGAGTTTTGTTTTGCTTTGCTTTCTTAAATATGTCCCCCTCAAATGAGAATTGAAACATTTAGAAGTGAGACTATGATCCTTTGAAGGTAAAGGGGGAGACTTTTAAAAATTAAATATTAGAAAAATGAAACTGTCTTCACACAATTTTAACATGCCTCATCTCCCACTGTCTTTTTCCTAAAATACTGTTAATGTTCAGACAAATTTGCATTCACTGGAGGAACAAAACAGCAGACTGGCTGTTACCATGCGCCACCGTGCTATCTACGGACCACCCAGCTCCAGAGCCTCTGTATGAACAAGACAGGTTAACTGTGGATGGTATCATCCTAGTAGTCAATATCACAACATTAATTGATAAAATACCTCAGTGTTCTGCAAGATAGAATAGTATGGTCCTAAGTTTTGAGCCAGCTTTACCAGTCACGATTTCTTCACACTCATTTTAAGTCAGTTTAAATTGGGGATGGTTTGTGTTCCCAGTAAAGAATATAATTAAAATTTGGTTTAACTTGGTAAATCTAGGGGAAACTACAATGAAAAAACTACACTGCTAAACTAAAAGCATGGAGCCATCTGCATTCTCTGAATGTGACACCACAAAAGAGAATATGAATCTGCTCTAAATGTAAATTATTTTGCTGTGCTACTTTATTTTTTAATTTTTATCCTTCTTGGAAATTTCTGGTTGGTTCATGCTTTTGTGAATGTTAAGACATGCATATAGAAGAAGATTTTGAAAACAAGAAATAGATTCTCTGCCTTGAATCCCAGCTGAGCAAGTTCTGGATGAGAGGTTGCACGTCTTCTTGGAGCAGATGTGTTTTTATACCATGATTTCGTTTTTGCTATTTATAATGAGGTGGTGGAAACAGATCTTTTCCAATTAGTTGTATATAAGAAGTTGTTTTCCTGTTATTTTAATGAAATATTATAGATATTAGCCACCATCTACCTTTTTGATGTCTTACCTGAGAGACAGCTAACTCTATATCTATTGCTGCATTTATTTCAGTAATTTACCCCTTATTTCTTTGTAATGAGATCCATGACCATTCTCACCTTTTTCTTTGTGATGTTACTTCTTAAAAAATTCAGTCTTTTGTGTTGTAGAAGATTAAATTGCAAGATATGTGTCTGCACATGCACATGTACACACACACACACACACACACACACACACACACACACACACACACACACACACACATTCCCCTCTTTATCAGTAGTGAAAACACATTGAATGAATCAGTTTCTAATAGAAAATAAAAGTCCTTGTTTTACATCATGGTATTTAAAAGATAATTACCATGTACATAATCACTTGAAAATTTCAGATGCCTTTAAAACAGAATTTTGGTTTTTTGTAGCAATCTGCATTCAATACAGTTTGATTTTTTTGAAAGACCTTTTATTTCAATAGAAATTTTAATCACAACTCTCTTAACAAAATTAGACTGCATGTGATTGCTACATATGTAAAAGTAAAAAATGCAAATTTGAAAATTATAACACACACTGGCTTTAATTAAAAATCTCTTTCAAGGAGGTAGTGAAGCCCATAGTGTTGTATATTAACTCATCACCTATTTACGCAGAGTTAAACATAATATTTTACAGTTCAGCTGGCTGAAAATTTTAAAAATAAATAAAGTAAAATTGATCCCATAAGTCTTTATTCTAGATCTCAAAATGTTTTACATAGGTATTGTAACTGGGAAATGGTTAACTTAGCATTCCTTTCTATTAGCAATGTTTTGTACATGAATCCCATGTTTTAAATGTGATTTCAAAAAGGGTCATTCCAGGAAAGATCCTGGAGTAAGAATTAATTAAATATTTTAATTTATCAACATTTTTTTCCAATTAAAATTACACATGTTGACTGTATATCTTAGATAAGAAATTTCAGTGTGTCCTCCATTATCCTTTCTGTGAAATAGTTTTATAACATTTATTTATACTACTAGGTTTAGTGTGTTACTAGCAATTTCTCTTTGTGTCATTGTATTTATTGTAATATTTTTATGAAATTGTAACTCTGATTTATAATCTCTCCTCCTGGTTTACCTTTAAACCAGCACAACTTCACAGACTGAAGATACTATGAGATCGTTTGAGTATGCAGGATCTAGATACACAACCTTCTTACTTGCCATTTCTTTATTTGCAACTTCCTAATTTGGTGCTAAACACTGCTCACCTGGTCATCTTTTCCTTTTCATTGTGGAAACGATAGTTATATACCCTGCAGCAGAAAATTTGAAATGATGCATAAAATCAGTTGAATTTTGAATACTGCACTACATTTAACAAACTAATTTCTTTTCTTCAAAGTTATATATGACCTCTGGGCATTTGTACAGAAAACAAAACAAAACAAACAAACAAAAAAAAACCCAACAACTCAGAGCAGTCACGACTCTCATTTACCTAAGAATTGTATCTTAAAGGACACTTTTCAAAATATTTGAATTCATAATCCAGGCTTGCAATAAAAAAAAGATTAAAACCACATGAGACTACCTCATTGAATCACTTCAAAATATCACACAGTTTCTCTGTGGGGATTCTTAGAGAATGAAACAGAAAGGTACCCAAATCTTCTTTTCAAAATTGGGTAAATTTGAAGGCATGCTAGAGTCACTCTGTTCCATTTAAATGCACAGGTAAGCTGAGAAAGAATAGTCTGGTCAGTTTTAAAATAATTGTTCAGTCTGAACTTGGCTCATAAAACTGGAATGATTTGGTCTTGGTTATACACAATCTCATCTAAGACAACAAACCTTCTGGAATATGTAGCAGTTTACTATGCAGCCAATATAGCACACTTTACATCCTACTGAAGGAACTAGAATCTTGATAGCACCTGGGGATTGGGCTTTGAGTTTTTATAAGAGTGTTACCCAGATATTTATACATATGGAGTTAGCATAGTGCCTTACATAAATTGAATTGTCACAGCACATCAAAGAAGAAAAAATTCATTTTGGCATCCAAGAATTGGATGGCTGCCTCAGAAATGTGTAGGTCCACACTAGCCTCAAAAATAGAGTATGACTTACCTTGAAACAGAGTATGGTAGTTAAAACTCTGTGTTCTTAAAAACGTGCATGAATGAAACTATCCTCCATATTTGTAAAATTTAACCAAGAAAAATTGCTTTCATGAAAACATCTGGGTCCACAAAAGTTTCTATCAGTTGCCTGAGGCTTATTTAAAGCTGAAGAAACCACAGGAAATTCTCATAGGAGTGAATCCATAAGTGAAGGACTGTCATTCACATGGATCCTGAAGAGAGTGGAGGTCATTTGCCTTCCCAGACAGAATATAGTGAAATTGCAGTGCTCTCCTGCAGAGGTGGTATGACAAAGAGCTATATGGTCACCACAGGGAATTACCACTGTGTGCTTGCTCTGCTCTTATACTCTTTCCCAGGCCACCATTGCTGGTCTTTGTTGGAGATGAGCTGACGAGCCACTGGGGCCCTTCATCTCACCAAGCTCAAATTACATTTTCTAGTGATCCTTAAACAACTCCACGAACCAGGCAGGAGCATGTGGAGACTTGAACTGTTGTTGCTGTCATTGTTCTTACACGGGAAACAGCTGAGTTATATACACAGCTCTGAAGCATGAGCCATAATCATGAGATTATCATTAGTTCATATCTGAGGGACCATTGGGACTTCAGGCCCAACAACACACTGCTGGATTGTTCCTATTTGTTATGTTCATTGTCATTGAGAGCTATTATCAGTATAAGATAAATTCTTCTTGCAACAGTGCCCATCATGATAGATTTTGTGGCAGACTCTAGTGCTTTCTTTCCCTGTACCTTAAAACATTCAGAGTGAGTCGTCATTCATCTTTACAGCAAATGATGAATTCAGCAATTTTATGTTGAAACTTCGTTGCCTTTCTAACTTTCAGAAATTGCCCATAAGTATTTTAAATGTGTCAAAAGCAAAGCAAACTCAGACTGTAAAACAGTCCTGTCTTTACACCTGTTCAATATATTCTTAAGATGAGGCACTGCAGCTGGATCAGGTGAATCTTGGATTCTGCCATTAACTCAGCCCAAACGGACAAATAGACTGACCTAAAGATTATGTAGACATCCTCTAACTAGCTTTTCCACCTCTTATTAGTGATAGCCAATGACAATATTACCAGGGTTTAGAGGAATTCGATGAAACAAAGAATTTTATAGTTGTAGTTTCAATCTTACAAATAGAAAAAGAATTTCTGAATAATTTTGGGATAGGACAAAAGAGCTGTATGGTCCTAAAGGTGGAACTCTTCTTCAGCAGCTGTAAAGAACAAATAACACCCTATTGTCTTCTTTTCCCTGCCCAATAGTTACAGCATTATCCATAAAATTTATTATTTTGCTTACTGTAAGTCTATTACTAAACAAGTAAATAAATATATATTCCTTTGCTGTGTGTGTGTTTGTATTTAAGAACACACATTGAAACTTGTGGCTATCAAACTCATGGTTAAAAAATGTATGGTGACTGTGCTAGATCCAGACTGCACTGTGCAAAGTGAAACTTAAATCTCAGCCAACTGCTACCAAATATCACAGTACTTATCCCTAAGAGTCCATGACTCAACAGAGAAAAATTTAATGAAAAAAAGAGAATGCTGTGAGGTACTTGTTTTTTATTTTACCATGTCAGTTATAAGCTCAGAAAAAAAAATTAGTTTTAATATTTTTTAACTGTTCAGTATTTATGACAGTGATTCTCTGTTACCATAGCAATCACTGGACAATTTAATGGCATTTAAAAAATAGTAACTTTTATCTTCATGTAATGGTTTATCTGGAAACCACAGCTCTATGGAAAAGAGATCAACATATTTAACTATATATTTTAATTTCTATGGATTTTATTTTTATTTTCTTATATATTTTTAAACTGGTGTGTGTATTGATATGTTATGGTCTCATATAGTACTTCACCCATGCCCAGGCAGCCGAAACTCTGTGCTTCATTTTGTTTACTGTATTGTTAACACTCTATTCGTCTGTCCTACTTTATTAGACCAAATTAATATAATATATGTGTACATCTGATATCAACCCAGTATGAAGCTTGGATCCGGATTCTGATGTGAAGTCCTTCCAAGGATGTAACTTCTTCTAATAAAAACTACACGCAAGAAGATATGAACATGATTCTCCTGTTATACCCCTAATGAAATCCACATAGGGCTTCAGGAAAATGGTTCAGAAATGAGACCAATTTTCTAGCTTTCTCATTTTATATTTTGGTGACAAATTCTGTCCCAGAGTGTCTGCATCTAACTGTCCATTTTTCTTTGCTTCAGGGCATCCTATGTGCCATGTGTGTTTGAATGAATCTGAGCATGAAATGAAAGATGAAATACATAGAATGCAAATCATATTTTCAGATGGCACAAAGCAGGAAAGGACAGCAAATTCATGGGAGAATGAAAATAAAATACAGTTTAGCTATCATAGATTGGAGAAATGGCCTGAAATCAATTAAACTGGATTCATCAAGGACACTAGCAAAATTGCTCCATAGGGGATAACAATCAGAAAAA
>JAWWLZ010000118.1:35335972-35357161 GCA_035041345.1 Poliocrania exsul
GGTCTTAAAAAGAGACAGCAAGAATTGCTTCCAGCCAGTTGTGAAAATTCTCAACTCCACTACTCTGTTTTATTTTGAGGTACTTACTGACCCCAAGGCTAGTGCCAGAAAGCACAAGTCATTATTCGCATGTAATTGTCAAATGTTTCCCCTTGTGAGCTACCTTCTCATTCCAGAGAAAATTATATGACTAAATCCTAAGCATTTGTATTTCTATCACAATGCTTTTATATCTTTTAAATGTTGCTAGGTTGGCAAAATCTGTGGTTGGTGGGACAAATGTACGCCTTGAAATGACCAAACATGTTTTTGGAGAAACAGTATGGTAAGCCAGGCTTCTCTACAGTGTATTCTATAGTACAATTGCTCACTTCATGTTTCTGTAGGAGTTCCAGGGATTTATAACCAAATTTAATTTTAGTTTGGCACCAATGAACTCCAGTACAAGACATCACACAAGTAATAATCATGAAAACAAATGAAGCTCTATGGTTAAATCAAGATTGAATAATAAATTTAAGAGACAAATTCATAGAGACTGCTATATATATGCGTTTCCTTGGGTAGGTGCCTGAGATATATTAATGGGTGATTGTTAAAATCAGGGAGTCTGGAAACTTTTCTGATCTTCAAAATGAAAACAACAACAAGATTCATCAGAAAACAAAATAACAAGGTAATTCATACATTGAGGAAGGGAAAGGGATAAACAGTACATTGTTTGTGAATTTCCAGTGCAAATAGGTCAGCTTTTATTTCTTTCCCAGCACTCCCTTTTCTCTTTTACTTCTGAGTGACTTGAAAGGCCTGTTTACGACCACTACATTGATTTCCTTTCCTCTGACTCATTGCAATCTGGCTCCAGCCCTCCCCATTCAAACTAATTCACCAAGGTCTCAAATGACCTCTTTCTGGCTAACACGGGAATCTCTGTGTCCTCTTTGACCTTCCTGTCTAATCTGATACCCTTGATCACTTTTCTTCTTGCCTGGCTTTTGTGGCAGTACCCCCTTGTGGCTTTCCTTCAACCTTCTTTATTGCTCTTTAAGCATCTTTTACAGCAGCTCCTTCTCCCTTCTCCATTTGACTCCCTCAAAGCCACTACAGACTCTCTTTTGTCATTGTACACCTTTTTCTCTTGTTTATTTTTTTCTATTATTCCCAGGCCAATATTTTCACCTCTCTGTCCTGTGTGTTTCTGTTCCATTGTGTGTGTTGAATTGACAGTTTGTGTATTCATGGTGACTCCCTGTCATATGAAGCAAAAAAGATCACAGATAAGTCTTTAATTTGAACCTACCACTCTTCCTTCTCTGCTCATCACTGTTGACAATTTCACTCTTCCCCTCCAGCTCTCAAACTCAGGATCAGTTTTGTCATTCCTATGACATATTCCTATGTGTTTAGATAATCATGGTAGATTTGCTGCATGACCTGTGGGAATTAGAGGAATCTTTCTGCTATGGCCACAAAAGTTTAGGCAAAGCTCTAAATAGCATCTTTTCCCTCTTCATCTTTTAAAAAACCCATGCTGCATTTCCTCTCCAAGATCCATCCTTGGTCACCTGTGTGGCAATATTTTTTTCTGTGAATGGTGCCCTTCAAGTATCTAATATTTCTCAAACGCATCTCTCTGACATTCCCTTCTTCAGAGCTTCTTCAGGGCTGCTTCAGACCTTCTTCAACCCTTCTTCAGGGCTGCTCAGGGTTGGGCCCTTCTAGCTGATGGACCAGATGTTCAATCACCGTAGTGCCATGGACTTGGCAGCTGAAATCAGTTAAGGTAAATTTCTGGTTCTTATCTTTTGAAACCTGAGACTACATTTTCCTGTGCCCTTTTCCCTGTCAAAAGGGGTGGGCCAGATGGTTCTGTCAGTATCTTTCATGGTTTGGACTTATATCACAGAATTCCAATTATTGTAGTCCCTTTTACACAGAAACTCCCTAAACCCTCTCCTCTTATCAGACAAAGATTTATCATGGAGGAAGCAAGTCTCCAAAAGAATCTCCTGCTAAGGAATTCCCTATAAGACTTTTGAGCCAGATTACTTTTTATGGCAGGCAATCATACAAAATAAGGATGTCTCTGAGCTCTGCTGGTTAGGTTTTAATGTAGATGTAGTCCTCAATACTCTTTGAAATCAGAGGTGGTTTTAATGGTCTGGGCCTCCCTAAAGTGAGTGATCATGTGTTTAAGACAATGGCTGCCATCCTAGAGTAGCATAAGTATTTGTTATCCTTTCTATACACAAGTCAATGCCTTTGGTTAAAATAAATACTACACACAAAAATTTTAGCAAATCCCAGAGCTAAGATGTGTATCTTTCAAAATTTGCCTATTGGGATTTTGGTATGAATATTTTTTGGCAATTAAAGATTCTATATTAATTTTACTTGGAAGTACCTGAAAAGACTTTCAAGACAAATGCTCCTCAGAGAAATTTGGTATGTACTTACAGCAAACAAGGGCAAAGTAGAGTCTTCCTTCAAACAACTGGGTGCAAAAAAATCACTGGGTATATAAAACTTCGGTCCTTAGGATTAATATCATTACTACCTTTTTGTAACAGAATTCATTTCATGGTGACTTTTTCTCTTGTTGACATGCATACACTTTTTTTGCCTGTGGTTGCCCACACTTTAGGAATTTTTGTTTCCATAAGGTGCCCACTAAATTTCCAAGGAGAAATTCATCAGCTGAACTATGATCTCATTTCCCTTGGCATGCCACAGCACCAGACACACCATGTTTTCATTGCTGCAACATAATTCCCCAAAGTACAGCAGCTGAGAGATGCTGCCAGGAAAAATGTGACAACCATAGCATAATTTACCAAAACCCAGCAGTAACACATAGGTACTGAAATATGTCACCTAGGTTAGCTGATACCATACAGTCCTGTTCTAAGGGAAATTTCTTTTTATATAAACCACATTAGTTTGGGGGGTTTGGTTTGACTTTGTTTTTAGGGAGAGTTTATTTGTTTCGGGTTTTGTTTGTTTGTTTGTTTGTTTGGGTATTTTTCTGCAATTTGCTCTACATTTTGTTAGAGTTTAATTCTTTCCAGGAATCTGTACAAATATGCTAGAGACAAAAGAAAAAAAATTGAATGGATAAACTTGCTCACAGATACTATGATGTGTTTACATACATTTTCCCAAGATGGGGACATATTTGTATTAAAGACTTCAGAGACATACACTGAAAGAGCCTGTATTATCCTAAGCAGTGCTTTGTTCAAACAAGAAATGGTTTATTGTTTTGTGCTTCAGTTAAGAAAAGTCAGCAATTAATGAGCAGAAGAGAAAGAATTCAATTCAAAAGAGGAAAACTGAAAACTAATAACAATCTCATAACTATATGAAAATTTGGGGGGGAAAATGAGAGAGAAATTTAAAAAAAATTTCTTAAGTATTGACATTGCATATGCTGAAGGTTGGACTTATACATTTGTATGATGTATTAGTACAGTCCCAGGTTCTTAAAAATAAAATCTAGTGTAAAAATAAATAAATAAACATATTAAACTGCAAATGCATGCAAATACCTAGATGACAATAGGAAAGACCAAGAAGTAGGTTTTAATCTTTGTTTGTCGTAATTCTAAATTTTATTTCTTGCCTTACACTTTTCTAACATATGTAGACAGAAAATGAGATACACCCGCCTAAGAAATTGGGAACAGTATAGCATTGACATCATCCTCTCAAACACACTCTTGCAGGAGATAAGCACAGCATGGGAGCACTCTCAGGGCTGCAGTGCATAACCAGTTACTGGGATCCCTGGGACATTGCTTCCCTCTGTTTTGTCAGCCTGCAAGCTGAGACTTGTGATAGGCATTTTCCTGTCCTACAGCTTAGTAGCTGCAATCAATTCACAGAGGGAAAACATAGGCAAGAGTAAGAAAGAGCATCAGCTGAAAACAGCAGTAGTAATTAGCTGGCATCCCATCTGCTACCTTTTGCACACTGAACAAAAGCAGAATGCCTTCCCAGGTAAGATCAGAAAAAATACCAGCAGGTTACTGTTGCTTCAAAAGGCACCAACAGTGGTGAAAAGAAAAGAAAACAAACAAAAACCCCCAATAAAGTAACTATCTTTTATGGTACAGTGTATTGAATACATTTCTTTTAGAATCAGTAAATCAATTTATACCTCATGTATTTTCTACATGTACTTCTCTAGATTTTGCTTACACAAACACTACAGATGTTTCATTGCATACGAACAAAAATCATCCATGATGGCATCATAATTTTCGAGACTGATTACTCTTAACTCACAGAAAATCACTGCATTGAAAAGGTCTGCCTGGCTAAGGACATTACTATGCATCTGATCCACATGGCCTCACCTCTGGTGTCTGCACTAGCTTCCTTTGAATATCTTTCTGCACAGAAAGCTCCCATCTCTGTTTTCAAAATCCTCAAGCATGAAGGTTATCCAGAGGCACTGGAAGGGCACACAAAGGATGGACTGATTCTGAATGACCTTGACCTTAGCCCTGTGACCCTGATAGCCTATAGGAGTTACCACCTAACAAAGGAGATGGGTATGAGCTAAATCTCTTTGCCTATTGTTGCTCTGGAAAATGGTAATGCAACACAGTGGCAGCTCCCAGGTAAGAATCTTTAAAGATGAAGGTGCAGAACTCATGATTTCAAACTCTAATGCTTCCTGCTTATCTTTTCTAAGTCTTGCTGTCCTGTGCACTTATTAGGCCTTCTGGGCTGCCAGAAGCTTCTAGAAAGGATGAGGAGACAAGGAAGTAAGGTTCCACAGAGAAACCGCTAAATCGGAACATTTATATACTTGCTTGGGTCAGAAGATCACTGGGTTAACAGCAAGAGTCTGGAAAGAGTGGAGACCAGTGAAGGAGAGAAGGAAGAGAAGAAGAAAAACTTGTTGCAACTCTGCCTTTCTCCTGAATCTTAACCCTCCACATGGAAAGAAGGTAAAGGATTAAGTCTGTGTGAAATGTTAAACTGAGAGTTGTTGTAAATGCAGAATTAAATTAGAAGAATGAGAAAACAATTTTTCTCTACTGAACTTGCAAACTTTGAGCTTTTCTATAAGTTGCAGCTCAATAATAGGTACTTTGGAACAGTCTTGCATAATAATATCCAACAGGAGCAAAACCATGATGATGAATTCACCATTATTATTCATAGATCTGTCATGAACAGTCTGCTGACTCTACACAATGCACCAATATTTTGCCATAGATTGAACTGCACATTTTAAAACAGCAAATTGCCATTCAGTTCCCTGCCCTTTCAACCATGCTGTATGTACACGCATGGGGGGAACTCTAAAATTATACTGTTTTGATAGGCAGTTGAGAGAGTGAAATAGACCAATGGCTTAATTTTGTCAAGACTATACTTTTTCCTACACTGAAAAACGCCGCTAGATATGTTTGTGTTCACTGAACACGCAATCGTTACTCTGGAATCACTTTTTGATATTCAGTTTCATTAGGAGAAGACAAGAATTTTCTGGCAAACCATCATTGCAAAAACATAGATTCACGTTAGGTGATAGTTCACTAGGAAAGATGTGACTATGACAGGGTTGTACAACAGAGATCTGGCTCAGGGGATGCCCCACTAGTCCCTTGTAGGGAAAATGTCAGAGCCTTGATGAAGCTCAGGTGCCTTGGGGGGCTAACACCCACAACCTCTGCCTGCCACAGATGTTAGGCTGCTCAGTCCATTCAGTTTCTGCCTAGCTGAGGAAACAGCTCAGTGTGATAATGTACCTATTCTAATTCCCCTTCTGTTGCAAAAGGGATTATACTTAGTAGTCAGGGAGCCTCTGCACCACTGAAATGAGGACTGGCTTTGCGTTTTAAACCATTCTGTGGGTCAGAAACCTAGCATGTTTGAAGTGACTAATTATACCATTATCTTCATTGGAAGCTAGATTGGCTCAGTGTAAACAAGTAGGGAATACATACAAGAGAATTAAGGAAATATCAATGAAAGAAGAATGGAAAACATTTTACATTTAGTAGTTAGGTTCAATATTGGTAGTATATGGCATCAGAAACATGACCTGCAAATCTTACATAAAACCCACAAAGGTGTTGTCCACAGGTTAACCCCTACATGTTAATTTTGGAGAGCCTAAAGACAATCATCTGCATAGCTTAAGTGGAGCAGCAGAGACCAAAGACCAAACCAAAGACCACCAAGGGCCAGAAACTTAAGCAATGCTAGAGAAGGCTCATGAATTTCTGGTTAATTCCTTAATTTCTAGTTAAAATATTCCTGCCTACTATGGAATTAATTTGAAAAATTTTAATTGTGCAGAAATATTCGCTGAAAAACATTTAATTTTGCTGGAGAGCCCTTCAAGACAAACATGTCACTACCCTCTCATAGTTTTTGCCTCGGTGTGCCAAGCCAGACAGAAACTGGAGTTTGGGCCCAGAGGTACAGATGTTCTTGGAAGAGAAGCCAGTGGTGGGAGCAGCATCTTTCAGCAGGGAAACCTCTTTATTCCCAGGTGGGGTACATGCATCCCATATTCCTTCACAGCCACAGAGCTGAAGAGTTAGGCTCCTATTTCCTGTGGAGAATAGCTGTCCTGAGTAATTGTCTCCTTGAATCAGATTCTCTCCCTTATTTTACATACAAATCCTCTGTTTTCTCTTTTGTTCAGCAAGGTTGTGTCAGTTTAATGCTTGGGAATTTACCACTCCATTGTAGAAGCTTTTTCCAAATACATAATGTTCTTTTTCATGTGTGTTTGCAAGTCAACAAGTTTTGCAAATATTTTGACAGGCAATGCCTGTCATTCATAATATCAGTTTCTGTACACCGCTTACCTGTAGCCTAACATATTTATTATTCCATTCTAACTCCCCCAGTTTTAGCATCACTGCAAGATAATTCCAGTGAACACAATTATTTCCATGACAAGGGTCTTGTTACACTAATTAATTTAGGGATACAGCATGAAATGAAGAGTTTTCAAAAACAAGATGGATAATGTTTTTAAAAAATAATTGTTTTATTCATTTTATAGATGAGCACAGTCACAGAGGGTATAGCTATACAACTTTTGGCAGGTTCATACCCATTTAGATTGAAACACAAATTACCCTGAGCCAGCTGTGTCTGTATTGTCTATAGGAATCAAATTGGATTAAAAGCTACTACACTGCTTTTGTGTCTTTCTCCTTGGAAAACCAGCTGGTTTATTCCAAACTGGTCAGAACAGGAGTCATCTGAAGATGTATGACTGACTGGGGATCCTAAACTCATTTGTGGAGCTACAACCATGACAATAACTGGAGACCAGTTAACTTGCAGACATCTTCAACTAATTGCAAAACTCAAGGATGTTTTGAGTCTGTATTCAAAACATACTTGCAAGTACCTGGTAATGAATAGATCATCTTCACTCTGCCTTCATATCCATATAAAATGCACTGAGTTTCCCCTTATTGTTGGTGAATTCAAAATTTTTTCCAGAACATGCTAAAATATTGAAAACCATCGCTCTGAGCCTTCATAAAACATACTTTCTGAATCATATCAATGATACTTCACAGCAAATATTTGTAATACTGCACAGAACAATAAGAATATATACTCAACTGAAAGCCAGAGCAGAACTCTAAAAAAAGCCAAGAAAAACACACAAGCAATAGTAACTGAGAGACTGGAGAGAATATGGTCAATACTGATGCTTGTGAATATTTTCAACCAACAGTGACTAGATCTGACAATGCAACTGTTCTATAAACAGTGGAGCTAATTATAGTATATTTCAAAAGGTCTTTCCCAAGGGACTAGATGTCCTTGGAACATATGAAGAAAGAAAGAAAGAAATTAAATACATGGGTGAGCACAAGTCAACTGACAGCATAAGGAGCTATTTATGCCATACAGTGGGTGTCAACAAAAGAATACTTAGGATTTCAATTGTGCAATTGTGACAAAAGCTCTGGTAAAATATGTTACTGCCCTGTGCCTGTAATCCTAAGCAGTGCCTGGGGAGGAGGTCATGAATGGTGTAACTTGTCTGTCCTCCAGCCAGCACACAGCAGGCGGTAAAAAGACGGACAGGGGAGCTGAGCTGCCTTCCTCTACATCATCCACAGACAGCAGGAGAAAAGTGAAAGGGTCCTCCTGCCATACCATGCATGAAAAAGGCAAAGCGGATCTGGTTCTCATGTTTTAAATATTTTGTGACTAAAGCTATGGAGTGTTTCTTACCAGTTGTCCTTTCATTTTTTCATCTCCTCCACTGGCTGATTTTTAATCTGGGTTTTAACTTAGCAGCTAGATACCCAGATCTTTTACGTGGCTTTCATTATTCACATATAAAGCAAAGATGTTGATAATAAGGGGGGTTTGCCATCTTATGTCTATCTTGTCCATACAGATTATAACACTTTGCAAAGATCCTGCCTTTTATTAGGTGTTTAGAGAGAAAATAATATGGTACATTATCCCAGTCTTGTCTAGGAACTACAGGCATTGTTGTGACGGAAGTAATAACAAAGTTAAGGGGAAGGAAAACTAGAAATCTATGAGAAAGTAGTTTAATCAGAAATAAGAAAGGGTGGGAGCCCGACTGTAAAAATCCTGACTTATGTAAAAAGATAATTCAAACCTAGAATATTAAAGATGGAAAGTGAGTGGACACTGTTGCCTATATAAAATAGTTTGGTTGATAAAAGGAATGGAGAAAAATGTTAGCTAACATATTAAAAATGAGGAAAAATAAAATGAGATACAACAAATGGTTGACCTGCTACACGGCTTTTTAAGAGAATACTATTCAAAGAATTAACTCACAAGAAGTAACTTGTGCAGAGATGTACATTCAGCAGATTTTCTTTCTTATTTTATTCACTGTTTGGTCAGTTGAAGGCCTGGAGGCAATAAATTCCTCTCATAGAGAATTCAACAGTGATAAATAGTTTGGAAAACACTGAACCCCTAGTTGTGCTTGAGGCATTTGCATTTAAATGTTTCAAGTTTATAGTACAGTCTATTTGCTCTGTGCTGGAAAGCAGGTGACAGCATCATGAGGACATTTTCGATGAAAGTAGGTGAAAGCTGTTGCCCTGAGAATTATGCATCCACTGATACTTTTCCTAATCCTTATTGTATTTTCCTCATTATCATATTTTTCAATTTATAACATCGTCTACAAGAATATGATGCAAGACAACCTGTTAATAGCTTTGCTACACATCTATCTTCATACAATACCTATAAAATTGTGAAAGCTTTTTTTTTCCTTTTTTTTTTTCTTGGGGGGGAACTGATTACAAAGAGGTTTTATGAAAACATTTATTTTTTGAAACTGGAAAGTTCTTTAAATTGGGCATATATTTTCAGATTCAGACAGGATATATGGATGTTATATACCACAGGAAATAAGTGATATGGGTAAGGCAGGAAACCATAGAAATAAAACATAAACAAATTGAATATTTACAAGTTAACTCATAATATATTTTAGGGGCTTTTTTATTAGCTGCTGTGCCAGGGATAAAACGGCACACAGTAGACTGTTGGCTACTAGTATCTAATTTCTTTTTTGTTGTAGTTAGATTTTAAAAGAATTCAATTTGACAGGAATCTTTCTCCTTCAAATGAATGACTATTGCACTTGTTGTGAACCAATAGGTAGTACCATGGCAGGCAACTTTGTGAATTAAGAATATGGAAATAAGTGCGTAAGGGGAAAGTGGGAATTGTTGCTAAGCATAGACTGCTGAGCTATTTTGTTCCTTTTTCAAATTTTAGCAATGCTGACATCTGAAGAAAGAAGTAACAATTTGGCAAGGTGATCATCCAGCAGAAGAGATACCATGAAAATGGCCCATAAGATAATCTGATTCTGCCTTTTTTTTCTTAAATTGAGATCATTCTGTTAAAAATAAGTTAATGTTGCCAAGCCATGTATTCAGAAGTTATGAAAAGAAAATGAATGAAATTTTATTTCTTCCTGGTTGTGTATATGAAGTATCATCAGTCTTTAATGTAATTGGAGGAACTAAAGAGAGCTAGAGATGTTTTTCAGCTCACTAATACAGACTGAGCATTCAGATATTATGACAAATAGGTGATTAGTACACTTAGTAATACTGGGGAACTGTGGGAAGTGTCTTTGATGATTTTTTCTTTTACTTTGTATAGTGAAACAAAAATTAAAATCAAATATATCATTAAAAGACTGCAACACTTAAAGAAGTGGAAGTGTTTCAAATAATTCAACAAGAGTTGGATTAGAATAAGCAAATAAGGCACTGATCAAATGAAAAAAAAGGGGTGCGTGTGGAGGAATTATCATAATATAATTAAATGTTACAATATTATGCTCAGGAAAACTGTTGGTGAGCCAATCTTATTGCTGGTATTTCTTACCTTTTAGCTGCTTGATTTGGTGTTCTTAACAGCAGTCTTTTAATGTCTTTTTTAATGAACTCTACCTATGCTTCTGGGCATAATAGTAGGCAGCAATTCTATATGGTAGAAAACTACTTCATCCGCAGAGCCACCGGCTGAGAACAGCATATTAAAAGTGTAATTCACTTCCTGAAAAATTCTCTCTTTTTTTTTTTTTTGCCACATCTGATCTCAGAATTAGCTTCTCAGCTCTGAAACTTTTGGAAGTCTAATCTAGAAGCAAATACTGCTTTCCATGCCCCTTGCTGAACACCATCTTTGCACCATTCGGAGGCAGTGCCTGGGCCATATTGTCCAAAAAGTATAGAAGCAATTAAAACTTTGTTTAAGAGGCCATTTGTAAATCTCTCATGTCTGGAAGGAATCATCTCATGTTAAAAATCAATCATGTCAGGACATTACTTGATCCTCTCCCAGCTCAGTGTCTGGTCCATAGCCAGGGTACTCCTGTTCCCATGAGCAATGTGGAGGTGTTTTAAAACTGAAAGAGCACAAAGGCATTTGTAGTCCAACTTTACACTGGTTGCATCCTCAGCTGACCATCTGTACTCAAACTGAGCTCAGTGTTACTGCAGGTAGTTCTTTACAACTGTGTGGAAGTGTACAAATCCTACACAACTGCTCCTAATTTTAAGTAGACAAATGGAAATATGAAAAAACTTGGGGGGGTGTAAAGAAAGAAAATTTGATTTAGGAGAATATCTCATAACTAGCAGGAGAGTAAATCACAGGAGCAGGTGGTAGAACTACAGCAAAGCAATGCAACAAAAGAGTTGAATGAAAACCAGCTTCCACTTTCACCCTATATGGAGGTCTCATGAAGGGCCAAAGGAGAGGGTTGCAAGGTTTGGGAAGGCACTGGAACACCACAGATCTTTGTTCTCCGATATTGAAGGCTTCTCAGGGAAGTGCCAGAGATGACTAAAATGATCCTGACATTGTTGATGGTTTCAACTAATCCTTGATCTGATTGGAAAGTGAGATTCACATTATTGCCCTAGTTCCTACATGTCATCACTTTTTTATAACTTTATTCCTTCCTATTTCTCTCCTTTTATACAGTCTTTTAAAAATAATGAACTAAATGAATGGACTTCAGCTTAGCTGCTCCAGACTGCATCTTTTGCTACCTTATGGCCATAAGCACTTGACTGCTCAGGGTAACATTAAAATAACCCCAGAATGGTGCACATTTGCTGTATCCTAGCATCAGAGCATGTGCTGTGAAAATCACCCATAGTGCATGTGCAACAGTTTGAAACCTGAGGGAAAAGCTTAATTTTCAATCTTTCATTTGCCTTTTATGTACTTTGGTTGTACTTTCTGCATAGAATTTGCTTCAGACCTTAACATCTCATCTCGTAAAAATGAACAATAAAGTATTTAATATAATTTTAAAAGAGTGTCAGAGTTTGTCTTGTTAAAAAGAAAAGAGAAAGGGATATCTACAAGTTGAAATTATCCTTGTGAAGCTTCAGGTTGAAATACCACAGACAAAAAACATTGTGTTGAACAGGCTTCTACCTCTTTGTAATGAAAACCTCCCACACTGTTGAATTCTTTTGCGTTTGGGTGGGTCATATTAGCATTTTTGTCTGTATGGAGATGTTTGCTTCAATAAATAGGAAAAAACAAAACAAAACAAAACAATCCCATTTCCTGCAGGGTGGGTGCAGAAGAGAAAATTTGTAGAATCCTGTAAGAATGCTGCTGGGTTGACCTTTTCAGAGAATTCTCTAGTTTTGTTGTTTTCTTCACATGCCCCAAGAAGTGCTCCCCAAATAGGGAAACACTAAAATCAAGGAACTTTGCATCTGATAGCTGAGAGCATGGAGAGCTGGGGAGGGCACGTGGGAAGGACAAGTCACTGCTTCTGGTAATGTTATGGCAGAGTAGACCTGTAAGTGAAAGTATAAAGTACAAACCCACATCTTCTACTGCAGTTAGCTTGGTCCAAGAGGATTTAATACCAAGATCATGATTATACTTCTTTTTTTTTTTTTTAATTAAGGTTAAGTTTCATAAAGTCTGTGCTTTGCTAAAGCTACAGAGGGACACATTCAGTGTGGGAGGGACCACCTGTTTTCTGAAAATTTGAATGTGCATTCCAGCTAATATTTTTCTGTATAGTTTGCCTCACCTGAAAAGAATGATTTAGAAAACACCTGCTGTGAGATGTAATTAGAGCACAAATATATGCAAAACTAAGAGGCTTCCAAGACCTCATGAGGAGCAGGAGGTTCCCAGTTCCTTTGCATACTCACAGAGATTCAGGGTTCAAAAACATTCTCTGTGACTCAGATACTGCAGGTGATTATATGCACTAAGGCTGTAAATCATTTACCAAAAGAAGTGGGCGGCAATGTGATTAGCAACACTGAGTAGGGAGAGAGACATAAATTACTTAAAAAACTCTTTCCTGTCTGAGTCATGCATGCTTGAAGCTACAACTGCAGCAAGGTTGAATGTGATCAAACAGAAGTTCCATTGTAAGGGCTTGCTGAAAACTGTTTTAACATGTTTAAATTATTTCTGAGAGAGAATACTAAAGATTCTTTATTTGGCTACCTGAAGATGTAAAAATAAGTTATTTAATAAAGAGTTTAATTCACAAGTTTTTACCTAATCTACACAGGCTCAGTTTTGCAAAGAAAAAAATAATCTGTGAATATCATATTATTGCATTAGCATTTCAGACAGGTCTGAAGCCTCATAAACAATAAAAATTGGGCTTTTAGTGAACAGCAAAGTCATCATTTCCTCAGTTAAAAAGGAATTTCATGTTTGAGTTTCTTTGAGAAAGCTGAAAAGAACTCAGTTACCCAGGAGTTTCCTACAAGGCAATTATTCCTAAATGCTGAAAGAAATTTAAATCTGAGAGAATTTCCCAGTTTTCAAGAGTCTGAAAAGGGTACTATTGGAAGTAGGTTTTGGATCAGGGGGGATAAGGCATGGTATTTTAATTTAAGTTAATTTTAGCATTAACCTATGTGTTTATAGCTGTAAATAAGCTATATTCATCTTTCAACTGCATAAATTGTTCAAGACTTAAAATAAGAGATAACTTTATTATAGAAGAGACAGCAACTAAATTAAATCTTTTCTTAGATAAATGATTGCTCAACATAATCAGTGTCAACTAAAGCTGACCTGAAGGAACAAAACTAATATGACCTATCTACTACAGAGCTGCGTTCAGTGCTTCATTCATGTTCACGTGAATGTTTGAATTTTCTAAATGAGCAGTTTAATTTTAATCAGCCATGGGGGAAAAAGTTTCAAAAATTAGAGCAAGAACTGGATATCAACCCAGACTTCAGGCACTTATCCCTGCTTGCTCTGGATCAGCCCTCTCTATTACAAACCTGCTTCCAGGCCAGATAATTAAATGCAGGTTCAAGCTCAGATGTTTCTCTCTGTTTTAACTATTGTAATGGATTCTAACTGACAGAAGCACAGTGAGCCCTTGGTCTTGTAGTTATGCCACGGGCAACTGACAGAGAAAATAAACACTTAAACTCTCCAGCTATGCAAAACACACCTTTTTTTCCTGGTAAAAGATACAGGCTACGGACCAGGGTTTTCCCTTCCTCACAAAGGAAGGATACTTTCTTCTTTTCCTTTCACTCTTTTTCAGCCTTAGTCTTAATTCATATTCTGAGAAAAGCTTTCAGTTAGGACGAATCATTCCCACAGAAGGCCAGATCCTCACCTGCTCTAAATCAGTGCAGCTCCATTGACGTTATTCTGTCTGCAGTGCATATGGACCGGAGACACTTTCATTCTTCTGCCCTTCAGAGACCTTGGGAAGGTTCAATATCTGGTAGAAGGAGTCTAACGTTGGAAATAGAATGGGGCCTCCACAACCTGCAAGGCTAATGTTTTGGTCACCCTGCCACTGAAGTTACCTCCATGTGATGGTTCATATATGACAGATTGAAAATGATTTACAAGTTGTCTAATTTCTTGATTCTTTGCAATCACAGATGCAAGAATTATTTAATTTCAATTTTATTTCTTCTACTCTTATCTCTGTCTAACACCTGTTTAAGAGAATATATAGTACCACTTTTCATTCCTTTGCTTTCAGGGCCTTTCACTGCTTTATCTTGTCATTTTGTTGCAAATATTTTCCTACTGAGGTCTTAACTCTTTAAATGAACTCTGTTTCTAAAAGCCATTAACCATATTTCCTTTCTGGTTTTAAAAGCAGCACATAAAGAAAACAAAATGCTTCCCATAATATTTTCATTATTTTTTCTTATTAGTTTCTTCCACTTGGCAGGTAAATCAAGAAATTTCTCAGCAGATTAAATAAGAGTTGGCTCAGGAGACATAAACATTTTGCAGCTTGCCATTAGGAACTCTTACTATAACAACTAAGATAACTCCAGTTGCTATGCCAGGAACACTCTCATGACACATTAGCAGATAGCTGAAAGCATCTGAGTACTCCCAGCACAGAATCATAGACTCATAGAAGATCCTGGGTTGAAAGGGACCCACAAGAGTCATCAAAGTCCAGCTTCTGGCACACACAGAATCACACTATGTGCCTGAGAGCTTTGTTCAGAAGCTTCTTGCACTCAAACATGCTTGGTGCATGAGGGTCATGTATAGTGACCCTCAGGAGCCTGTTCCAGTGCCAAAATACCATTAGGATAAAAAACAATCCCTTTTCTAATATCCAACCTAAACATCTTCTGACACAGCTTCATGCCATTCCCTTGGGTCCTTTCACTGGTCAGCAGAGAGATATGTTCCTGCTCCTCTGCTTTCCCTTGTGAGAAAGCTGTAGACTGCAATGAGGTCTCTCAGTCTTCTCCAGGTTGAACAGACCAAGTGACACCAGCTGCTTCTCATATGGCTTCCGCTCTAGATTCTTCATTATCTTTGTAGCTCTCTTTTGGATGTGATCTAATAGTTTTATATCCTTATATTGTAGTGCCCCAAACTTCCCACAATATTCAAGGTGAGGCAGCCCCAGTGCAGAGCAGAGCAGGACAATGCCCTGCCTTGACCAACTGGCGATGCTTTGCCTGATGCTACCCAGGACACAGCTGGCCCTCCTGGCTGCCAGGACACTACTGACTCAGATTCAACTTGCCATCAGCCAGGACCCCAGGTTCCTTTCTGTGGGGTTGCTCTCCAGCCTCTTTTTCCCCAGTCTGTATGATCATCCAGGGTTGTCCTGCTCCAGCTGCAGAATACTGCACTTGTCTTCATCTAACTTCATATGGTTGGTGATTGCCAATCTCTCTAATTTGTAAATGTCTCTCTGCAGGACCTCTCTGCCTTTGAGGGAATCAACAGCTCCTCCTAATTTAGTATTTTCAGCAAACTTGGTATACTCAAGTCAGGATGAATCAGTCAATATGGGAAATAACTTTTCTTCCTCCAAAACAGCCATATGTGTTATCTAGTATAGTTTGAATGAAATAAATGCACAAATTACGGAATAAATAGCCTGCAATTTTACAGTTACCTCATCCATTCAGTAATTGTTCCTTGTTTATCTAAATAAATGTGTCTTTTAAGTACAGCTTTCCTCCCAGTTAATCCATTCCAGTTCTGGATATGACTGAGCTTAATAAAACTTCTGGATTGCAAGGTGAAAGCCTGAGACAGACTCCAACAAATCAGTCTGCTGTGAGCAGAGAGATTAGAGAAGATGACCTACATTGCTCTTTATGACTCTGTGAGTCTCAGCCCTGTATTTCAGACAATGTGCAAGTCTTTTTTTAAAATGCAGCACAGAATTTTTAACAGGCATCTGTTTAGATTTTTAACAATTGACCTCTTGAGCTTTCATATCTGTGGGAAAGCCCTTGCCATAACCTCTCTCTTAGAATCTTAAAACAGGGACAAATAGTAATTAGACTGACCAGAAATAATTTTTTAATATATGTAAAATTCAAATTAGTTTCTTTTTTCAAAACTTTTTTTTTTAACATGTATAAAAGGAAAATAATTACCTTACATTTTCAGTTTGAAAGAAAAAGTTCAAGTGTCTTTCCGGCATAGTTAAGAAAGAGAAGCAAGCTGATGTGGTCTAAGGTACTTTGCCCATTCCAAAGCCAGGGGATCAGCCTTTTGATGGACTTTGCATCTTGAAAAAATCTCTCTAGTGGTTCTAGAAAATGCTCTATTTAGCTTTAACTTATCAGTTATTTTTCTGGATTATGAGCTAGAGCTTGCCTTGGGGTGTTTCAAGCCTTAGACTATAGAGGGATTCTCATTTGCTCTTTAGTACTATACTGCCAAATTCATCAAATTGTCCTAAGAAGGAAAATCTGTGAAAGAAAAATCTACTGTCTGGTGATATAAGTTTGTAGTTATTTTGCTAAGGCACAGTGTGGATCAGAAAATAAATTTCCTTCCTCTTCCTTCTCCTCCTCTTTGGTGTTATCTAATTTTCCAGATATATATATTTTTTTTTAAAGCATCAGAATTATTCAGAAAATTCAATTCAAATTCATTTACTGGACCAAACACCATTTTTTTGCAGTGAATGAAATACTTGCTGAAAATATTTCACCAACTTTTAGTAGTGATGTTGCATGTCATCTAAGGCAAGCTCTCTGAATTCCCTCATATCCTTTGTTTTCATCTGTATATTTTAGTAGCTACTACCATGTACTTTTCCTCCAAGGTGTTTACTGTGGTTTTGGCTGAATAATCATGCACAACTGCCCCAAGTCCACTTCCCTTTTTAGCCCTAACTTCTCCCATTCCTGCAACTACTGCAGCACTGAGATGCCCATTAATATAAGGTCATTGCACGGTATCAGCTGACCAAAATTTTTATAGTCATATTGTATATGAATCACTGATTGCAAGATAGTGTTCCTGTCTAAAAGAATCATGTATCTTTAGATTACCTATCTTGGTTCTTAAATGTCTAAGACAAATATAGATGTTTAAATGACATTGATGTTAAAGAGAAAGAAAGTAAGGTAGGTCTGTGAGTGTAGCTATTGGGAAAAGATCCTCCCTGTGGTGATTATAAATTTTGTGCTAGAAAAATATCCTCCTGGATAATTTATGGCCCATGATGGTGGAGAATATCTGAGTTTAAACAGAAAAAGGAAAAGAACCTCTATTTCACACAGCAAATGTGTCATCCAAAGAATATTGAAGTCAGCGGGCATCTTTCCATTGGCTTCAGTAGACTTTGACAATGATGTAAAAGCAGTTAAAGGGATTTTGCTCAAATTTTCCAATATTTACCCTCTAGACTTGAAAGCAGAGGGAATATTTCAGCCTAGAAAAAGGATTATTTGAAAAAAAAAACAGTTGAAAAAAGTGTGAAAAAAAAAATATTCCGTAGAAATTATCATGACTGAACAGAAGTATCAAGAGAAGTTTTTTCAAAGAGACTCACACAAGCAAATATAACCATGTCAGTGCAACCCAGAGACAAACACTGAAAGTCGTTCATGCCTTGATTATATGAAGACCTGTATGTTGGGTAGGGAAGGGTCAAGGACAGTTAGCTTTAAAGGTCCCAGAAGCTGACATTGTTTTCCTCTTTGGTTTCTTAGATTTTAACATATACTCCCCTTGTCTACTCCCAAATTTAAGAATGCCTGTGAGCAGATGGATAGATTCTCAAGTGGCTTATGGAGATAGAACCCTTTTCTTCATTTAATTCATGCTCTTGATGTTATGACAGCCTATTACTGTGTTGGGGCACAGTTAACTGATTGCTTACCCAATTTGTGACTACAGGACAGAGTGTTCTGGAAAACTGTTGACTTTTAAGAAGAAATTTCATATGTTATTAGAAATGGGAATAAAGGTAACAAGGTGGACTAGAAACTGACAAAGATGGATGGGCCATTAATCCCATGTAAGTGAAGCCAGCATGGTTGGTTGGAGTTCTTTTTAGCATAATATAGCTCAGATGTTTCCACTTACACCTACGAGTGTGTGATTCATATGTAAGTTTTTATGTTCTTAAATTATTGTCCAAAAAAAAAAAAAGAACATATAGACAGTAAAATATACGTTGTAGTTCAGTAACAATTTTGGAGGATATATAATACTGGACAAGAATATGGGACAACCCTGAGAAAATCTCTGGCCTCAAGGTCAATGCAGTCAAAAAGAGTCAACAGAGTTGGGTTTGTGTCATCAGTCCCATCTGGCATCAAGATGATACACCTCTTTTGTGAGATGCATACCATGGTATTCTCCACAATGAGACTGGGAGGTGAAGGCGATAGTAAACTATCAAGGGACAGCCTCAGTTCTCATGCCCTGAGTGTCCAGCAAATCTTATCAGCTCTGAAGGCAACTATAACACTGCCCAGAGCCTGACCCTGCACAGCTCCTACTGTGTCCCTCATGGGCTGGGGCTGGCAGGGAATATGTTGTCTTTATCAGTGTCTGTGCTGAGGGGATTTTGTCTGATTGAATTAAAAGCATTTAGCCTTTACTTTACACCACTGCCATCCTTTCAGCCACCACAGAGGAATTGGGAGGGGAAGTTGGTCTTTCAGCAGCAAGGAAAAAGGAGTACCTGTGAAGCTTAGCAATGGACACATACAGCAAGCCTGGAGAGAAAGATCTAAAGTGTTATAACTTGTCTTTCCTATACAAGATTTGATAGAAGGCAATTAATTTTGTGGGGGTTTTATTAAAGCCAAATCCTAATGTCCACAAAGTTGAGCTGCCTTCTCAGCCATATCAGATTTATGCTGATGTAAAACTCTCTTGGTTTCAGGGGAGCAAATCTCAGTTTATTTAATGTGCTGTAAATCAAAGGGTATGTGGAAAAAGAACAAATCAATGTCACATTAATGGAAACATGATCCAAGAGGGGGCCAAGAGCAGTGACCATTACTGTGCAATGAAAAAAACTACCTTCATATTCAAGAAATACTTGCCAAAAGCCTACGCCTTTTTCCTTCACAGTCTTTGATCTCACCAGAATGCCCAATTTATGTTTCTGTCCATTTCCACTCTGTTGCTAATGGTTTCATGTCTGTCTGTATATGAAATTACTATATGATCTCTCTACTTTTCCTTCCCCCTCCCTCCTGTCTGTCCCAGAGATAGATATCCTACAGGAGATTGCAGTTACAGTATTCTTCCATGTAGTCCCATTCTGAAAAAATTATTTGGAAGGACTTTTCTGTGGTTATTCTTCTCTGAAGGATGCTCCAGAAGCAATGTCTTGATGTTGGAGAAAAAGTGATACATCCAAGCTGACAAAGGTGATCTTTAATGCAACATGGAAAGAATTGCAGATGGAAGACTGTGGTCATAAAGTTTAAAGAAGAAGCTGCAGCTGGGTAGCCTGACTGAATGAATCACTGAAAAGTTTTTATATCTGTTTGAATTTTGATAAAGAGGAATAGTTTCTAAGGGCTTGATGTAGGAGGTTTTGTATTTGCACAATATAAGCCCTTTCCCTTGGAATTAAGTGTGATTTTACTGAAATTTCACATTCTCCTCATACAAGGAAAGGACAATTTTCAAAATTATAGGAATTTCAGAATCATTTTGTTTGCTATAATTGGAGAATAAGCAATAAAATATAGTTCTGGTAAGAAAGCAAGAACTGTTTTCTACAAGTGTAGTGAAAACCTGTTGTATTCTTAATATTTTGTTGGTGGAAAAGTGAGTTGTGGTTATGGCTCAACAAATCCTGGAAAATTTTCAGCACAAATTATGCCAGAAATATCACATGGAGGAAAATCCTTCATTCCCCCTACAGTCTCCCCTTGTATTGAGAGCTGTAATAACAAGCTCCTTATTGAGTAAATTATAGAGACACTTGCCTTGCTCTGCTTAAGGGTTTGTCAATGCTTCCATTATAAACTTCTCCTTTTAGGGGTTCACATAACTGTAAAATTTTGCACTGGACTGAACCTTGGCATAAGATCACAGTAAAAAAGCATGTTTTTTTCCTATAATTAGTTTTTCTTCAAATTTTATCACTGGGAAAAAAATACAAACTGCAAAAATTAAAACTATTTAAAAACATAGTCTTCATATGTTTTATTTGCTTTTATTCATACTACTGAAAAAAAAGAAAACTAACAAATATATTAACATTCTAGATCCAGTTCAGCACTTAAAGTGCAAAGATATTCAACATTAAAGCTGAAATCACAGTTGACTCTTAGCAGTGGGTAATCTGTCATTCCATGCGGACTGGCTACAAGGGTGTAAGTTAAGGATGGAGTTACAGTCTGAGTTCTGAATTTCCTTACCTTGGTGAGTTTAAGACAGATGGTTAATGCTCTTTGAATGTAGTGGTTTATATACTTTTACTTTGAATGTAGTTTTTGGACATCATGTCTAGAACTGTTTTGAAAGTCTTTCCCCAAAGGTAGGAAAATGAAAGTGTGTTGTCATTCCCCAGTTTCCCACTTCTCACTCAGAGGAAGGGATTTGTTTGCTGTTCTGGATTACTGTTCTGTTTTATTTATTTGGGTTTTTATCCCTCTCCTTCGTTAAAATACACATAAGTTTGTTTGATTTGGTTTAGTTTGGTTTGGTTTTTCTTCTGATGATGAAGACATGAGACATCGGTATCACTTTCAATAATCCAAGGAGGGATTAAAAAAATTTAATGATACTTCATATATTTTTTCTACTATGAACATTTAAAAGATTTGTTTAAAGATATTTTAGAAGCTGTGGTGAAAGGAAAGAAAGAAAAGAAAGAAAGGAAAGAAAAAAAAAGAAAGAAAGGAAAGAAAGGAAAGAAAGGAAAGAAAGGAAGAAAGGAAGGAA
>JAWWLZ010000118.1:35369048-35391394 GCA_035041345.1 Poliocrania exsul
CCCCCCCCCCCCCCACCCCCCCCCCCCCCCCCCCCCCCCCCCCCCCCCCCCCCCCCCCCCCCCCCCCCCACAGCTGGAGAAATTGAAAAATAAATCGTAAATTTTTGTTTCAAAAGTGATCAATAGGTTTGGAAAAAAAGGAGAAAAAAGGAGAAAAAAGAAGAAATTCACTTCAACCTAATGCAATTTCTTGCTGTTGTTCAGTCAACAAACACAAAATTCAGACATTCATGTAGCCCTGCTCCCAAGGGGATGGTGGCAAGGAGAGTCTTTAGACAGCCTGTTCCCTTGCACAGCCAGCCTGTCCCATGTGCTGGGTAAAAATAGTACAGCTGTGGTAACACCCTCAAACATCACCTTCTTTTAGCTTCACCTCAGTTGCCACATTCCTTGAATTTTTCTAAACACCAGGATTACACCTGTGACTTGTCTTTGAAGAAGTAAAGAACAAACTTTTTGCATAAACTGCAGTGCTCCCATTCCTCTTTTTCAAAAGCTGTTCCAGAGCCAACAACACTTATGTTTTATGGGTCAGAGGATTGATCTGATCAGTGCTACCACCTCTATGGACCTGGATCTATGGAGACTCACACACTGGACCCTGTAAGCCAAACCCTGAACATATATTTCTTTACAGAAAAAAAAAAAAGAAAAAAAAAAAAGAAGGATGTTACTCTATGCCATGAAACAAGTGAAATGACTCACTGTGGAAACTTGGCTAGTGAGTAGATATTTTGGTGAATATATGATTTTGAAGACTTTTATATATAGTTAATTGATGTCTGTTCAGCACTCTGAGAAATGCATGCATAAATGGCTATAGAAACTACTTTTAACATTTTGGTGGCTGCTTCCTTTGGTGTCTTGAAGGGTGCAAACATACTCATCCACCCAATTCTCTTCTGTGATAGACTTGGCAGAAACTATTTATCTCCTTCATCTTTACATGGGCAGTACCTTCTTTATGTTAAAAAGAAAGTCACATTTATAATATACCTTCATTTTTATGATGTGACCTATTTACAGCATGAATAATTCCTTGTTCTGCAGATCAGTAGTTTCATGGTTTCACACTCACTTTGCCCGCAAATGCCCATGTCGAATGTGATGGTATGGGATGTCCTGGGTTCAGACTCCTCTTTTTTTGCAATTTTTCTGTTTAATTTGACAAACCATTGCATGTATTTCACTTGGCAGTACTATGAATAATTTCCTGGCAGTTAAATTCTCTTCTGACAACATTTTGCAAATCAGTCAAAATTTATGCCCACCAGAAGGCTGATATAAAAAAATATCTTGCTGATGACCACATGCTATTAGTAGTTCTTGCTTATACTGCAGGTTATTTACTTCAGGTTATTGTTTGTCCTACGTCTGCCTGGAAGCTTGAAAAAGAGCCCATTCAGTTGTTTATGCAAATATAAAGCTCAGATTTACTTTAGAAAGTAGGTGATTTCAAAAGGAAACAGAGCTAATGAGAGATAAAAAGGTTCAAATAAATTATATTTTTACCAACATTTCAGATCATGAATTTGAATGTAAGGTTGCTTGTGTATAGCAATATATTGCATACTAATTTCCTCCAGATATGCCCTTAGAGGGATAATAAATCTAGTTTTTCAGTCCATCCAGAACCTTTACTTTAAGTGCTTGCAATTTTTCATCTTGATGGCAGTGGGTATAATCTAAAGCCCAGTGAAGTTAACAGGAGTCTGTTCACCAAGTGTTTGAAATATGGGCCAAGGATCCATCTTGTTATTTTATTTTTAAGGCAAGCTATTCATATGATAGCCAAGCAAGTCCTCCATCCACATTTCATTCAAGTTCCTTGCTGAAACACAATTTCTTTATGACAGCATAATGGTTAGTTTTTGTTTAAGCAGGAGAATACAACCTATGCAATGTATCTTTGGAGTGAACTCAAGGTGGCATTTCTGTAGACACAAATTTTGCCACAACCTCTTGATTATTTTTGTGAGTGTATGAAATGGATAGCAAGCAATAGGGGAGAAATAGCACCTCTAGCTGCCCATCCTGCAGTCTCACAGGCTTTTTCTGCTGAGAAAAATATTGGTGTTTATGAGAGATATTTTCATTCCATATGCTGAAAATATGTTGAATGGACTAAGAATATCTATTGAAAATTGTTTTTAGAGAAATCTTCCTAGCATGTACTGGTTCCCATATCCAATTTTATGGATGCTGTAACAAAGGTTGACCTTGTTTTAATATGGTTGTCATTTGACAGAAAGTCTTTGTTAGCTGTCAGCTGCTCTGGGCAAGGGAATGTGGTATTTCACAGACTTCCAAAGTGAAATGCTGGATGAATACTGTCAGACTGAGACAGGACAATCAACTTAAAATTATGGCAGAGTTTCAGAGAAAAAACACTTGCTAGGTCTCCTAGTCCACGTTCTTATCCTTACCTGTAGGGACTATTAGACATCATGTAATCCTATTTTAAGTGTCCAAAACAAGAGATTTAAACACCTTCTGCAGCTTCACAGTGTTCCTTCATTTATCATTTAATTTCCTCCTGTTGTGTCTAGTTAAATCTTGTTGTAGCATCCAGCATCTTCTTGGTTCCTTGGCTACTTCTTTGTTTCCGAAAATGTATTTGCCAAATTTTGAACTGCATCTGATATTTATTTAGCAAGGAAAATAACTTTGAGATTATGACCCCTTAGTCTATCCACACTCTTTTTCTCCAACAGCTGGATTTTATCACTTGCTCCCATGTTGTTTTGCTCTCTCTGCCCTTGCCCTTTTTCTTTCCCTGCCTCTCACACTTGTTTGTAACTTGTCTTATGCTCAAACAAGAGAAAGCAGTTTACCGTGATTTGCTACCTTCAGATCAGGATTTGTCTAAAATTGTGTGATATCCAGATAGCACTGTGTTATATAGTCTGATTTTTACATTTGATGCATAAATCTCTATGTGAAGTTTTGTGCCTTTTGTTATTAGAGAAAAAGCAGAATAGTCATGTTTTCTGTGTTCTGTGCTTTGTGCATCTCTGTAGCACCTTAAAAAATGTAATAGACTGGAGTCCTTGGACAAATTTTAACAAAACTGTTAAAATAATCAATTGAGTACAGTAATTTGAGTTCTAGAAAGTCCTTCAAGCACTTGATGATGTTACTATGCATTCTCTCCCAAAACAAAACAAACTCATTGCTTTTCTAAACCTCATGTTTAGAATAGTCCAGACTCTGTCATGTACATTTTCATTGTCCAATTTGATTTGTCATAAGCAATCATGAGATAGAAGAGACATTAGCTAGGTTTGAAAATATTTTTCTTTGACATTGTAAGCACTAGGGCTTTCAGACTGAGTTTTCACTCTGGGCTGATCATATCTCAGCTTGCCTGGCTTCCTAACTGCCATCAGGATATTTTTGTGCCAGTGGGCTTTGTGACTTGTTCTGTCATAACTTCGCATGAGAGCCTTTGTTTTTTCACTGACAGATGTTGATGCTTTAAAGTCATATGAGAACAACAGCAGCCACCTCTGCTTCCTTACCAGAAGACATATGCCCAGCAGGTGCCTAGGCCCTGAAACATATAGCAGGGTTAGAGAGTTAGTCAGAACCTTTCAGCATGTACAAGCAGGTTAGTACTGGGGGCATTAGCCATCTCAAATACTTTCTAGAGGGGTCTTTTCATGTCTACATGGTTTATGTGACTTTCCTTGCCTAGAGAAAAAGTATTCCACATTCTTTTGTTACCTGCAGATGCTTTAATTCCTTTAATCTCACAGTATGCTCTGATACACAGGGCACATTACATATAATGATTTGTCTGTGTTTACATATTACCCTGTGGTATTATGAGTTTGGATTCTTGTCTGGCATCCTGCAGCGATTTTGACCACTGGTTTCCTTAACAAGAAACTCACTGTTGTCCTTTTTATTATCAAGGACCATTGGGGTTCACTGACTTTCAAGATAGTTTACAATAACTTTTAGTTTTGTTCTCCTCAGATCATTTGTATTTTTTTACTTTTTCCTTTTGCTGACTGTCTGCTTTGGCATTTCTGTAGCCTTTTGAAGCTCTTACTACAATTACTTTCTGATGCCTCTCTACTAGCTTACTGCTGTTGGAATGATGATTAATCATTGAGTGGGATTTACATTTTATGTCTATTTTCTTTTCCTCTTTCATATTAATTTCGGAGGAAACGTGTCAAATATTTGTTTCTGTTTTGGCATTGGCAAGGACCACATCTTTTCTACACTGATTCTGCAGATGATATTTTGCATATGGCATATCCAATCATCCTCTTCATGAACTGAGCCTTTATCTTTGGAAAGGTAAAAGATAAGGTACAATGCCAGTCTGCTAATTTGGTTAAGGGCAAGTGTCTGTAACAGCTGAGGTATGTGCTATGTTGTGCTGAGTATTATTGTGCTCTGAGAATATTCTTTATTCACGTAGTCAGAGTAGGTGAATCAATAAGGGTTCTACTTTTTAAAAGATATACAATAGAGGAAAACATTTTGGGTAGTTGTAGGAAGATTAAAAAGCAGTGTGATACAAATGGACCAAAAGACTGTAGGACCTAATGTGATTTTGCATTTACTTAACTAATTATATGAAATAAAATTGCATCATGCAGAGTTTAGGTATTATTTTGCCATGTTTTCAGCCTGGTACAGGATTTTTGAACCAAAGGAACACAACATAGGATACAGAGAGATTTTCCAGAATGCCAGGTCCCTTTCATAGTAGCAGCTGCCACTGTTTTTGAGGGGGGTTTTGACCTTGTGATACCTTGGTTCTGGATCTAGTTTTCTGAGATATTCTATGTGCCCCAAGAGTAGCAGCACAGGTAGATAGGGTAAGATGCAGAATTTTAGCACAGCACTCTCACTCCTTCACTCCTGCCTTCTAGGTTTCTGCTCAAGCTTCTACCACTCCGGTGTATGCAGAGGAGCACCCTTGCTCTCCAACAGATTTGGGAAAAATAAATACAAAGAGAGGAATGTGATTACAGTAATTATAACTCATCTGGATTAATAGGAAGAGAACTGACCACCCAGCATGGTCAAAGGCCACTGCCTTTTCTTAGTTATAGGATGTCCTATAATAATGGGAAGAATTTCATGAGTATCTCAAGGGTATGAAGTATCTTGTCTTTTTAAAGTCTTTTTTTAATCTGTTTTCCAATTTTTCTTTCCTCCACCTCTGAGCAAAAAAATAAAAATAAGTTAGAGATATCTTTGCTTTTCATGAGGTTGGAACTGGAACATATTAACATGCTTTTTACCCACTCCCAGCATTTCTTTCATTCTTTCCACAAGACCATCATTTTCTTTGCTTTTTTAGAATCTTTCAAATTGAAGCTACTCAATGGTACATGTTTTCATACTTTAGGACTTAAAAATAGAAGCTGCTTGAATGAATTCAATATGCTCAAAGAGGAAACATTATATTTTCTGATATTCTTAAGGCAAGTGTACTAACTGTTGGTCAGGATACCATTTGTAAACAACCACACCCTTTGCTTTGCACTGAGTAGTTCACTTTCTGGTAAAAAAACCCCTTCATCTCTATTAACTTCCAAAGTAATTTTTGAAAGACTGTATTATTGCCGGTTCATGCCTCTGTCCTACTCATGTTAAAAAACTTAATCATATGAATCACAGTGACCATGTCACTGATTATAAAGAACTGCCTGATGGAGTGGGGTTTTTTTGACAGTTGTCTGAGCCTGGAAAAGGAAGATGATCACACTGCTGAGAAAATGAAAAATGAAAAAGAAAACAATAGGAGCTCTGTTTGCTCAGTTAGGGGTTTTGGAGCTAAGGTGCTGCTGGACATCACCCTATACTTGAGAGTCAGAGCTCAGAAGAAGTGTAATTTAAACATTTAAGAGCTAATTTTAAACTAAATCCAGCTGTCTCTGTGTTGAAGTAATTTTAAAATTACTGTCTAATTTTCTGTTCCAAATGATTCAAAAAGGATGTTGATATAATAAAATCACTAAAACAATATGGAAACTTCTTTAAGACCTACTCTTAAATGAAAAATTTTGCTTGAAGAACAGGACACAGAAATGATTACTATATTTGCAGATTGGATAAATCCTTTCAGTGTTATCTGCTATGTTTTCAAAGCACCCATAGCAAACAGAATATTGGCCTAAAGTAAAAATATATCCTTTCCAGCAGATTGCATTGAAAATCA
Organism: Poliocrania exsul; assembly: GCA_035041345.1. Classification (NCBI taxonomy): domain Eukaryota; kingdom Metazoa; phylum Chordata; class Aves; order Passeriformes; family Thamnophilidae; genus Poliocrania; species Poliocrania exsul. The sequence continues at coordinate 35,375,236 of JAWWLZ010000118.1, forward strand.
GTTGCTTATTGCTCTTGTAATAAGATTTGTGTCCCTCTCCCCACCAACCTGCTCCAAGAAGAGGTGACAGCAGTACTCTGTAACAGAAATGCTGAAGAAGTTAATAGAGCAGAGTCTGCTTTAGTTTGCAAATGCCCTTATGCAGTAGACCCAAGACAAGTCCACTTGACATATTCATATTTCCTCCAAAAGATAGCTTAAACATAAAGAAACCAATAACAGGGTTTCTTTAGTAAGTTTGTATGAAGCACCAAAATCCTTTAATTAACTGCTGTATAGATCAGGGTGTGTACAAATACGATATGTGGTCAGCCAAGCCTTGAAGCCTACACAGAGACATTGTTCCTGTATGCGTAGGATCCCTGAAATGTCTTGTACACATAGTCTATGTTTATAGACTTACTGGGAAGATAGTCAGTTGTCCATATCATAATCAAGATAAACAAAAACAGTAACTGGCATTGATTAGTTAATTCCAAAGCTAAGTTTATGTAATGTCCTTGACACAGCTATATCTTCTCTGACATTCCTGCAATGCATAACATGAGTAGGTAAGAAAAAGTTCCCAGTTTTTATTTCAAAATTTGAAAATATTCCTGTTTATACTGAATTAAATATATTATTGCAAAATGTAAATGATAGTAACAATGATAATTAGACAATAATCCCTTTAATAACATATGATAAGTATGCATTAAACCAAAATGGTCATAATAATTAATCCTGAATATATTTATCCCAACTAAATGTTGATTATATGCTGCATTCTGTATTCATTACTTTTGGAACTTGAAAGAATATTTATATCAAATCATAGCATTGGAATCCTTCCTTCAGATGTAACATGATGTAATTAATTTTATAAATCAAAACCTTGCCTATGTTACTTCTGTAAGTTTGTTAAACAATGTGATTTCTAATAAAGAGGTTTTCTATTTATAATATCTTTTGCTCTTAAATTTTTATCTGTATTTGTACCTTAGTCAAATTAGTGAAACTGTATACTGGATCAACTGCAGAGGTTCATCCAGTAATTTTTTAGATTGTCATTGAAAAAGGCTGTGATGATATCCCACATCTCTCATCAACAGTAATAGAACACTGGTCTGCAAGTATGTGTAGGAGAAGGTGCTCAGCTTCTTGGTCTGGACTGATATAACTTTAGACCAACTATCTCTGTAATCACAGACATCCCTAAACTTAAAAAAAAAAATAGTTTGTTAAAAAGATAATTAATAGCATATAAACAGTTCCCCTGATACACTATTCTAACTGTAGATGAAGAGCACTCCTAGCCAAAGGTTGCATCCAGATGATTACATTTGATAGACAACTGTTAACTAACCTATTTTATGTTAATATGTAAAATCTTCTGAGTTCCCAGTGGCTGGGATTTCTTGAAATTTTATCTTGCTTGGAAAATGCATTTGCTTTTGCTGGTTTTATATCTGCTGCCTAAAAAATTTCTTCTGTAATGTCAGTGCTTGGAGAAATTCTAAATTATTCCTGTTTCCTTTCCTATTACCTTACCATGTATAATTTGCTATTACTGTCTTTGTCATGGATTTGTTTCACAAGTGGGAGAAACTGCTCCCTATTCATCAACATGCTTATAACCATTTGCGCTACCTTTCGAGTGCTACTGTCGTACTGCAATCAGTAAACAAGACACAAGTACATGACAGTATTTTACAGTGGAACATTGATGTTTTCTCTTTTATTTTTTTTAATATATCTTCTAGTAATTTCAGACACCGTTTTCCTTATATGTCCTTCTTTAGTTTCATGGTTTTTCTGTGTTTTTTTTAACTACTTCAAAATTAATTTAAACATATTTCAAAATGAATATGTTGGTCTCAACACTTATTGAAGTCACAAAATTAGAAGGTGCAGATCAAGAATGAGGATCATTCTACATTCAGGATACTGACCAAGAAATTACTCACTGTATGTCTACTACAGATTGGAATACAAGTGCTATGATTAAGACTGAGTAGACAGTCCCTCCACGGGGGGCTGAAACCAGAAACCTTTCATAGGATGAAATTGTCAGATGTCAAGGAATTGAATGGAGTGGCCCTTTGTTGGAGTTATTGGCTAGAATATTTTCAGTGAAGGGACTTGTAACAGAAAGTTGGCAGCCTCAAAAGGCAGCACATGAACCTGTACATCCTGAAGCAAACAGCACTCACCACTGTAATTAATAGTTTTTGGAAGAAGATAGAAGTGCAGTGAACTTTATCATGTTGCCAGGACTTGCAAGTACCAGTAGAATATGAATAGATACCAAGGACAAAGAGGATGACTACAGAGCCATTAGCTCAGAGCTGTTCCTCATTGCAGTAATGGCCGAGGTAGCAGCAGAAGATGAATGAACTGTCAGTCTGAAAACAAATGGGACACTTTTTAATTTTAAGTTGGACACAGGTGCTCAAGCTGAGGTGGTACCTGGAACAGTGATATCAGCTCTGAAAAACAAAAAATAAAATAATAAAAAACCCCCAACAAAAACAACCAAAAAACCCAACCCTCAAAAAATAGCAACACAGGAAAAATAAAAACAGGTGAATCTTGGTATTAGAGTACTAAATATATATCTACTGAGAGTGCCCAAGTATTAAGCATAAAGAATAATTGGAAAGATACATGAATCACAATAGGACCTAAGAATTAATGCATATCTCTTATTTTAAAGCATGCCCTACTGAGTTCTCTAAAGGGGCATTGCAAACATTAGGACAGTAGAAGATGTCTCTGCCCATCACTGCAGGGGTGGACTAGATAATTTTTAAAGGTTACTTCTGACCCATTCTGTGATTCTATTTTTTTATGTCAAAAGACCAGTGTGATTGCATTCCATACATCTTCCAGAGGTGAGAAATGCAGAGCTAAGCTGGAAGAGTCTCATCACTCCATAGTCTGTGAAAGTTTCTGTCACCCCAAGTCAAGTACTCAAAAATGTAAATTCACATACTTCTTAGAGCCTCCAGAGACCAAAGGGAAAAAAAACCCCAAAACCACAACAAAGGAAAACAAAAGGAAAAAAAGAGACGATTGCCTACAAGATAAGATATTGGGTGGGGAGGGGCAAGGGAGGGATAATGTATTAAATGTTTTTCTACAATTTCACAATTGCTCTCAGAAAAAAAAAATCATGTGGAGAAGATGACTACAGCATGATGAATTCATCACCAAAATAAAGTAGCACTAACAAAAGTGGGTAGACTGTATAAAATTTGCTAGATTTACGAACATGGTGGCAGAATTAGGTTCATTTATCATCTACTTGTTTACATTAACTTGTAGAAAGGGACTGTTATAATCACATTGGAAATTTGGAGATGCAGCTGCTGCTGCCTCTTGATTTCTAAAAATATGGTCAAATAGGAAAGACATTGGATTAGTTAATGTACAGCTTTATGCTGCATTTCTGAAGATCAGTATTTTTGAAGACTCAACAACCAGTGTTGACTTCAGCCATGATGTAGTGCATGGGATAGGGCTGCAGAGTGTAACTCAAAGGAAGCAGGGTATGCTGTCAGAACATTGTTTTGCAACAGAGTCACACACATTTGGTGATTGAAACAAATTAAAAAGTAAGCAATGAAAATTACTAGATTCTAGGCAAGTGTCAATGCCTTGAAGATTAATTCAATAGCAAAGATATATGTATAAAGATCTTACGAGTTTGCATTTGTTATTTAACTTAACAATAACATATTTGCATATGCTTCAGATTTATAGAAATACTTAAATATATATTTAAATATATATTTAAATATTATAGTAGAACAAGACTATATAATCATAAATACACATTTATCTAAATAGTATTTATGACATTTATATTGTTTAATATTATTGATAAATATATATATATATATAGATGTATGTATATGTGGGATTCAGCTGTAGATCTCTTGGAAGAGATTTATAAAGGGAATAAGAACTAAAGAAATAAAAATGTTTAGTGTTTAGGTTTTGGAAAAAAAGAAGGGAAGTCAATAAGCTGTAAAGGCTAAATTAATATGCTCTCTGAGAGCTTAAAACTAGGCTTCCCAATTCTTTTGAACTAGGTCCTAAGTCAGCTTTCTCAGAGGTTTCCTGTTGTTGCAGGCAAAGAAAAGAAAAAGGGACAAAAAAGATCCCATATCTAAAAATGCAAGTTACTTATGAAAACAGTAATAGTCCATACCTATCAACTACATATACTGACATATATATACTAAGACGTTAATTGATCTCAATCTGTGTATGAACTGTGATAATGCCCACTTACAAGTACTTTGTACTTTCTTTATACACATCTATAGTAATAATTATATTTTATGCTGTGTACCTAGATCTAAAGGTAAAGCAGAATCAGGCCCTCTTTCTTGTCTTTACATAAATATGGTTTCTACCTGGAGAAGAGGAGACTGAGGGGAGACCTCATTGCAGTTTACAACTTCCTTGTGAGGGGAAAAGATGAGGCAGACACTGTGGTGACTCTGTGGTGTCCAGTGAGACAACTCAACGGAATGGCCTGAACATGTGTTGCAGGAGATTTAAGCTGAATATTAGAAAGAGGTTCTTCACCCTAAATTGGCTGGTCACTGGAACAGGCTCCCCAGGGAAGTGCTCACAGCACCAAGTCTGATGGAGTTCAAGAAGTGTTTGGGCAACACTCTTGGGCACATGGTGTGACTCTTAGGAATGGTCCTGTGCAGGACCAGGAGTTGGACCTGATGATCCTTGTGGTTCCCTTCCAACTTGGCATAGTCTGTAAAATTCTCTGCACTGCACTACACATTGCATCGGCCCAGGTGATAATGATAGACATACCAAGAAGCCCAAGGTCCCCTGTTTAGTCAGGCAATGAGAAAGTGCTATACATTTCTTGTTAGAGGATGACAAATAAATTATGTTGACAGAGGATTATTTCTCCACATTTGTTCCTTGGGTACTATGTCTATTTAGGTGAAGCTAACATGTAGGATTATAATTCCAATTTGCAGGCAAATTCATTATCAATCATTTAATCTTTAGAATTAGGTATGTGAAGATCGCCTCACAAAAGTTACATAGTATACATGAATAGACCTTTTCTTTAATTTTTAATTATTTTTTCTATTTTATTCACGAAACTAATTGCTTCATAAAAACACAACTTGGATAAACAGGTACAAATCTGGGCTAAATTTATGAAGACAACAAATAATTTCAGATGTACAGTTCCCACAGTGAAGATAACTACATTTGCATAACTGTGTGGCTTGAAAATCACACTCTGGGTCATGCAAATGGTCATTGTCCAGTATTCAAATGTGCATTATAAAGTAACTGGGTCAGTATCAATTTATAGGAAATGAGTCAGAAAAGGTATATTTAAGTATGGGGGTTTAATGTATATGTCAACTAAAGATATGTGTCATCTTAAGAGTGGGATATTTAAAAACATCTGAAATTTCTCTGTCCATATTTTAGGATTTATACTAAATAAATAAATTATATGTGAGTATATTAAAGGTACCGGTGGCCACCAAGGATATGCATGGATTTTTTTAATCTAAAATGGCAGCGAGAAATAAAGTAGGCAGAGAAAGAAAAGAAACTGTAGTGATAAACAGAAGCCTCACAGTAGTACGGATTCAGTCAGTGATTGCAAGTATAATAGTTTTCTTTACCATAATAAGCTTTGTTTCATGTCATTACAATAAAATGACTCTTCATCATTGCCCTAAGCCATAGTACATGTTCATTCCCAGAATCTTGTAAGCAAGTTCTGTCATTAGTCTTTTTAAAGCATATATGAGGAGTTTTCAAAGTCAAGGATAATAAAAACTATAAAATTTCCTCACAAGAGATCAAAGTGTGAGCAAGATTTAACTATAGGCATTGTTCCAAACATGTTTTCATTTTAGAGAAGGAAGACACCCCTTTCTGCCTATAACTCTGTAGATAGCTTATTTGTTAGAAGATTTATGCATTAGTATTGAAATGTACTTGGTCCAGTCAGTGCCATAAATCATTCCCAGACAACTTTTAAGCACATTTTTAAATGCCCATGAAAAATAAGTTTTTCCATCAATAAGAGGGCTCAGCTCTACAGCACTTGCCAAGAAGGGTCATTTCAGCAAAGTCACAATAAAGTGCTGCAGGATCCAGTTCAAATAAACAATTGACAAAGTCAATTCTCACCAGTTCTGTGAAGTAGGAGTAAATAAATTTTTTTGCAGTGGATTATTCTGGAGATAGAAAGATAAGCTCCTCTGACCTTAATGAAGAGTAACTCTGGGATCTGGTTGTGGGGCTCTGCTTTCTGCCACAACCGACCACAAGTCTGGGTCACCTGGTAACCAGCAGTGCTTCTTCATCTGGTAGCAGAACAAGGCACATCTACTGCTTTTTAGGCTCTTTGTCTGGGTTTTTCATTTCATGAATTTTGTAAACAAGTTCTTGGGTTAGATGCTTACTGAGCCACACTTGCCAATTGTGAGAGCAGAAGTTGTGTTCAGGTATATAATGGTCATCTTTGCACTGACGTATTTTTTTGTTTTTCCAAGTCTCCAAAAAAAGAGAAAAATGTTCATCATAAACTATTGTTTTTATTTGAATTCTACTATATCAAGATGTTCTGCAAACACAGAAACAATGCTGTGGAGAGCAGGTGTAGACAAGATGGGGGAAATTCACTATGGGGGGGTCCTGTAAACCCATTCCCATGTCACATGTTGGGACAAAGCCAGTCTTATAGCAGCATTGTTCTATCACCATGAGAATATGCACTATGCCTTCCTGGATGTAGAGCTTCACAACAGCAGTCCCAAACCAGCAAGTGTCTCAACTACTAGGGACACTCCTGACTATGCAGTGTGAGGGAACAGCTATAGGCATCATTATTCACAAGACAGGTAGCAGATAGAAACTGGGAGAGAACAAAAAAATGAATTTAAAAGTTTAGGTTGTTTAGTGTTCCATTCTACCTCAAATAACTAGTGAAATCATAGCGTGATTTCCTTTTGGCATATAAAGTGGGGTTTCCACTGAAAAGTATAAAATAATTAACAAGACACATCAAATATGAAAACCGTTGCCACATTTCTGTCTTTTTGTATGTTTTCCACTTAGTCATAATAGTGAAAAACTTATAAAAACTGATCAGAATAAAATGACTGCAGATCCATATTGCATTGTTCTCTTTAACTCTGACAAATGTAAAATGTTTGTGAAACTGGATATTTAAAAAAAAATGCTTCAGGAACAGAAGCAAATACTCTGACAGACCATCTAAATACAGTGTTTTTATGAGAAAAAAATTCAAATTAATCTTTGAATTACATGTTGAAATGGAAATGCTTATTTTATATTTCTTTATACCACAGCATGAAAACTTCAAAACTGAAACAATTATACCTAAGCATCAACACCTTTGTGGGGTTTTTCATTTCTTTGTTTCAATATATTGGCAATAAGCTAAGTAGCCCTCACAAATTTCCATTTTGACTATTAAAGTTGAAGGGGCAGTTAGCAGACAATTTTCTGAGGGAAGTTTGTCTTGTAATGTTATATTTTTGTTTCCCTTTTTAATATTCATTTTGCTCTTGGCTAGACAGGAGACAGCCAGTCAAACCTCCAATCAGATCCGGGGTTACAAGTCTTGGTGCATATCCAGATAGGCAGTTCATATGACCATATCTTAAAGACCTAATTTTCATGTACCTTTGTGCTGACATTATTGTCAAGACATAGGTATATTACTATGATCTATTAGCTGTGTTAAAGATGCTGAAGGAACTCATCCCTGAAGTGCTTTAGAGAATGCAAGGAAAAGAAAAAGTGAAGAAAAAAAGTCAGAAACATAGTGTAAAGCAATGGAAATAAAACTCAATAGAATGTAGGAAAGCATTACCATCAAAACATGAAAAATAAGTGAACAATGCAGTTCTTTTAAATCAAGGATCTTTTAAAAACATCTCAGGTAAGAGATGGAGATCAAACCACAGACAAAAAACAGTATTTAACTGACTTCCACAAGACTTCCCAACAGTGTGAAAGTATGATTCTTCATTTCTCGGAATACAAATCTGCTGGACTATGAGCTCAGGCATAAAGTGCTTTCATGAACTAAATCAACTGATTCTTTTTCCAATATAAATGGAAGAATTCATCACGTTGACTGTGGTAGAGACACCCTGTGTATAGTATACAGATTCTGCAGCGTATTTTGGTCTGTTCACACAGAAGCACTCTTGTTTTCTTTAGTTTTTAAAAAATCTTCAAGGGTATGGTCTCTATGGACTCCCTCCAATTTAGACTACTCTTGATCTAAGAAAGATAGTCCTTCCTTCCACAACTACGAATCTCTTTTTATGTTAAATGTTCCCTCTAGTTTTCTGCGATTTTAATTCATTGCTCAGAGGCTACTGATACTTGAAGAAAACAGATAGATTGCTTTTGTGTGAATTTCAAAAAAACCTCGACTCTAATGGAGCCAAGACAGGAACTGCAGAAGTCTATTCAAGATAATAAATGTCAGCACACATTTCTTCTCCTTGACATCCTCAATGTCATTTGAAATTAAGTCAGACACTTCCAAGAACTCAAGAATTCTTCCAGGTGGCCTTTACAATAAAGCATAATTTTTCTGTCTGAGCGTATTCCTTCATTGCTGACTGGTCCTCCATTTAAGCCTCAGGCAGAGGAAAATGTGTGCTTACTGTTTTGACTTATCTAAGCTTCTCATCTTTTGGAAAGATCCCCCTGATTCATAGAGTATCTTATATACAATGTTTCTGAAAGCCGGCATTAGTACCTGGTTTCTTTGTTTACACTTTCACAGTTTTCTTCTACTCTCTTCCTAGTCTGGTGTAATACAAGTGAGCTGGCTATCTCTAGGATAAATCCAAGGGATAAGGCATCTCTTGGATTTGAAGTAATGGCATTTCACTAGTGTGGCAGGAGTGCCTTCCCCAGTAAGGCCTAGAATTCATTCAGAGAATGTAAACAATGCAAGTTATCACGCAAGCCATCTGTCATGAGTCACTGGTGGTGCCATGGCAATGATTTTGGTATTGAATTATGCTAAACCCAGCCTGGTTCACCCAACTCCAAAGACTCATCCTGTTTTTTGCCGGTGGTTGTGACAGCTAAGTTGGTAGCTGGCCTGTAAATTTGTGACAAGTGGTCAATCACTTTGTGCTATAAAAGTCCAGTCCCCTTTCATACAGTCAGGTTCTTCTAACATAACCCTTCTTGGGATGTATGCATGGAGATTCCTCACTAGGGCTGGGGTTGCCTTCCAAGTATACTCCTCGAGGCTGAGTGAAAGAAATTATTCCATGAACACTGGTATGGGTGAGTTACATCAAATCTCTATTTAATGTATTTTCTTTTTGCTGGCTTTAATATAATTGCTTCAATATAGCATACTATCCTATCTTATACTACTAGTAGTTTTAGCATTTATATTGTGTAGTAAATAATTCTGATTAAGATCTGTTCACTTGTCTGTTAATTTGTCATAATAAAGGATTCATTTTATATAAATATATAAATATGTATGACTTGCCATCACTAAAAACAGTGGGACAAAAATAATTCAATCACACTTCTTAAATTTAATTCTTTAAACTGTTGACAAGGTTAAGATTGGATACTTTCCGCACCTTGTGACTCAATGACAAGGTTTCTTTAACAAATTTTTTCTAAAGCCTTTCACTCCCCCCTGCAACTGTTGGCAGCCATCAAAGAATTTTCTCATTGTTCTTGGTTGGAGTTACACAAACTAATGCTGACCCTTCATACACTGGTTACCCTCATTATACAGGTGAAAACACAACAGTGACTGCTACTAGATTTACTCATCCCCTCTTCCTCAGTCATCTCATTGTAGCAAGTTCTCAGGGTGGTCAGGCATGATTTAACTTTTGTATAACCATTCTAATCACATCCAACCACTCTGGCCCCTAATATGTGTGGAAATGTTTTTCTGAATAATTTTCTCTGTCATCTTCTATTGACACAGGGGAGGCTGGCTGGCCTGTAGTTCCCCTGTTCCTCCTTCTTTTCTCCTTTCAAAAATAGGAGTGATATTTTCTTTCTTCCAGTCCTAGGGAACCTCTTCTGACTGCTAATATCTTTCAAAGATACTCCTGAGTAGCCTTGCCTTGACATCCTTATGTAACTCAAGTTCCATGTTCTAGTATTTGTCCTATTTGTTTAGGCCCTATCTAATCTGATCCGCTGCCAACAAGGGTGTCTTCCCTGCTCCAAGCTTTACCACTGGTTTCAGGGACCTGGAATTCCTGATGCCAGATACTACCAGCACAGCAAAACCTATCCATGCACACTTAAAAAGTGTCTATATATTCCTGTTGGATAACCTGATCCTGCAGAACACCTTTTGCGTGCTTGTTTTTCATGTGTCACTTTAGCCAGAAGCTCCTTGCTCATGCATTCTACCTTGCTCTTCCCTTGCTACCTTTGATTTCTGCTCATCAGGATGGAGCATCCTTGAGCTTGAAGAAGATGATCCTTGACAAACAATCATCCCACCTATATCCCTCCTTCCCCAAGGATCATCTTCCATGGAAGTCTTCCAAGTAGGTCTCTGAACAGGCTAAATCCTCTTATTCTGCTATTATTCTGCTAATTGGCTTGTTCCCTTCCTTCAGGATCCTGATTTCCACCATTGCGTAGTCACTACAGCCACAGTGACCTCCAAGCCTTCACATCATCAGTGGATTGTTCCTTGTTTGCAGGCATAAGCTTGAGCAGAGCACTTCCTCTCATTGACTTATTGATCATCTCTGCTAATTTGTTATTATCAACATGCTCCAGGAACCTAATGGAAGTTAATGAAGTGGTTACAGTCCCCCATGAAGATGAAGGTCTGTGAACATGGAGTTTTAAGTTGTCTAAAGAAGGGTTTATCTAGCTCTTCCTGATCAGATGTCTTTAGATGTCACCCATGTTGTCTTCCTTCTAATTCCAACTCATGAGCTATCAGCAGGCTCATTGGCCAATCCTAAGCAGAGCAGTCCTGCTGCTCTCTTTTGCGAAGAAAAACTCTTTCTCCTTGCCTTGCCATTCTATACTTCCTAATTCTCTTTGATCAGTTCACATGGACATCAAGTCAAATCTGCTAGATATTGAGATCACTTAGACTGTGGAAAAGGCCACACATAACATAAAATGACATGACTTGAACACAGATGTGCCTGTCTTTGGAGAAAATTGCTCACTTTTTGCTGTTAAAGGAGTCTTCTAATTGCAACCAGGGAGCAATTCCAGAGACTTTTAAGAACAATGTTTAGTACTATGTCAGGACTAAATGCATAAGGATGCATTAAAAAGCCAAGCAAATACCTAAACATATCTAAACAAGGCACCTCATATTACACAAGCTAAAGAAGGCAACAATGTGAATTAAAGCAATCCAAAATCAATATTTCTTCACTGTGGAATTCATTACCAAGTTAAGACATATGGCTGGAATTTAAGAGGACCTTCAAAATTTTATCAGCGATAATAAAAGATGTTCTTGGCAAGAATAATGGTAATTATAAAGATAAACCCATTTAACTGTTCTTTACAATGATAATGACTAGGATTTAATGCATTTTCAAACACAAACCATTTCCAAAATCAGATTGTTGGCCATGATCCCTGTCATGGGCTTAGGAGATTTAGATTTGGATTTAGCTCTTTTCGCTGCCATTAGCTGTATTTTGACATCGAGTAAATAACCCAATTTCTCTTTTGCTGTAATGAAAAGTCCTCATTCTTCCTCTGTTTTGGCTACTTGCAGTAGGGACAATCTCTTATTAGGTGAAAATACTCTGTTCAGAGAGTGCAGTCATGATCAGGTCAGAGGACTGTCATTTTGCAGTATCTGCACCTGAAATTTTGCTTGTCCATCAAAATAGTGGATCCCTATAGGTACATTGAAACAATATACTTTTTCCAAGTTGGCTAATATACAAATTTTTTAATGAAATGCTGATTTGGAAAAATAATTTGCATTGCCAATCTTAATGAGTCAGTAGATAGATGAGAGAGAGAGAGAGAGAGAGAGAGAGAGAATATATAAATCAGGTTTTGTTCACTCTTCTCCTTTTGGTGAAAAAGTACTACTCATTGTCAACTGAATAACATGTGCTTATCGGTTACCTGATGCATGAGGAACCCCAGGTTCACACAAAATCATATTCTGCAATTTATGCACCTATTTGTTGCTAGAACTAGACTAGAATTACCTCTTCTGGATGACCTTCTTGCAGGAGATGATTCTAAGTAAAAAAGGGGGAAATTACCTATGAAAAAGTAAAACATTTCCCTTTTAAAATGATGGTCCACTTCTGACCCCTTCCTTCTCCAGCCAGTGTAAAGAGGGATGAACCTCGTTACCTTACATAAATAAAGTTTTCTTATGGTTTGGTACACAAAAACTCTAAGGAAAAGTTAATCTGAATCTAGTAATACACATTTGAAATTAAAGTGTGTCTGCGCAGAAGTTTAATTGATTTTAGCTTTAATTGGCTTTAAATTAAAACAAAACGAATCCAAATTAACTAAAGATACGAAGTCAATCTATGTGTAAAAAAACTCCTTAGGTGAACTGCTCTACCAAGTCCCAGTAGGCAACTTCCAAATGTGCGATTAGAACACACAACAGTATAACCAAAGACCAAAAGGGACTCCAGTGTATAAACAATCAGTATGATATTTTGGAAGCTGAAAGCAGACTGCGTATCAGAGGAGAGTCCTTGATGCAAAATTTCCATTGGGAGAAACTGAATTTGAGAAGAGTGGACATATATATTTCATGAGGAAAAAAAGGCACTTTTCCAAGTCCATGATCATTCTAAATCAGATATGGAAAGAGCCTAGGGGATAAAGAGGCCATTTCCATTCAGATATACAGATGTGTTAATTAACATTTTAGATCACTAAAGTCTTTAGACTTCCAAGTCCAACATTCAAATCTCAGAAACTCAGCTGCTGTCTAACTTCAAAACACCACAGGCACCTATTTAGCTTTTTTTTAAGCAAAATTCTGCTAGTTCTGACAATTCTTGGAAGTTCCCTATTCTTGCTAGTGCTGAGTGGCTCCATAGTGCCTCTGCATACCTAGTCTATTTGGATTGACAGTTTAACGGGTTTTTTACCTGCCTTGTCTTTTATAGTCCATGGCAGGACACATTCTCAGTAGATGCCTTCATAGTGAGAGTCAACACAAAACATTTGGTGGCAGATTATAGTTTCCCTATCATCACCAGTCACAGAAGACTTAAATATTAAAGGTTTGATTCCACCACCACTTTTCATATTCATTTGAGATGAATAATATCAACAGCAATAAATATAGTGTTTGAGCCTCAGGTCTCCCCTTCATTTTGTTCAATATTTGCAATATTTGTAATTCTTATTCAGCTTCTTGGCAAAGTGAATCCATGTTATCACTCCCTCTCTTTCTTTTCATTTCCCTTCTGCTGGCTGAATGAATAATTAACTATACCAAGTAAACTGGAACAACTTTGATGTGAGGGGCTGGAAGCATGCCCTACTTACCCTTTATACCTTGAGGCTTAAGAATCCCCTTACCTTGTGATGAGATCAGTGGAAATGAACCTATGTGTCTCACAAGAGTTCGGTGAGTGCACTGCTGACAAGCTGGACAGAAGGCGCAAGAGGAATGCCACAGCTTGCTTCAGTGTTTTGGTAAAGGCACTGGCTGCAACAGAGATTTGGGGCTTTGAATCCCAGACTGGGTGATTTCTGAAGAGAGTGGTCTGATTTTTCACATTTGCTATTGGCCCTCTGTGCTCACAGCTTTACTGAGGGAACTACTTTAGCAAATAACTCTTCTACATTGTATAGGTACTGTAGGAGTATTTTGCTAGGTGCCAAAGCACTTGAGAGCTAAGTGCCTAAGGGTGAAGCCCTGCAAGACATCATAGAGTCTTACTCCTTGATAGCATAAGTTTTGGGCCTAAAGCATTTCCTCTTTTGACCTACATGGCTGGCTGAGCCAGTCACAGATTAGCAGGTGAATTGGCAGGTCCCTAGAGGTGGAGTGAGCGCTGTTGTACAAGGAGACGCCGTCTAATCATGTGTGAAATGGCTACATCCTGTTCTCCTGCTCATTAACTCATTTTACAGATGTGTTGACATGGAATCAGTGATTTCCAGAACATCATCAACTACCTAATGCAGTGCACACAAACCAGGCACATCCTTCAACTTTTTCAGGTCAGTTCAGATGGGTATTTTGATTTTCACTTGCAATCTATTTTTCTACTCTTATTTAAAGCAGGGAATAAGACAATCTGAAGACTGCCCCATGACAGGCTTACTGCATGTTTTGCTAAAGCTACAAGGCTAGCCTATAATTTGCTGGGGCCTTTTGTACTAATACCCAGATTCCTTGGAATATTTTGCTGGATCCAACTAATTATCTATAAACATATACATCAACAGAATGGCATTCCAGAGGTGATTCAGAATGTAGACAGTGATATATTCACCATATCAGGACTTGCTCCATTTGAAACATCTGCCTGTTCAATGGAAAAAGAGCAGCAACAAATGCAAGAGAGAATCAAATCTTGTTTCCTCCATTTTCCATTTTGAATAGGCCAGAGAATATCATTAAAAATGGAGAAAAGGGAAAAATGAAGGGATTGAGAACAAAGCCCTTTTTTTTTCCTTTCTTGATCTTTCTTTCGTCCTAATAGGATTAAAAGCTGATCTGTTCTGCAAAGAGGAACCCATCACTTGTCGAAAGCATGTGCCAGGCTTGTCTAGCATGACAGCAGGTTTTTCACTATTTTCAGCACCTGTGTAAAGCTATGAATGATTCATGGTTTAAATGATTCACTATAAAAATGTGGTACAGTCTGACAGCTTATTGTGTGATGAGTTGATATCACTGCAGAGTTGGTTTTATGAATTGGCAGTGAACTGACAACTCAATTTGAAAATAAATACCTCTGAAATTCATCTACTGCAGCATTTCAGAAAATCAGTCAGATGCTAACTCTATGCATATCTGAACTCTGACTTTATTGAATCCAAGATTTGCATCAATTTCTTATTTTCCCTTCAAAGCCACACATTTATTTCCACACAGAAGTCACTTGTTTGATGTGTCTGTGTAAAGAAACAGTTAATTTCTACCATTACCCGCTATTTTTAGCTTCAAGTAAGTTATATGAACTTTTCAAATATCCCTTTACCTCATTCCAATGCTTCAGGCTACGCAGATGGACCATTTCAGAATTCAAGAAGCAACAGCTTGTATCAATCACTTTCTTTCTGCCTCTCCTTGTGGACTTTCTTGAATTCATTGTTTCTTTGCCCTTCCCATGCCTTTTATGCATGTGACATGCAGTTCAGTCACAAACATATCGGCAACTTACTACATGCCATATTTAGTACCTTTCAAAAAAGAAAAAAAGAAAAAAATTAGACCTAACCTGAATAAAATAAATTTCAGACAATATAAAATTTGAAAGCTTCAGTGATAAACACCTCAGTACTCTGGGAAAAAAAAAAAGAATATATACATATATATATAAGTATGTGTACTTGCATAATGCAAGTTCCATGAAAATCACTGGAACTAATTAACTAATTTCCTGCATCAGCATTTGTAATCCTTGGGCCTAGGTACTCCTGTGATCAGAAAATAAGCAGAGATAATAATTTGTATTGGGAAACCAGGGTCACCAAATACCAGGACAAAAATGAAGAAAACACTTAGCAATACATGAGTGTTTATAATAAAATCTTATGTACTGTGTATTCTTTGTTTTTACCAATTAATCCCTCAAAATACTGTTTTCTTGTAAAACATATAACAGGTGGTATAATACAGGGAGTATTGCAATGGTAAAACTACTGTGGTCAATTCCTTTATTTCTGAGTGAAATAAAGGCAGAAAGGTACACATTGGATCAAGAAGTTCAGTTGTCACAATGGAGCATGTTCTTAACTCAGCTGATAGTTGCACAAAAGAGGCAAATCCTACATTCCCTCCAAATCAATGGGTTCAAACCACCTTAAAAAGTGGTGAATCAAACTGGAGAGACTTTCAGAGGAATAATTCAAGGGTTAGTAATGGGGTCAGTTTTTTTAAGCGACTTCCTTCATGGTATGGGGGGGGGGGGGGGGG
>JAWWLZ010000118.1:35391484-35401933 GCA_035041345.1 Poliocrania exsul
TTTTTTAAACTACTTAATTAATGGTTTCCCCCCCCCCCCCCCCCCCCAGTTGATGAAAACACTTGCAAATATGCATTAGGGGATATTTTTCCATTGACAGGGAAGTCAGTAGAAAGAATTTACCCTATTTTCCATATCCTAGTTCTAAGGGTCAAGTGTAGTTGTTCTCTGCATTGCACAATATAAATTTGGACTGCATCAAAAGCCACAGTCATTGAAGTCAAATTGTTATGCAGTACTGTAGTATCTGGTGAAATCACCACAACATGAAATAATGCAATTGAAAACCTCTGTCCTAAAAGAATGCATTACATAAAAAATGACTTCTCTTATTTTTTTAACTTGAATCAAAATTCCAGGCTCAATGTCTTTCTGCAATGTAAAGTGCCTTATTTAGATCCTCAAACTATTGCAAAACAATTTTTATAAAAAATACTCATAAACTCTACTTTTAAAATCCTCATCACTCTGCTAAGTGGAAACTAATTTTCCCTAAGAATATATAAAACACCTCTTATTCCCCAAAGTCTATCTTCCTGCTAAGTTTCAACTTTTTACTCCAACCTGCTAAGGATGTGCACAAATTGGATCAATGTTGGTTTGTTTTTGTTTACTTATTTGTCTTTTTTTAAATAAGGGAGGGAATAGATTCTCCCCTAACAGTAGTCTTAAAAATCAACATGTTGAAACATTCATCTTTGCATGGTAACTTTTTTGTCCTACTTGGCGAAATTTGCTTCAACAGTTGAAAGTTTTGTGAAGTCTGAAGTGGGAAAATGTAGTCAATTTTAAATATAGCTGTCTGCTTAAAATGTATTCCTCACTTCAAATATTTCATATGCAATAAAAGTTATCAAAGTGTTATTGTCATTCAGACATGTGTGGTTTGTTTCAAATTCTCTTGTCTATGCATCTTGCTTAGGCAATGTGAAAATTTTGCTCACTGCTGTTTGATGTCATGTTTTCTGTGTGGTGATTCTTCAACGTTTTGCAGCAAGTAATAGTGAGACCACAGTGAGGCTTAAAAGTGAACTAAACTCTCTTCTGCCAAAGGTTTAGAGACATGGTTCTATGTTGTTCTTGTTCTGTTCTAAGTCACATTTTTATTCTGACTTGGTGAACACATGAACTCTGAGATTCATGTAATTTTGCTAGAGATGATGGGCATCTTAAATCAAACAGAATTTTTTGTCCTTATCAGAAAATAAAGCCTGGAACATGTTCCATAATTTCTCAATGGGTACTTCTCACAGCTTCATGCATAATGTCCTTAATTCATGCCAGTTTTTCCACATTAGTCATTAAGGTTGTAATCATCACGAGGCAACTTTTCCGCCCTCCTCCTCAATTAAAAAAGAGTATAACTGCTTTTTTTCTCTTGAGGCAATTATTCTTTCCATGTTTCAGATGAAAAATTGGACCATAAATTGTATTTAAAACCTATGGGCAGAATGTATGACTTTGGAAACACTTTAAAATAAAACAGGCAGTAGACATTCCAGGTAGTTGGGTATTAGAATTCTACAAGCAGATTAAAATAAGGTAGGGTTTTTAAAATAAAATTGCTGAAAATTTAGTATCTTAAGAACTATTTGGAAATCATATTTTACTGGCAATGCAGTTAATGGGTGATATGTCTTTGGACACTCTTGCCCGTAAACATCTACGCTGTGGTATTGACTATTAACTTATGCAAGTCAAAACTACATAGAATGAGTGATGTTGGTAATGTTAATTCAGCAATGTCATAGAGGTCTTTCTGCTAGAAGCCTGGGCACTACTAGTGCAGCATTCATGATTTTTTCCTTGCTCCTTCCGCTCCTTCAAATGGGAGCAGTCAGCTATTCATTTCTATTCTCTCTCTCATTATGTTTTTGTCTGGTTACCTGTCTCATGCTTTATTTAAAGTGCTGTGGGGATTGCAGTGGCACAGGATCCCTGTGGCTGGTCAGAGCAAGGCTGTGGCATCTCTGGGATAGGGACTGATGGCCCCAGGGGTCTAGGAGAAGGGATGCTGGACCAAGGGCAGAGTGGGGAGAGGGCTGTGTGCTTTCCAGACCCTGGCACTTGATCACATGCTCACCATATTATACTGAGGCATTAAAAAAACCAGTCACTCAAAACATGCGCAAAGTCTGGATCTCTCTTGTCCTGTGACATCTTCTCTTCGGCTGTGTCCGTGGATATTTGGTCCATGGATGTGTTTTTTGATGTGGTGAGAAAATAGTGCATAGTTTTACTGGGAAAAACTCAGCCTTGGTGAAAGAAACATTAGTGTAACATCGAACTGCTGAGAACTTAGCTTTTAACAAAGGAACAATAAAGAATAGAGCCATTGTTAGCCTGGAGTCAGTATCTTAAGCTGTTGCAGCCTCAGCTGGTACACTGGCCACACACAAGCTGATGCTGCAGCTGGCAAAATTCCACTCCAGAGAGGAGATATAAGGTGTGGACCTGGGCTGAGGGGGTGAGGACAAATAGATGCACATCGTTTTGATCCAGGGGACGCCCTGAAGGTGCACTGCCTACCTGACCCTCCCATCAAATACCATGCTCCATCCCCTTCTCCTGCTCAGCAGCTTGTTAGGATTCCAGGGGTTGATATGTATTGTTTTCTATCAAAAGTAACAGAATACATTTGCTTTGCTATGGTAACTGTGTTATAGGAAGAAATTTGCTTTGCTTACTAATAAAATTGCTTTGATACCTCAGCTGTGTTTTAGCATCTTTTATTTTTATTTTGAACCCATAACAGGATGTCATTCAAAACTCATTTGCACAAACTAGCCCTGGCCTGAAAATAAAATTTCTGTCCAACCATATTGAGGTTAGCAACACCTTAATATTTTCAGGAACAGTAAATAAAAAAAAAAAAGGTGATTCAAAAGCATCATTATGCTTGCTGATGACAAATGAATAATAATGTATATAATATTTGAAATAATACTAAAAATTAAAATTAAGATTAAATATTTAAACTAAAACAAAGATTGTAAACATATTTATGAAATGAACAAATTGTCTTAATTATAAACAAAATAAGATTTTTGTCATTCATGATCAAGATAGCTGAGGCATTCTCAAAACTGGAGAACTATTTTCATGCAAATCTCCCAAGTCTTTAACAAATTTTGGTTTTAATGAAGCTGCATCCTCTGATGCAAAAATACTGGTATCACGATAATGAGAAGGTGAGTAACATGGAACTTGGGTACAATCACAAGGTGTAAGTGATGAAATTGAACCATCCCAAAGATGGTATTTAAGATCTGAAGGAAATCCTGGATCCATAGCGGTTCAAGGGAGTTCTGCCGCTGACTTCAAGCACTGGAGCCTTTATCTCTGTAACAAAACTTCAGCTTTCTCTCCACAATTTATGAGTTGGAAATAAACAGAAAGTTTCCTCACTTATTTTTCTGGGCTTTAAATGAGACTCACTACTTGCAAAGATGATGGTACATGAGCATGATATCCCCATTGAGGGACATATACACTTGAGGCAAAATGTTGTGAATAATAAATGACTGAGGCACAATTTGGAGCAAAAATTTCATGCCTAAGTTCTTGATTCTGTATTCACAAAATAGTCACAAACATTCTACTTGTTGCTGAAGTGTCACAAATAATGATATTTTAGATGAAACAATAGCTCCCAAACCTTACTTTAACAAAGGAATAAAAAAGCTGTCTTCTAAGCTCAAGGGGAAAAACAATGAGTACAAAGAAAATGCTCACAAAGACAATGAGCAAGAGAAAGACAAGATCTTCTGCTTTTCTGTGGTTTTTTGGCCACAGTTTGATGCAAGGGTAACACAAGGTTCTTCCTCTCAGCAGTGCCAAAATTGCCCGGTGTCTCTAAAGTAAATGAAAACACAATTCAAAAGATAGTCCTGAGGTCAAAATTTGTTACATGGTTTTTCTTTCTTTAGCACTGTCAGTTGCTGCACAAAGGTTTCCCAAAAGTCATTAGTGTTTCAGGATTCAATTTATACAAGACAAACTAGAGTAAAAGTTCACAGTCAAATGCTGCCTGTAGCTTATGACCAGTTCAAATGCAGCATTTATTAGCATAAAATTGGTCAAGTTATGTTACTCCTACCTTGGGCCAGGCAAAGTAATTTTGGTAATTACGTAACTTACTAAAAGATGTGCTTAGATTCTTCCATATATGTGGAAATTCAGAGTTTTCCTGAAAAAAGAGAGGTATTAAGAGAGAAAAAAAAAAGGAAATAATTACAGTAAACCAGATCAGTGAAAAACTGATAGAGGCACTCTTGAGGAAAGATGGGAGATTTTGGGTTATATTCATATATCAAGAAGGGAATCTGACTTTGAGCCTATTACCTTGGAGTCCTTAACCATGCAATTATGGTCCTTTTTTTCTCTTTTAAATGCCTAATAAATTGTAAAAACAAATTATTGAAAGAAAATTGGCTCTTATTCCAGCTGGGAAATTTGAAGAAAGACCATGTCAAAATCATATTTTGATTGCATATGTGCTGATCCTCCTCAAATCTTCCAACAGACAAATTCAGAGCTCCTTTCCCAGCAAGGCAACTGGAAACACAGAGTTATATATTCAATGTACTTAAAAAACAAAACATATCAAAACCCCACCCCAACCCAATTCCTTCTTTTTAATTCACAGCGTTCAGCTTTTGCTTCCTTTTAATTTCTTAAAAGCAGCTGTTATTGTTAAGATTTTCTTTCAGGATAAGAAACAGAACTTCAAAAAAGAAAATGAATTACTGTACTTAATTGTTTAGTGTTTATTTCAGCCAGACAAACAAAGGATAATAAATATTGGTGTCTGTCAAGCCTGTCTTTCTTCCCCTTCACCTTGTAAATATTTTGTTTTCACTGCTGAAGTGTTTTTCACACAATTTTATGTGGTCTACCAAGTGTTCTGTTGGCCTGGCCTTGTGCGTTTAGTTACTTAGATTTGAGTTAGAAGTTCAAAGGATGAATGTTGACTAAGTGATTCAAAGCAGATATGAATATTTATTTCTGAGTCACTTCTGTTCATTGAGAGAGGTAAAGGTCCTGAAAGAGAGCTGTTTTAAAGCTTTCAATTACAGGATCTTCTTCAGTGGAAGAAGAGGATATTTGCTGCATTTCTTCTCATTGGTTCTTCAAGTAATACCTGCAATGTTACAGAAGCATGAAGTCTACGGCAAGCACCCTGCTAGGGTTAATGGAAGCAGCAGTTCACAAGGGAAGTGAAACACTTTGTCCATGCAGCCAGTTGAAAAACTCTGTTCACCATGGACAGTACCACCATTAATTCTTGTCTTCAAGACTGCTGCGCATTGCTCCTCTCCCCTTCTAACAAGCACAGCCAGCTCAGCTATTTAAATGCTGCGTACTATTGAGGAGCTCTTTCTGCTAATCCACTAATATACCTGATCAAAGCCCAGGGAGACTCTTGAAGGGTGAGTTCATCTTCTCTGTGGTTCCAAACACACCATTTGCTCATCAGATTTTTATCAGGCTGTTTTGCCTGGGAAAAAGCTTCCGGAAATTGCATCTTCTTTTCATGTGTATACCCCTCAATTTTAATACTTTCTGATCATCTCTCAGGAAGGAATAAATTTAGTTTTATTTTTGTGAGGACATTCACTGTCTTAATTTCAAGATGCATCAAAAGATGGCTGTTGAATGGAAAATGTGAAGTCTGTGGATTTCCAAGTGAAATTCACCAGTTGCTGGTGATTCCATATTTCTGTTACAAAGATAGTAAATACATATTTGAAAACATTAAAGACTTTCTAGTTCTGAACTTTGTTCCTCTCAAGTGTGCCAAACCCATACTAAAAGAGGCAGATGTGGCAAAGTTGTCATTAACAGAGATTTGATTCACACAGATAAAATTTAGAATTTTATATTACAGACTGTGAGCAATAAAAGACAAAGGTTTTTGCCTTGTGCTGAATTAAATTTTCTTTGCAGCAGCATGATTGAAAAAAAAAATCATGGAGCTATTTCACTATTTAAAACAAGACATCATATAAGAAATGTGATTTTCTTCTATGAAACATCTTCCCCTGTAACAGTGCCCAGTGTGATATTTGGTTTTAACTAATAATTGTCTGGGGACATGTTTCACTGACTAGTACACAAAACTGAAATAAAGTTGTAGTATTGGACTGTATAACAGTGTGCAACACAATGTGGATTTACTCTTCCAATGAAATATAGGATTTGGTACCTCCCAAAGCTATAGCAGGAGCTGTAAATTGTTAGAGCCTGTTTAGTAGTAGAAAAAGCTCTTTCAGTTGGAATAATGAAATAATTTAGGTCAAAAGACCCTTCTGGAAGTTAACTTGTCCAGTTTCCTACTCAAAGCAAGGCCTGCTTCAGAGTTAGATCAAATTTTTACTAGCAATATTCAAGCAATTTTTGAATACTGCATGTCCATTTTTGGACACTTTTGGCTGTTGAGTTAGGTGAAGTTTCATACTCAAAGAGGCATTTTCTTGGTGTCCTAAGTGCAGCAGTTCTCTCCTAGGAGAAAAGGAATGACACCTGGCTTTTCTTGCAAGTGCCATTATCTTTTTAAAATCAGCAAAGCAAAGAAGCTGTACAGGTTGGTTGCTCTCAGAGGGAGTCCTATCTGCAAGTCATTTTTACGCACATGCTTTCTATCAGGAAGCTAAAAAGCAGAATCATAAGCTTGCCTGTCATGGGCAAAGTGTCAGTAAGTGGGCTGAGGCTGTGGAACTTCAGAGGCCTGTAGCATGTGAGGAAATTTCCCCTGTTCACTTAATACAAATCTCATGTGCCTGCTTAAAAGGATTATTTTTTCTGCTCCCTTTTGGGGGGAGACAGTTTTTAAAAATAGTCCCCTGACTAGTAGTGCTACTTATTTGAACCCTCTGGCTGATGACTCTGCAATCACATAGCTGCTGGGCATAAGGAAAATGTGGCAAATGAAGGGGAAGAAGGAAAAACAATTGTTCAAAGCCATAGTGGATTTCCTTCTTTTCTAGCTATGCGTAATATATGAACATTCAGGTTAAGCTGTTATTTTATTCCATCTGATTTGTGACATCATGACTCATGTTTATACATATATTAGGATGACTCAATATCATCTCTACATATCAAACTACATCTTACATTTTTACTGTATGTAGGTGGCATAAATGAAAAATTATTTTCCCTGTCTTATTGCAGATGTCAGGGTTACATTTTCCTGAATGCATCTCCTGGGTGCCAGTGCACACAATATTTTCCAATGTCTACGGTTAATCCCCTCACTCATTCACAGAATAATGAGGCCAGTAAGATTTCCCTAGTTAGTTGCTGCAGGGTAAAAGTCACAGCAGGATGCTTCCTACTGATAGGAAATAGCTAGTTACAGCACAGATCACAGTGTGGCATGAAAATGTCATATTCCGAATTGCTGAATTCCAGCTAAGAAAGTCCCTGTAACTTGGACCAGTAGACATGAAATGCAATGATGAAGTTCTAGGTAGAATGTTCTTTGGAACTTAAAATAAGTAAGCTCTAGCTATATGTCAGTAGGTGAAATGGAACAGGACTAGAGAATGCAAAACAACTCGGGATGAATCTCTCTTCCCTCCCCATGGCTCTAGCCATGCTTTGGAAAGAGAAAATATGTACCAATGGTACATAAACGATGGCAATGATGAGATGTAGAAACCAGCCTCAAGCAGAGCTTCTGAAGTAGACCTCAGGGCTGAAAGATCAGATACAAGAAAAATGGCTATTGTTCCATTAGTATCCTCTTCTGTAGGAGGTGTTCATATTAACAGAGGTTGTTTTCACTTGTAAAATGGAGCTTTGACAAAGACAACAAAGTAGAATATGACAGAATCTGGACAGTGTAGACAAGTGCAAAACCCCATATGACTTGTGATCAACAGTTTTGAGTTTGTGGTCTGAAACCCAGGGTGTAACTAGAACTCAACTTTAGCTATCCATCAACTTCTCCAGTCAACATGCCTACAAATCTCATTTGCTATAGCAGAAAGGATTTCAAGGCTTTTCCCAACAAAGTCCTTGAGTGTATTTCTACTCAATTTCCATCACTTCATATTGCATTGAAAGACGGCCAATGCATGTGCTGTAAAGAAGTAGTTACACAAAGTTATACCCCTGCAGAACTGCCTGACTCAGTCCTGGCTCTGAGCACACTCCTCTGGGTAAGCAAAGCAAACTGTCACTAAGTGCAGCCATGGGATCCTCCTCTCCTAAAGGAGATGAAAGAATGAGAATACTCCTCATAAAATATGTGTACAGCAAATTTGGAATGCAGCACCTGGGTCAAAGGGTCTCCCTCCAGTGTAAATGCAGAAGCTGGAACTGGAACTTGCCTGGAGTTCTCAGGCAGGCCTTGGGGCTCAGATGGGGAATCCCTTAGTATTTGGAAGGATGTAAGAAACATATTCCCCTGTGCAGACTTTAATTCATATATTTCTAAAGTTCAAAAAAATATTTTTGAACATGGGACAGGAAGAGTAGTGTGAAAGGAAAACAGTTTTTAATTCAAATGTTCTTACACACTTGGTAGAAGTAAGGCAGTTCAGCCACAGCAACTCAGGTTCTCAAACTCAGCAGTAATTGCACATAATGAGGTGCTGCTTTTAAAACTTCTTAAGACCTCCAGACATAAGCACACCATTGCCAATCACATATAAATGCTTACAAATATAAATGATAGCTCAGCAGCTGATAGACACAGGAATGTGATTATATCTGCCATGAGACCTGCTACCCTACAAAGAGAAAGCTGTCAGACTTACTTTTGTGTCATTGATATGCAGCTGTCTTTGAATGCAGAATCTGGTTATCAGGCAGTACACATCAGGTCAGGACCACTCTGTGGAGACTGGGTAATCCTTTCTGAAGGAAAATATAGAGGCTGAGAAACAGTAGAGGTTGACATGAGCACTAATATAAACATTGTATTGAAACGTTCTTTGTTCAAAATCTCATATAAAGAAGTCATATGCTTGAGTTCAGAGGAAATCACACTCAATTTTGCTCCAGCAATAAGCAATATTCATGCAGTAAGAAGAGGGAACTAGTTTTATTAAACATTGATGCATAACACTGTAATTCTATCAGTCTTAAAACCATGATTGTGCAGTGTTTGTAGCTGTAGTTCCACATCATTGACTGGGAATATAGGTTGAATGCTTTGGGAAGAATTCCTACTAATGAGTTTTATGGAATATGTTCTTCAGAGATTGGATCCCCGATATCTGAATTATCTGAAGTCAAACTCTCCTCTCCCGCAAATCTGAAAACCTGTAGAAAGTAGTCTGGCAGACTTTCCATCTCTAATTGCCTTGATTTATGTACAGCTAGCCTCCACCTTCCAGAGCCGCAGAGCTTAAAAACAAGCAGAGGCTCTTTCATGTGTACCTTGACTCTGCACAACACAAAAGGCCCTTTGTAGGAAGACACTGTACAGTACTATATATCCTAAGACCCTCAGGAGCTGCTAAATTAGCAAAATGTCAGCTTTTAAAATTCTTCTGGCCATCCCTGTCCCCATAGTAACAGTAATTCAGAAAAACACATTTTCATAAAATATCTTGTGTGCAGAATGCTTTACTTTCAAGCTCCCTCTAACTTCATTTTTTAAGGAGATCAGAAGAGCCAAAGTGAATATTTTCAGTATTCCTTAAAATCCCTGGAATTTTCCTCAACTGAAAGTGACAGTGTTACCTACTGCTGAGGGCAGGTCTAAGGGAATGGCATGTTCCTCTGTTTGTACAAAATATACTTTGTGGTTGACACATTTGTATTTATTTCAGGCAAAGATGTGGCAGTCTTGATGGCTTTTCCTCTCCTTCATCGGAGAGATAAATGTTCTTTAACTGAAACTTTACCAGTAGAAGCATACAGATTAACCAAACAGCGCTACCAGAATCTAAACCAGAGGTCCACATTTGAGCTGCAACCACCTAGCTGGAGACAGTTTATTTTGGATTTAGCCTTGTGCAGCAAGTTTCTTAAGCTCTCAACTGAGCTAAGAGACCATTGTCTGCATAAAATAGCATTTGTTGAGTCTGTTCTGAAGGAAATCAGATCAATTACTTGTTTAGAAGTCAATCTAGCATAGTGCAAAAAGTAAAACACATTCTGTTCAGGTTCAAGTGTGACTTATTATCATGCCAGGATAAAAGGTTTGTGGCGTTGGTTTGGTTGGCTTTCTTTGTTTGGTTGGTTTTAATGTCCATGTTTATCTAAAGGTAATTATATAGAAAAAATTATTCTTAGCTGTTGCCTTTAAATCATCCTGAATATAGCATCTCTCTTTGCATTTAATAGCAGAAAAAAAGAGTAACATGCCATAACATGCAGGTATTTTTGTTTCCTGCTGTGTGCAGTGACAGTAACTGTTCCAGTTTTATTATGTGCAGCACAATTAGAGAAGAAAAAGAAAAGTTAAACATCCAAAAGTGTCTTATCCAC
>JAWWLZ010000118.1:35416024-35452880 GCA_035041345.1 Poliocrania exsul
CTTGGAGCCTCCTCCTTGGAATGCCGCCTCTCTTAGGTTTGGGCTTGAAGTGGAGGTTAAGTTTGCAACGCACAAGGTGATGGTCTGTTTGACATTCTGCACTAGGCATCACTCAGGTATGATGGACATCACCAGCATTTTTCTGTTGCACTAAGACATAGTCATTGGGGTGCCAGTGCTTGGATTGAGGATGCATCCAGGTTGTCTTCAGGCTGTCTTTCCATTGGTGATGGTGAGCTACTGTTCTGCACAAAACTCTAGCAGGAGGCATCTGCTGCCATTGCAGTTTCCAACACCATGTTTGCCCAGTGCTCCTTTCCAGGCTTCAGAGTTCTTACCTACTCTGGCATTGAAGTCACCGAGGATTATGATCTTAAGAAAGAGATATGAAAATATAATAAATAGCAGCATATATCTAATCTGATATTTCTCACTTGAAATTTCACTGTCAGATTTACATATGATGTAAAGTGAAAACTATTTCCTTATTGATCATATCTAATGCTATGAAACTGGACACTGCTTGGGTGTTTTGCTTTGAAAACACCAGAGAAGTTAAGAGATTTCATATGAGTTAAGTGATAGAGATATCAAGCCTTTTGCATCTCAAAGACTTCACTCTGTTTTAGGCAATTTCTCTCTCCAAACTCTTTTTTCTCATAAGTTTTCTATATTCTGGACTTTTTTTAATTTGAGATTTTTTAAAATTTATCACATACTGCATTGCTTATTTCTCTAGGTAAGTTGTATATTATGGCCTAGATCAAAGCAAATAGTGATAACAGAGATGTCAGAAAATTGTTGGCCTAACCAATAGAAGTTATAGTGATTGTCTCTTCCATGGTCATGCAAGAAGGATTCATTTAAACTTGAGTGGTGGAAAATTATTAGTAGAGGGCCCTCCTGGCTGCAACATTTGTCCTGACTGCAGTGGGATACAGTACAGCATGTTATAGAACCACTGCAGGGTGTTCCTGCCAGATTTGTACTAATTTGCTGCACTTGTAATTTAGAGAAATTTCAGGACTCCTGCAAACCAATATTTAGCTTACTTCTGTCAGGTGGATAGTCCACGAGCTTGAGAGAATTGTGCAGAAGATTAAGTGGCATTAGGGTGCACAGCTGTAAGACATGAAAAGCTACTTGCTGTGCTGTTAGGATCTTCTTCTAAAATAGATGCAAATAGATTTTTTTTCCTTTTGAAACCCAGGCCCTCCATGTGTATAATGCTGCTAAACATCTTTCATATTCCACTCTTTATTTATTGTAGGTCTAGCTGGTTTATTTCATGAAAAATTTCTTCTCATTGTGTAGTCTGACTCTATATTACTTGTAAATCTAACTAGGTATCTCATATAGTCTGATAAAATAATTTTTATTTCAGCAGACACACAGTCCTAAACATTTCCCTGAAAATCAATAAGCTTCTTTACTACTCTGTAATGAAAATAAGATGTAATGAAAGGAGAAGAGTGTAGTTGTATACATATTTTTTTTCCTATAATTATGAATTAAAGTTATGTCAGTAAAACAATGTCTTCTGCCAGTTAGGAATGTGTAAGATAGGAAAGGGCAGAATTGAATTTGGCTGAAGGGCCTTGGAGCATGCGTTCTCATATGCTTTGTAATTACATGCATAGCTGATCTTTTTCCCACGGTGTCTCAGCCTTAGACAACGGCACAGGTGGTTACAACTGTGCTAGGGGATGCAAGATGCAACATCAGTCTCATCCTTCCAGATGCTCGTTTCTTTCTGTTCTCTAGTTCTTCTTAAAATCGATGCTTTCTCTCATCCTCTGCAACTCCGGTTATCCTCCCTTCCTTCCCACCTTCACGGCAGTTTTACTCCTTCCTGCATTACAGAGTCATTGTCAGGTTCTTGGCATGTGTGCTTGACCCATTTCAGTCTACAGCTGTCAGAACTGCCTGTTTCTTTACCCATCAGCTGCAGATACAATTACAGTCAATTTAGACTATGTGTTATAACTCTATAGATATAGGAAAATCTACATCTTTCAGTTCAGAAATCTTTCCAATGCTTAAAATTTGCTTATGATTTCCTGCTTATCAACACTGAAAGGAATAGAAAACAAGTAAAGCTTCTTTGCAAAATATGAAGGTCTTGATGAAAAGCCTTTGGAACTACATAGTGGAACACAATAATGAACAAATTTTGCTTGATTTTACTTAAAATTGTTCAAATAGCAAGTAACTCCTGTAAAGTTATACTCAGAAATAGCTGAATGTTTTTGTCCAAAATTTTTCTCAAGAAGTACAAAACTAAGCTTGAAGTCACAGAGTAAGAGTTCGGCAAAATAAAAATAAAAATTAAAAAAAAAAAATGAAAGAGTCTCTAACAGTGGAAGGAATAGCTTTATATAACAAGCTGTACCAACACTTCAACTTGTATCATACTTTCTTATAATCACAAATATGCTGAATGCTTCCCAAGTGTTCTACAAAGATAGAGGGATAGCAAAAATATGCAATATTTAGCAGCAGTAGTTGAAAAGTAGTAAAATAAAAAAAAATTGTTGAAAAACACAACTGTTTAAAAATACCTCTGCCATTCAGTTATCTATCAGTGTTTGTTTTGTTACTGTGGCTGTTGTTATGAACATGCTAGGAAAAAAATAACCCCTAATCTTGCCCTAGAGTGATTATTGCTTTATATTCATAACATTTGAAAAGCCTGTCATGCAAAATATTGAAGGCGTACATGAACGATGATAGTTTTGTGTTGGTTTTTTTTTCTTTTTTTCCCCCAGCAGGAATGAGAGAGTGTAAATCTGGTCAGTTATATATTTATGGCATGAACATTTTTTAATTGTATGAAAAAATAGCTGTAACTTAAATAATAAGGCAGCTTTAGTGATTCACTTCAACTGATAGACACAGCTTTTGCAACACTGCAGCAATAACAATTTAAATGCATATTGCTCCACTCATGACTAGGCTCCAAAAGCAATAGGCAGTGGAAAAGGACTGAATAAATGAACGTTGAGAAAAGAAACAATTTAATTTATTTTTTTTTTAACAGGACTGTAGCTATGAGCTCCCCAGGCAGCATATTTTACAGTACGCCCTGAGAAGTAAAAGAATTTACAACAGCTCAGACCTGAACATCTAATCAATAAGACAGCAAACAAGTCCAAGGTAACTGACTGCAGTACATACCACCTACCTGTGCGTACGATATGTGATCTAAATTTAGTAGACCATATTGCAGTCAGTTGGCTACCACAATGTTTTGCCCTACATAATCACTGAACTGTTGCTGTGTGTTCTCTGTTTACTGGTATGGTCCACTTTAATTGGACTTATTTTCAGTTTTTATACATGCTGCTGAAAGAAAATATTTCCAACATTGGGAAATCAGGATTAGTCATGCACACCCTCCCACTCCTCCTTGCAGATGCCATGCCCATAGCCTTCCCAGAGGATGAATATGGGCTAGGGATCCTATGGGATCCTGCAATAAATGTTCATCTGATTTCCTCTGAGATAACATGAGTGGTATAGTGGTATAAGGGAAAACAACTAGCTTCAGATCTTCAAATAAGGTACCTCATGGAACTAAATACCTTTTTGCTGCCTTGTATGAAAAATATAATAAATGCATAACCTACTCTGTGGGGTTTTTTTCTATCCTATACCTTTCTATAGGTTTAGAATGCATTAATACATTCTTTTACAAGACAGTCCTGTGTAAAGCTGAAGTGAGATGATGTGCATGATTCTGCAGCTATGAATGCTGTTAAGTGTGAGCCAAGTGCCAAAACAAGTTGAATAAAGTTTCTTGGCTCTGTTGTTGTGAAGAGGCAGGCATCTGTATGACCAGATATGATTTCAAACCTCTAAATGACATTTTTATCATCTCCCAAAATCACTGTCAATTTGTCAAGCTAAGGAACACTTCCTGCCACTTCTGGTTCAGCTTGCAGGTCCTTGACTGACCTTTGTGACAGAGCATGTCTCTCACTAGGATGCCACCACTTTTGTCACTGTGCTTTACTTCACCTAAACAAGTTCAGTCTTCCTGCATGTATGATATTCAGCCTTTGAGCTTATGCTGTGAATCTGCTGCTCCCAGGACATCCCTATTGTTTAGGACAGGTCTGTTGATGCAGCAGCTATTACAAAGCCCAGTCTCCTAAGGGAACAGTCCAAGTCTAGTCACAGTGCCATTTCACTTTCACTTTTGGCTCTGAAAATTTAAAATTACAGTTCTTTGGTGGGGAAAAAATCAGACCTTATTTTTATTTCTTAATATTTTTATGTTAGACTTAATATATCAGTGTCTCAGACTTATAGTCTTAGATTTAATGCCTTTTTAGCTGAGTATTCCCAAAAGCACTTATTTCCAGCTGTGTTAAAATTAATATCCAAAACATAAGGAACAATATAGCTGAGCTAATTCCTTAGTTACAATGGAGAATAGTTAATCACAATAAATGAAGAAAGTATTTACACTAAAAAGTGTATTTGAGAAAAAGAATTGAAAATGTATATGTTAACAAATAATAGTAAAGCACAAGTTGGAAGTACCACTGGAAACTTAGTTTTACACTTAACTAATTTACAGCCTCCTCCTGTCCCCTCTACAATTAAGATAAATGATCACTAAATAATCCCATAACAAACATTTTCTAAAATTAAAGTTTGGGATGGCTAATAGATGATTGGATACAGCTTATTTGGAAAATTTTAACAGATCTAGTTGAATTAAATGCAATCTCAGTATGGCAACAACGTGCTTTTATTTCAGAAACAAACATTTTTTATCAATGATTTTTATTAGTCTTCAACATGTCTTATCTTTACTCTTGTCTTAAATATATATTTTTGTTGCATCATTTATTTCATGTTCAATTTAAATTATCTAAAAACATCCATTTCTTGTGAGGAAAACAAAGTCATCGATTTATTTACTGATCTTCTCTTCTAACCAAACAGACATTTGTATAACACAATCCAATACAGCTGTCAAATTACAACTTCTTACTGTTACACGAAAAATATTCAAATAAGATTAGATAGAAAATTATTCTGTTGAAAGTTATTCATTGATCCAGCCTGCAAGGCATAAAGGCAGGCATGGGTGGATCATGAACAGCTCTTTGCCTTACATGCAAAATCAGTACTGCCCAGCCTGAGCAAGAAGCTGCCACAAGGGCAGGATCACATGGAAAGGGAGGAAAAGGGTCTCTAGTATGAAGTTTTCGTCCAGATTTAGGCAAAGAAGCCTGAGAACTGTTAGCGAACAAGGATTCATTAGCTTGGACATTGATTACATATACCCATGACCTCTGACACCCTGTAGAGATTTTCTAAATACCATAAGCAGACATAGCTTTTTGGAGGTACAGTTTAGTATTGGTACTTCAAAATGCTGTTTTATTGCTCTTCCCCTTCCAAAGGAGAAACCAGGAGACTTTTCACATAGGTGCTATGTTTTGAAATTGAAATTGAAATTGAGAGCTAAAACAACATGGGCTTGGAGCTGAAGGCAAAAAGCATCTTATTCTTGCAATCCTCTAGCAGTGTAGTTTTCTTTCTGTCACACATGGTCCTAAACCCCAGTTTGAGGGACCTGTATAATTTAGCACTTTGATGCAAAAAAAAGGGACCAAAACCCACTTTCTCTCATAGGTTTTTCTTAATGAAAGCCATTGGAAGCCTGAAGAGGAATTCCATTAGCTTCTCACCCTGTTCCTTCTAGAAGTCTTATCTCCAGTAAATTAAATAGGATGATGCTCAGATACTTGGCACAAGTTGAGTATGTAGCCATGCACCCTACTCGCCAAACAACCATACATCTGAGAGATGCCTTAGGAAGAAAAGGAGGCAAGGAATTGACCATGTAAGACATTTTCATTGCTATATGGACATTTCCAACCAGTGCTCTTCCTTCTTGGTGCTGCCACAACAGAACAAAGAAGGGAGCATGAGGTTGTATTTCTCTCAGTACAAATGGCAGAGTCTGGCTGTGCCTTGACAATACCAAGCAGGAGATATTTATAATGCAATATGAAAATATTGCTCTTATCATCTTGTGCTCAGCATTGCAAATCTCCCAAGAAATCATCTGACATAAAATATTAGTAAAATTTTGACAAACCTGGAGGGAACAAAAGTGTATATGTATGACATTTAGTTTAAAGAAAATCAGGGAAAGAAAAGAAATTCAGAAAAAATTCAATGCATTTCTCACAAAGTGACTCTACATTTTGAAATTGATACTAAACATAGATGATTATAAACCATTTGACCATTTGCATTTAACAATCAATTTTAGCAGTTGACATATCCCTGAGTTTTATACCCAGCTACTTTCTTTACTGAAATCTGTGACAGTAATTGGTGCTAAGGATTCAGTGTTTTCTCTGCAAGATTACCAAATGCATCGTTATTATTCTTTGTTTGTATAAAAGAATGAATCAGAGCAAATCAAATGCCTAAGCCTTACAAGGTAGGGTAAAATGCTTTTTCTACAGAAACTTGGAGCATGTGTTTTCTGAAGGTACTGGAAAATGGAAAATAGCATTTTATCTACTCATCCACTTACCTCATACTACCTTTATTTACACCATCCCAATAAGCATCCAATTAAAAACACTAGCTGGGGTCTTGGAACCTGATTGCCTTTGTAGCAGGAGAATGACCTAGGAACAGTCACATTTGGCCTCTGTTTTTCAAATGACTTCAGAGAGTTTGAAACAAAGCTCAAAGAAGTGAGCATCAGATCCATACTTGTAGGCACAGTGGATGTTTTTTCTTAAATTATATCGGAAATACCTTAACAATAAAAAAAATAGTTATGCTAACCCTAAATATATAGCATAGCATATGATAGATAAGTTGAAAAACCATATTTTCTACCAAAAGACTGTGCATGTAAACAGCAAAAAGAACAATATGACAAAGTCATTTAAGAGGAGAATAACTTATTTTCTTTCTGTTTTTCTCTTTGTTTTCATAATGTAGTTAAGATTATTATATTTATTAAAAATTATGTTCAAACCCAAAAAACCAGCAGATATTATTGTAAATTGATGCTGAAGTATAACAGATAGTACATTATTTATATACAAAATATGTATTTTCTAAATCTAAAATTATTTTATTTTGCATATAAAGAGTAATTCCTAGTTAACCAGTGCAGTCAAAGCCCTGAAAGAGATTCGCATACTAGGATAAAGAGATCTTCTTTGAAAGACTTCATACTTTTTTTTTTTCCTTTGAGAAGCTAAATAAATAGGAACAGCAAGAGCTGGAAAGAGGAGCAGGTATGGAAGTAGTTTGATCAAGGTCTCAATTTCAAAGGCAGGATGCAGAATAACACAGACATGTTTCAATATATAGTCTTTTGCTCTGTGCCCTTCTCCCATAATACTACAAATATCCTTTTTACACCTGAATCTACCAGATGGATAGGTCCTGCTGTCAGATTCCCAGATCAGCTTTTTCACTCCAGCTGTCTTGCTCATCTCTTAACATTTTCCATCTCTTTTGAGACAATCCGGTATGTTACTACACCAGTTTGATTTAGGCTATAAGCTTTTTGGGGCAATGATTGCTGTGAATTTGTGCAGCAGGGCGCACAGGGTTTTGGAACATTGGGATACCAGCCTAGCTACAGTTTTTGGGGTGGCCAGTGTCATCATTCACTAACAACAATTACAATTTCTCCTTAGTTCCTATGGAGTGAGCTTGGCATTTGCCAGTGCCTTTACTATAGAGATAATGTTAATTTTGTTTCCTGTTTTCCACATTGTGTATCTGTGAGTTCAGGAAGGTCAGAGTTGGATGTGGAGACAGTGTAAGTGAAAAGGGTCCCCTGCAGAGGGGTGTGGTTGTGGGTCAGGATATCAGAATGGACAGCTGGAAGATGTTTAAGACAACAGCTTAAGTGTTTCTGGTCACCACAAGGAATGAACAAGCATTTTTGGATGGTAACACTGTGGTTCAGCTACCTTCAATCTTCTCTCCTTTTCCATTTCAGTATAAGGACTCCTAAGTGGGCTGGAAAACTGTTCAATCCAAATTTCTCTGGGTAAGCCTGTCTAGCTCTAGGCAAGCAAACCTACCATTGCCTTCTATGATATATCTATCTGTACCACAGTGCCTCGGTTCATACAGTGTTTCCTGAAGAAACCCAGACTCTTTCTGAGTAATGTGAGATAAACACAGCCATAGCCTTCCCTTTTTATTGCCTTTAAGCATTGATGATTCCAGTAATGGTATCATGAACCTAGGCATATTTAGGACAGTGTTTTGGTTGAGGATTTTTATTTGTGGGGTTTTCTTAAGCTGTAAACTCATGGATTCATGTGAGCATCCATCTTCATTAAAATGAGCAAAACAATCCAAAACTCTCACAATTACTGGGAGAAGCTTGAACCAAACACATTTAGGTTAAAATCCAGGAGAGTATAACAAAGATTTCTAAATGCTATTTTTATAGATGACTTTAAATCAGTTCTTAGGAATTTTGAAGGTCTGGCTTAAGTACTTTAGAGTTGCCAGTACCACCTAATTGTCAAATTTGAATCTTTCATATATTAAAGTATAATTTCTGGGTCTAGTCCTACTACAAGCATTAGGAAATATACATTTTCCCTTCTGTCACATGCCTACATGTAAGTTAGGTCACGATACCTTGCTTGCAATTAATAGTAAAAAAAATAAAAAATGATCACTGTGGGTAAGGTGAATGATAAAACCATCTTAATGCTGGAAGTAGCCTGTATTGGCCCAACACTGCTTCTAACAGAGGGGATAAACCTAGCCTTTGGAAGTCTTTCCACTGTATTTAGAAAACGCTGGCTGATATCAGCAGTGTTAGGGGATGAGTGCTCACAAAACCCTATAAACCTTCTTCATTCTAATATCTTATAATATACATCTAATTTTTTTTCCCTGAATATCAACAAATTCCTCTACAATATTTCAGGTCCTCGAGGTTTTTGCTTAAAGCACTTGCTGGTTCCTGTTCTTGAAGGGATTGGCTTTTTAACACTTGCCAGCTTTACTTAAATATGTATTTTTTATTATTTATTATGGCTTACAGTTTGTTTAAGAGCTATTTTAATTGCTTTTTACAAAATTTTTTATCTTTTCTCCTCATATATTTAAGGATGCATTCAAGGTTTGATCCAGTCCCATATCCTCACGTGTTTAACCTAATCAAAGTCTGTACTTATACGCACGCATAGAGAGTCACTAAATTAAGAAGGGAGACAATGAAGCACATCTGCCTAAGAGTGAGACTGAGAAACTAAACCATTTATGTTCATTCTTCATTAGACATAGAAATAAATGTTTTTGTCCCTTTTTTCCCCTTCACTAGTCTTTTTGTCTTTTCCAGCACATAGGCCACCTTGCTGACTCATGTGTATAGCTACCATTTACTGCTGTTTATTCTGTTCCTAATTGCCATTTCCCGATCTTCAGTAATAACGTGTAATGAGCAAAGAATAACTTCATTAATTTAGATTAACCAAAGTCCAGATCAATTAGTAGACTGTAACAAGACTGTAAGACTGTCTTGTTCTTCCATCACCCATGACTAACATTGAACAACAGAAAAGACCACACTGCTGTTTTCAAGGCAAGGGTGGTCCTTTATGGTTTACATAACTGTTTGAATTGAGTGATCATCTTTGTGCACACTTCACAGTAACCTCACTTCACCACCCATCCTGCCTCTCCTCTCTAGGGCAAGCATACTAATTCAATTCTCACTGAGAACAAGTCTTAACTTCAGATGCTGTTTGGTTGCATGTTATAACAAAAACTGTGAAGGATCATGCTGAAGAGCAGTGTTGCTGTGTCCCAGAAAGCAGCTTTATTCCCCACCTTCCATGTGTTTTGTAAATGGCAAAAAGCACTACCAAGGATGAATGTGACTATGGTTTCAAATATCCAGAAAGGGAGATAGGGAAGATGGAAAGGACTATCAAAGAAAATCTGATGGTGTTTTCTAATAAAGCAATTCTACTTGAATTTTGATCTTTGCTGCTGCATTAAGTCCAATAACCATAACTTGTATGAGGCTTTCTGAGGAAAACTCCTTGTGCAAAATACAAAGTAAGGCAAGACAAGGCACAAAGGAAAGGGGAGGAAGAACAAGTTGGAGTTTTTTAGCTTCTGACAAAAACAATGTACTGTAGTTAGAGATATCTGGCTGATCAGTTTTGAGACACTGGCATAAACTGGGAGTCTTGTCAACACCCTTTCTACAACAAAAGCCAAGGTACATGGATCCCAGCCCTATTGTACCTCACTCTCCTGGCTGTGAGATGGATTCAGAACAGAAGACATATTGGCCCCTTAGAGAAATGGGCATGCTACTGTCTCAGAGACTGTTATGTGCCCGAACATCTCCTAGAACATAAATGATGAAGTCATGATATATTTAGTGACAAATTTAATGTGTTACATCTGATCAGATTTTTGAAGATAAATATTGCAAATAAATTCTTACTTTTAATGTAGTTTTACCTATGTAGTTTGATAAGAAAATCATGGTATAATGTATATAATTCACCACAGAATACAAATTTAACAGCGGAAACCCACATAAGATAGATGTGGCTGGTAGGGTTATTGTAATGTTTACATCCATGGGAAACACATCTGTAATATGATCCCCACTGTCTGGGGTATAAGCACTGTGGAAGTGGATTTAGTAGTGTCTTTGGTCCCACTCCAGGACTTCAGGACTGATGTGGACCTCATCAATGTTTTCCCAGATAGAGAAATATGAGCCTCTGCCGGATCATTTAGTACATCTTGGACATGTCCATGCTCACACTGAACTCATCTTGGGTAAGGACTGCCCATTTAAAAGCTGGAAATGTAGTCCTAGAGAGGAACTACAGGTAATTAAAAATAAATTAATGACTTACATGGCTACATTGAGTAGGGAAATATTCTCTCACCCGTTAAAATCTGTGACTACCTTTTTCAAGCTGTATTTGTAGAAATACTGACCACGATTTTCTAAAAATTAGTTTATTCTGCCTTTTATTTCCTTCTCTGTACTTTTTTCTCTCCAAGCTGAAACTTAACTGACTTGTAAACTATATGCAGACTTGTATACTCCTTCATGAAAAATGTTGTTTAAATAAATGTAGCAATGTTTCCTATTCCATCTAAGCAAGCCAATGTTTTTGGCTCTAAAATTTTCATTTTATTAAGACTGCATTCTACATCAGCTGGAAAGTTTTGATCTTGCTTAAAGTACCATCATTGATTTCCTTCAGGAGGCCATTGCTGGTAGAATCACTGTTTATCCATCATAAATATGTTACATCATAATATTTTATTGCATATACATAAGCAGTACTTTATGGGACTTTTTCTAGGAGAAAAATGTTTATTATTCAATGAGTATATGGAGTCTAAAGTTAAATAGGCAGTTCAATACCCTCCTGTCAGTGAATATTTTAACATGGTTGCAAGCTGGGAACAACTGTGGAAAAGTTGTCATAGAAGTAGTATAGGCAGCATCTTGACCCAAACTCATTTGCTTAT
The DNA here is from genome assembly GCA_035041345.1 of Poliocrania exsul. Classification (NCBI taxonomy): domain Eukaryota; kingdom Metazoa; phylum Chordata; class Aves; order Passeriformes; family Thamnophilidae; genus Poliocrania; species Poliocrania exsul. The sequence continues at coordinate 35,427,566 of JAWWLZ010000118.1, forward strand.
GCAGGATTAAAGGTATTTTGGACCTCTTTGTGAAAACCTTGGAAATAAATTCACTGTCTGTGAATCCTGAAGATCTGGATGAACAAATCATCAATAAAATTCCAGCACATTCCAAAATTAGCCATGCTAAGCTAAAAATGTAGACACTATGCTAACAGTAATTTTCGAGGAAAAAACAACTAGGTCATAGAATCATATAATACCCTGAGTTGTAAGGGACCCTCAAAGACCACTGAGTCAAATTCCTGGCAACCCTGAGAAATATATCACGTGCTTGAGAGCATTGTCCAAGTGCTTCTTGAACTCTTTCAGGCTTGGTGCTGTGACCACTTCCCTGGGGAACCTGTTCCACTGTCGAGCCACCCTCTGGGTGAAGAACCTTTTCCTAATATTCAACCTAAATCTCCCCTGACACGGATTCATGCAATTCCCTTGCATTCTGTCACTGTTCAGAGAGAAGAGATCAGTGTCTACCCTTCTGCTTTCCTTGAGAGAAAGTTGTAAACTGCAATGAGGTCTCCCCTCAATTTCCTCTTCTCCAGGCCGAAAAAAACAAGTCACCTCAGTGTCTCCTTATACAGCTTCTCCTCTAGACTCTTCATTGTCTTCCTGAAGGAAGTTGGAGAAAAAGAGAGAAAAGCAGTGAAATCAGATATTTTGCAACATGAATAGAGTAGCATATATTGATTGGAAGTTTCCCAGTCAACAGAAAAAACAATGAAAGCCCATCTACAGAGGCATGGCTCTTTAAAACCTGTAGGATTGCTAAGGGTGAGCACATGTATATTTAGGTTTTGGGGGGGATTGCAACTTGCCTTCCAAAGATCTTTCTAAGATTGATTTCAAGTTCCAGCTTGAAAAAAGGAGTCTTACTCTTCACAATGAATTTTGAGTCGGAGGTTTCAGGGATGGGAAGGTGATGGTGGTGGTGGTGGTGGTTGTTATTATTAATATTATTGTCTATGGAACTTAACCAGAGATATCACATCCTGGAGTCCAGAGCCTTTATAGCCATTTACACTAGAACAATTTGAAGTTCAAGTGTAAAGACTGTACAAATCCTAGCATTTGAGAACTGACAACACTTTACATGAACTTTGCACACACAGGAACAGAAAAAAGCAACAGACATTTGAGTCATTTGTGTTTTGTATTATCTCCTGATTTGTGCCTTACTATTAAGAAACTGCATTGACAAAAGGCAATTTTGTTAATGCAAGAAGAAATAAAATTAGAAAAGAAAAAATGTGCCCTTTAAAATTATTAGAGTGGAAATTACGTGTACATTATCTAAGATTACTAGAAAATTCTAAAGAAGAGGAATATTTTAAGTGTAACTTCAGAGTAGGAAATAGGTCTAGAAAGTTTCCTGTGGGTGGCTGTGCTAAAATGAGCTAAATTATCATTCTGTCTAAACCTTTTTGTATTCAGTAATTTGCCATTATTTTTGCCAACAATTTACTAAGAGCGTGAAGGGGGAAGAATTATAAAAGATTTAATTAAGGAATTCCTTAGAAACACAACAAACCTCAAACGACACCTCATACTTAAAACTTACAAGTTAATAGGAGGCTTGCAGCTTCCAAATTCATAATTATGTCCCACAGATAATTGTTTGGCACAATTACGTCTCTGAGCAGCATTCTGTTACCCATAGAGATCTTGGAAAAGTCAGGAAAAGCTGCAACGTTTACTTGCCAAATAAGAATTGCAGCATTCTTACAAACAAAGAAACAAACAAACAAATAAACAAAACCAATCTGACATCACTTTAACTGCAAAAGTCCTTTCTCAGTTTTCTGGTTATTTTTTTTGTGTGGGTGGGACAATGAGCTTGGGAGTTTGCAAATAAAAAGAGAGAGATTGAGAGTGAGGAAGATTTAAACCCCCAGAAGAGGTTGTACAAGAAACTAGCTTCTTTACAAATTCTAAATTTGTTTCTCAGACACTTGAAAAGAAAATATTACCAAAGAGATCCCCAAGAGCTAAGGCATTGTTAAAAATGATTTTACACAGCTCCCTAGTAAACTTTTATTTCAACATTCAAATCTCAGGTCTGTATGTTGCTTACACTAATTCACATGAATATTTGGACTATTAAAAATTATCAGTAAAGTAGTGCTCAGAGTTGCTAGATATGGAGAAATCTCTCTTTTCTCTTTCCAAAAGCTCACTTTATATTGTGTACTTCATAAGCCTTGCATGGTTGCATCATACATGCTGCAATTTCGGACAGCCTCAGATGGTGCCTTAGTCAATGGCATTAGTTAACAAAGGATAATTTCAGACAGAGACAGAGAAGACTAAAGTTAAATAAGATGAGTTGGCCCTGTCAGAAATTGTTTCCAGTGAATGTTTAGGTTCAGCCTTTGAAACCTATTGCTGATAAATATTCTTCAGGACCTGTAGAGGCCTATTAAGGTCCCCCTAGTTCACAAAGAATTCACAGGAAGTAGCCTCAGTACAACAAAAGTTTCAAGGTAAACACATTTATCTCAGTATTTGAAATATTTCAGAGGAGAAAAAAAAATTATATTGTTGAGAAGAGGTAGATTGTGGTAATTGAACTTCCCAGGATAATAGGAAAACCATGAGAAGTATCTTACTGGATTAAGCTAATACTCCAACGAGCGCAGGATTTGTTTTCTGACAGTGGCAAAACCTTGACAGTTTTCTCCATCCATCCTTCTCATTCCCTAGGACATACTACTATTGAATTAAAGACATTGCAGGTCACATACCTGTTTCTTCACTTCATATGTATTCCTTGCAATTTTAACCTTCTGAAACTGTCTGCTATCCTCAGTCTCCTGTGGTGAAAAGTTCCCAAACTTTGCCACCCATGGTGTAAAGCACTTTTAAATATTTTAAACTGATTTCAGTATCATCCAGCGTCCCCATACTTCTGTATTGTGGGAATTGGTGAACCATGGTAAACATTCTTCTTACCATCACCCGCATTATTTTCTCGGTCATGCCTTCTCTCAGTTTTCTCTGTTTCAAACTAAATAGTCCAAACTGTCAAGCCTTTCCTTCCAAGGCAGCTTCTGCATGCCTTGGATCATTTACATATTTTTTAGTACTTCTACGTCTCTCTTGAGATGCAAAGATCAGAAATGCACACACAGTCAAGGTGTGACTGTGTCACAGAACACTTTTCCCAATGTTCTCAATCTGCTGTTGTGTATAACAGAGATATTGAATACAATTTACAATACTTTTGCCACACAGCTAGAGAAGAGATTATCATCTTGCCTCAAAGCCACTCAAAAATAAAAAATTATATATCCAAGGAAACTCCACACATCAGATTTAGAAGAGTTCTTTGGGGTCCATACTGGGTTTTTATATCTGCATGATGCCTGAATAAATAGGTTTTGTACAAAGCATGAGTATAAAGCAGGTCAAATTCCAAAAATTCTTCACTAGCCCTAGAGACAGACTATGGCTTAGCTTTGTAACCAATCACAATTTTCACTGGAAACAAGCAGTCTGGAATAATGGCCAAGGACTGTTACATATACTCATTACACAATGGCTTTTACTCATGAAATCACAGGTTGCCAGTTCAAAACTTCACTTACAACATATTAATCCTCAAATCAAATAAAGTCACAAGGCAATAGGCAATGATACTAATCTTTTTCCTGTTGGAGCTTGTTGCATCCATGCTTTTTCAATGAGTGAACACACAGCCAGATAATTACCTCATTCTGAATAGAGAATAAAAAGAAAAAAAAAAGAATTAAAAACAAATAGAGAAAGAAAAAAAAAAGGGAACTGAGACTTTGATATAATCATCACATTTTGCCAAACTTTCTTGGAACTGAGAGTGAAGAACCATCCATCATCTCAGTACTGGCCAGGTGAAAATGCAGTTGCTGTGCTTAAGCATAGACTCTCTTCACATTTCCTCAAGATGAGCAGAAAGAGAAAAACAGACAAAGGAAAGTTTTACCTGAATCATTCTAACCATGCAAGGAGAAAGGTGTGCTGCTGTTACCCTCTGAAGTGGTGGGCTTTTCCCTCCTGGATCTTCTAGGGGAATTTGTGCTTCCCCATTGTAGAATATGCTCAAGGATGTAGGTCAGAAAAAGAAATAGAGTTGTGCTGTCCCTACAACCACACTGCAAGATGTAACTCATCTCTGAAGCATCTCAAAAAATGTGAAAAATCCAAAAACTTACTAATATATTGACTATTTTCCTTTATCATCCTTGCTTTGTAGCCTAGTTAAAAGGAAGGTGTATTTCTAATTGATCTCACTGGAACAGAGATTACACATATAAAATAATTTGGTTTTGTTTCTGCCCACACTGTCTGCATGGTAATATTTTAATCTCTAACTTTTATAGGAGAAAGATGTGTGGCATGCTTTCTCATCTCCCACAGACTCAAATCTGCTCCCACATTGAGATTCTGCCTTCATGAACTACCCAAAAAATAAAGATTTTTCTCAGTATGGTAACATGAATCACTGTTGGTGAACATAGCTAACAATGTCAAATTCACAGAAGGCAGAATCAATGAGTTTTCTTTTACTAGTGACCTAAGGATATGGCTCATCCACCAGGAGAGAAAGATGTAAAGTTCGCTTTTAGTGGTGAGCATAACGAAGACAAATAAGGGAATATCTGAAAAAGAGATTTAAGGAAGTCCAAATGTTAGTCCTATCAATACACCCCAAGGTGTCAAATCAGGGAACAAAATCATATTCATTTCTCCAAATTCTCTCCTTATTTGTTGCTACATATGTTGTAATACTGCTTTGTGCTAACCACCCATATGGCTCTAGTCACAGTTAGCTTTCCTTACCAGCATCCTCAGTCCTAGCAAAACACATCTTCTTGAAAGAAAATTTGATTTCAGTAATGAAGTTCATTCTATAATTGTAAGTTTACTTAGAGTAACTAGGGTGAACAGGGGTGATTTCTAAAAAAAAATAGATACTTGCATATTTTGAATATCAAATAAAAAATGAAGTTTGGAATTCAGATAGTAATTAAACGCCTAATTATGTGGTTGCCACATCTCTACACTAGACAGTTTTCACAGTATGTAGTCTGTGACTAATAGGAGCATAAATACGGAAATCACCCATGTTTTAAAACAAATCTTCTCCTTAGCATGTATCTGTCTGTGGTGGTACATCCTTCTCCCATTCCTCCTTGGGCCCACACTATGATCTCAAAATGTTTGTTAGGCCTTGGCCTTAACAAACAGCACCTGGGCTAAGTTCCTTTTGAGCTTATCAGAAGCACTGTCTGCTCTCAGGAACTTATGTTGTCTGATGAACTGTTTTTCTAACCAACAGCCTTGGAAACTTTTTTCTTGCCTGAATAACAACCCAAGTGGAACATCATTTTTGCTATTGGACTTTCAAAGAAAGTTACCAACACAAACTGCAGCCAGGATGGAAATCCACCAGGACTAGAACCAACTGTCTTGCAACTCTATAAGTAAGAGTCCTAAGTGAGACCCTTTGAGCTCTCCTGGATCACAGCAGGCTGTGACCAACTATCTCCCTCTCAGCAGCTCACCTTTCAGAACCAGCCAACTCTCAGTTTTGCTATACTTGGGGGACTACAGCTGAATGCTGCCAGTGGAGCCTGGGCTGATACCACTAATCCTCGAGGCTCAACATTTCATCCTTTGAGAAGATGCTGTTCTGGGGAATGAGCCCTCACTGCCACTTACCACTACTTTGCAGCTGGTTTTCATTCAGGGAAGTAAACATTTTTATTGCTGGGTTTTCTCCTCTCTTGCTGAGTGTTTCTTGGGAAGAGTTTTTTGGAGTGTTTTTGTGGGTCTGGGTAGTGGAATCCATATTATTACTATTGGGTGGGTAACTCAGTGTAGTTATTGTTGTTTCTTTTTACATTTGTATATATGTCTTCTTATATTGCATTTGGCTTTTAATTTTTGGTCTTCTGTGTAAATATAAAAGCCTTACCATTTTAAATTTTAGTTCCAGTTTTTATTTCCTCCCTCCCTTTCCCCTGGGGGGAGATTCTGACCTTGTAGTCGGTACTTGGCATTTTGCAAGGTCAGCCCACTACAGATGCAAAGGCATCTGACGTGAGTAGTTTACTGAATTTTTCACAGATATATCCTGTACATACTACTTTAGGTCCATGTGTGTGCAAGTGTGAATATGCTGTATTAAATGTGCTATGAATGTTACTCCCTTATATTCTCAAGTACTTTAGATTTGTAAGAAAGTTAGTGCTATAAATGAGTTAGTGACATACTAAATTCTTATAGAATCTTTTGTCAAATTGTTGTTGTTAACCCTTTAAGCCTCAACTATTGCTCAAATCTGGGGCTAAGTTTGGCAAGGTAGTCCCATCTGAATCTTGTGACTCAGTGGGAGAGTGTCCCTTATTCCTTTTATCCTTACTCTTTCCTGCCTTTACACTTTCCATGCCCAGCATCCATACGGATAATTTTTGGTAATTTTTGTTTTAGATTGATTTATTTTAGATTTTAGTTTGCTTTTTCTCTGTATATTTTAAACATTTAGTAAGTAGTAGTGTGAACCTTGCCAAGTTTATATTAAGCTGATACTTTTGCACGTAATTCTTTACACATTCTTAAAATACTCATCTGTGACAGTGTCCTACCATCTGCACTTCCAAAGAGACTGTCATTCAAGTGTCAATGAAGATCATTCAAAGTGGCGGGAAGTACAAGATATGGGTCTAAAATTTGCATTTCCATAAATGAGGACAGAAATAAGCAAGCAAAAATCACTGCTGAAGATTTTTAAAACATTTATTCAATGTTTGAGAAAACTATTTTTGCATTAACCTCAAATATGTTTGCAAACATAGGTAATTCAAACACTAATAGGGTTTGGGATTTTTTTTGTTTTGTTTTGTTTTGTTGTTTTTCCAAAGCAGCTGTTTAGTGCATATGGAATAGAGATGGAGCACTGAAACTAAAACCAGAAATTCTCCCCATAAAAAAACACCAACCAGCCAATCAACCAACAACCCACCCAACCAATCGAAAAAGGCCCTCCTTAATTTTACAGTTTGAGGACTTCTATTCCAAAATCTATGTGGACTCATTTAGGAAATTAAAAATTTTCAGGTAAAATAAAATAGATTAATTTTCTACTTAATGCAGGTATGTCTCCTTTAGAAAGAACACAGCAGAAGAAGAATTTTATAAGTGTACTTAATATAAGGAACATTAAAGTTTTTCTTCAGTTTTGGTTTTCTGGGAGTTTAGTCTGCTTATTTACTTAAATTATTATACTAATAAGTTCCCATGCTGCTTGAGGATGGTCTTTCACACAACCTTTCCAACAAACAGAAGTTTTAACCTGCTATTCAATCACTAAAACTTAGGTTTTTTTCTCATTTTGAAAATGAAAATATCTTTGTATAGTTGTAGCATTAAAAAAAAAAAAGGCTTGATTTTCTTTTTAAATTTTTCAACAAAATGACAGTTCAGCCAGATGTCAAACTTCATTTTACTTAGAGAGGAAAAGAAAATCAAGATCAAAACACATTTAATTTACTCAAAGCTTTTATACAAAAGCTGTAACAATGTGCTTCTGAAATTATTGTATTAATGCAGAAAGCATAAATGTTATAGGCAGCTTAAGAAGCAGCAGATATTGTGCCAGTTCAGAATTCCTACTTGCATTCAAAATAAGGTTCTTCTGGAATATAATGCAATGTTCATTGCATTAAAAATTAATGTCTGAAATTTCTTATGTAATAAGTGCATGTATAGCATCTTTGGGAAAGTGTGAAAACTAATCTGAAAAAAACCCAGTCTTTTCTTTAGCAGACAATTCAGCAGTAAATAAAATATATTTCGTGGTATTTTAACCTAAATGTACTTTTTTCATTAGTTATTAAGGCTTTCGTGCTTTGATCTATACACTCTGTCCACTGAAGATGGACTATTAAGAAGACATCAATTTTAATATGGATATCTTTTTCCTTGAATAGTTACATACAAGTGTGTAGTTAGTTATATATTACTACAGAAAACATTGTTTCAGAAAAAAAAAATCTACTATACTTAGTCCCAGAGAAACTGAATTTTCTCAAATGTCCTCTATTCCACTGTCTAATATATGAACTACTAATAGTTTTACAACTGTATTTTTTACTTACTTTAAGTCACTATTGAGCATGTTTTGGTTTGGTGGTTTTTTGGTGGGGGTATTTTGTGGCTTTTTTTGGTTAGCTGGTTGTTTTTGTTTGGGTGGATTTGTGTGTTTGTTTTATTTTTTATTTAAAGAGATGCAGACCCTGTTTCAGCAAAGCACACAATTACACATATAATTAAATTTTGTAATGTGTGTCTCCAGTAAAATCAAGGGATTGCTCACCCATGTCTAAATGGTTTGTGGAGCCTAGTCTTGCAGTACACTGGACAATAAAATGTCTATGCTAGGGGCACGTCCAGGGTAAGAATGGGATTTTTTAAGACCATTGTGGAACCAGGAGCTGAAGACCATGAGTCACTTCACATCAGTCACTTCTTCCAGAAAACAATTGCTCACTCTTTAATGACATGCAAATACTATTAGATTAAGTTGTGAGCTTAAACAATGTGTAAAAATTTGTTGTGGGTTACTGGAAGTTAATATGATGTCAACATCTTGATGTCCATTAGAGTAGGTCCTGATGATGCTTTTCAGAGAGTGAGTTTCATCAACATAAGCAAGAAAGACAGGTACCTGGGACAGAAGCTCAGTGGAAACAAGCTCTACAGTGAAGATTCCACAGTTCATCAAAAAGCTTTCCTGATTTGCAACCCTCATCCAACATCTTTCTAGTCCCCTGACTCTAATTTGGGTTAATCAGCTTCATTGTGGGCCTCATCCTAAAACTATCCTTTGGTTGTCTATCTTCAGGGCGGATATCAGCTTCTCCAAAGAACCACGGGAAAGAGGAGCTGTGGGTTCACTTTGCAGGCAAGAAATGGGGCACACTACTCTGCTGTAGGACAAAACTGAGCAAGGCATGCCATCAGTGAACTCTGTTCCAGACATTTTATTGGCCCATTTTCACTCATAGGTCAGTGCAGCTCTTTGTTGAACAATGATGTTAATACAAGATCACGTTGCAGGTAACTCAATGGGAATAGCACAAGTCCTGAGGATGAGCTGTGTCTTGCTCATGGCTCTCGAGTAGCCACTCAGACTTCCTAGAGATGTTTCATACACAAGCCAAGTCACTCCATAGTGGTGATTCCCGCTGAACTCTGTGGAAGTCCTGGATCCAAAGAAATGTTCTAGGCTGAAATGCAGAAAGCAGAAAATTAATAAATACCTGTTATACATCCTTAAAGGGAAATTCTGGTGAGATGTGACCTTGTGATGCTGCAGTGTATGGCCAAGGGCATTATTGTAAATGTTGATAAAGTTGCTTGGAGGATGAACAAGACAAAGCTTCCAGGAAGGTAGGGTGCCTGTCTTGGTTTGCTCAGTAAGCACTAAGGAATAAGGAAACAAAAGGATTTATTTATAGGAAAGCATTCATATACTTGAGGGGTTGGGATCTATGTATATAAATTTCTGACAGCTGCAAAGCTAGCTGTAGTTTCCAGATAGAGGGAATGAGACTCTATACAGATTTCATTGGTAAGTTAATGAATGGTTTTGCTATAAAAATAAAAAGGAAGAAGGCAGAATTTGAAGAAGGAGGGTTTTGGAGCTTTACAGAAATCCAGTGCAATGCAAATATGCATAAAATATTGGTATGAAAGAGTGTGAAGCCAGAAACAGAAGTCAGGGGCCAAGTAGGCATTCAAAGCTTGACACATTGGAAGAATGGATCAGTATGAAAATTCACATGAGAAGGAAACAGCAGCAGCTAATCAACAAGAAATGGACATGTACAATACCTGGAAGGTTAGAAGAAAGACCTGGCATTTTCTGTGAAAAGCAGGTACTTGAAATGCAGAAGTGAATTAAAGGGAGGGGGATTTTTCAACTTGACTGGTTAGAAGGAATTTGACAAATGGCAATGTGTATGGACAGGAAGGGAATTTATAGCACAAGTTTTAGGTTCCTCTAATTAATTAATGGACTGTTGGATTTAGAAGCTGGTTGTGACAATCAATACGCTTAAGATGAAGAGACTAAAGTACACTCAGGACAGTGATTTCAAAGGCTAAGATCTAGTGAGGTGCAATGTAGTGCGAAGGAAAACTAAAACTGTGGACTGCAAAGTTCTGAAAGATTTGGGAGCCCTCATTTATGTGATTCCATATGGATTTTAATCCAAGACATATTTCTCATCCCCTTTCTCAGCTTCAGTCTTAAATAATTCAGCACATGCAGACTGATTTTTATAGCATTTACTTGCAGTCTCCAGCGATGGGATACAACACAGAACACAACGTTTTCCCTGTGCTGATGTTTTCTAGTTACTTTTGGCCCTTAAAAAATGTGGACAAAGGGGTCTCTAATTGTAGGACCTCATACTGTAAGTTAGGAGTCAGAAATCCCTCAGCAGCTTGGCAATTGCACTGTACCAGCAAACAGGACTTGGGCAAAGAAGTCTGACCCCTGAACCTGCTGAGAATCATTACACCACCGAGGTCTGCCCTGGCACCTGAGAAGTCTGCAAGCTTTGTCATTGTTTTCATTCCCTTTACTGTGGGTACAGTCAGCACATTGGGGTAATAAATTCATTCAGACTCTCTTGCATCCATGACACATTTTAGTTTAATTTAATTTTAAAGAAGAATACAACCTGTGGCCTGTTTCAAAACGGACCAGAAACCAGCACCATCCCCCTCATTTCACATCTTGGCGCTGTTGTGGCCCTGCAATTGTATCCCAGCAGCATAAATAAGTTTCCCTTTGGGTGTCATCTGGGGAAGCTACTGAGCTGTTCTCACTCCAAGAAATCAGGAAGACTCCCACCTTTAAATTCAGTTCACAGAAAAGTTAGATGTAGAAACTGAGTCTTAGCATTGTTGTGGTATCTCAAAGTTGCTGTTTCCAGATACAAGTACTAATGTCAGGAAACCTCTGATAAAGAAATAGTCAAGTTTAGCCTTTTCTCATAATGGGTCTCTGGCATAATACATACTTTTGCATCATCTCTTTGTATCTTAGTGTATCAGTATATTTCTAACAACATATTGTGTGTCTCAATTTAAAAAAAAAAAGAGGAAAAGGAAGAGAAGAGTAAAAGATTTCCTTGTATAACAATAAATTGTATAATCTCTGCCACTTCAGGTTCAAGTAATAGGCAGCAGACAAGCATACCTTTAGTATGAGAAAGTGTAAATAAAGAAAGTGGTTGATGTTCTGAGTAGATCAACTTATTTCAGAACAATCTGTGCACATGATATCACTTTGAACATTAAATGAATACAGCTATATCACTTCCTCATTTTAATATAACTGTAAAATTATTGATTAAAGAATGAAAACGTTAGTTCTTAAGATAAACAGTATAAATCTGTTTTATTGTAAGTAATGGGGCTTGGAATTTTTTAAGAATTAAAAAAATAATACATGGATATAAGTCATTCTCATTACCTACAATCTAAAGAGAATTTGTAATAAGAGCATTCCATTACCTATTTATTTAAATTTGTTTCCCAAAGACTAGAAGAATGATATTTCACCTTCTGTCACTGAATGGCTCATATCAAAGTCTCGTTCATCAACCTTAGCCTGTTACATTGCAAGAATTTGAAGAGCAAGAGTCAAAACAGTATCAGCAGCAACCAAAATTCCATTAAGAACCCTTGGAAAATTTCACACAACATATCTTCAGTATCTCATACTTTTCATAGAAAAGATTTTGTTTAAATGTGATGTTGCTCCTTATGAGATGATTCAAACTTTGGGTCTGATCAATATGGGCAGCAGGTTTTTTCCAGTAATTCCACTGGGTTTTCAGCTGGTGGCTGCCAGGAGATCCTCTACAGTTGAATTGCATCAGTATGTTGCATATAGCTTTCATAAAAGTGAAAAGTCATTCTATGTCCTTCAACTACTTCAGGTAAAATAGCTAACAGTGCTATCCATAAACTTCTGAAATCATTAGGAGACAAAATTAGGTCAAAGAGACTGCCTTTTTTCACATAGTGCAAGTTTGACTCCCCAGCATTTTACTTTGCTTTGCTGCCAGCGATATGGGCGCAGATGGTTTGGACGGACCCCACGCAATAGGCTAAAAGTGGTAACATGCTTTCAGTGACTGGGTAGGAAAACACAGTAACCACTGGCCCATCATTGCTTTGTTTTACCAAGTATAGCACCTTTTCAGTCCACTATTCCATCTTCCACGAAAACTTTTACATCACACTTGTGTGATATCTTTTTCAGATTTTCAGCACATACTTCAATACAATATATGAATCTGAAATCACTGTGAGGTAGAAAACATCTTTGGACAAATACCATTCTGACAATACATTTTTGTTGGTAGTACACACGATACATTTAACTCATTCCTGTAAGTGATTAATAATAAGGATCAACATAATATTTTTATGATTTTGATTACCTGAGTTTTTTTATGCTTTCCTAATATGCTAGCTTACATGAAAGTGGAGAATTTGAGGTATTGGACTTTTATGAAAAATAACACCTTCACTCTATCAAGAACCTGACTTTTTAATTTGAAATGTGATATGAGCGAGAACTGTGCTGATCTCTTTCTTGTACCTGAGATGATCCCCAATGAATCCTGCAGAATTGTAGTCAGTCAGTCAGTGTAGGACACAGCAGTTCAGTGAACCACAAAGTGCAGGTATTATAGCCTAGGAAAACCAGGCTTGTGGTATTGACATTCTTATGCCTCTAGATTGAGAGCCAGAAACCTGGGAGTTCCTTGGTGTACAATGTTTCATTCATGTTAAAATTACCAGAGAGAAAGAATGGCCACTGAAATGATGTTGCATCCCTGGACCTCAGTGCCTTTTCAGCTATGCTGTGTGAAATGGATAGAAAGAGGTGGATAAAGGCCACAAGCAAAAAGCAATCTCGGATGGTTTAAATGAGCAGTGCTAAACTAATGTCAATTCACTTACACTGAAAAAAATCTGGTCTTATGAACATGAACTGAATCTTTTGCTACACAGAGTAATAAGAAAAAAAGCCACTAAGTGGTGTTTAGAAAAAAACCCCAAAATATCTTGTTTTCATGTAGCACATACTTCATTATGAAAAAACCCAAGTCTTATTGTATTGGTTGCACTCATTAACTGTTTCCAAAATAAATATAATTAGACTACTAAAAATCTGTCATTTTTGAAAAGTGTGCTTCTGCATCAGGTGCTTAAACATTTAAAAATATTTTGCAAAGAAACATTTAAAAGTATATTTTTTCTTAATCTGTGGAAAGCTTCAAAAACCTGGTGAAATGTAATATATTATTTATCACTCAATCAATGTGTTAAGAAAAAAGCAGAAATTTTATTGAATCAGGAAGCAGTCAATATGTGTGTGAAAGGAAAAAAAATGCCAAAAGCATCACACAAACCTATTCCATTGCTTCCCCTGTTCCCTACAAAAATAACAGCCTCACAATCAAAAGTATATTTCCTACTTTTTGAAGGATAATGAATTGAAATAATCATTTGTTAGCCTTCAGTCAGCAGCTAAAAACCTATTTCTATGAGAACCCTAGAGTTAAATTGTAAATTAGTGGTTGAACAGTCCACAGCACTTGTCTGGGAAAGGGTGATCTTCAGTAATTACTTTTTTATTTCCTACAAGAATGTATGTGTAGAACTTCTGGTCCAGAGGGAATGCAGCATTCTGCAGACTTTACCAATTTTAAAATGAGCTAAGTTATAATAGATAATTCAGCAGGCATGCTGTAGAAGTGAGATTTGCACTGCAAATTGTTTTGTGAATTGATTTTTTGTCATGACAGTTTTATAAACAATGATGTGTTAATATCAAAGAAATCTTTCATCCAGCAACCCTTACACTAACATTGCCTTGATTTTATTGGGAAGTTGTAGATATTCTCACAGAGAAGATGGGGACTTGATTTAAAATCTACTAAATCAAACAAGGTTATTAACAGAGCTCACAGTTGGGATTATGACAGCAACTGAATGCCCTGCACTGGGACAACGGCATTATGATTTTGAGATATCAGATCTGCATATATATATATGTACACACATATATAAAATAATGCTAAACAACAATGTAAATAAGAACGTTCTTAAATTGTCTGAAGCATTAATTTGACAGTCACATATCCTAACTAACTAGATCCATACATGTTTTGAAAAAGACTGAGTTCTTCACCTTCATTGGATTAACTGTCCCTTTCATGCATGATGAAATTCAGTCCCATCTTAACAAGAATTATGAGTTAAAACTCAACTCCAAAATTAAGTATACATCAGACTGATAGATGTAATCACAGATAACTCCCACAAGAATTCCACTTTTCTGACATAAGTAACTCTAAGTTTATGTCAGTAAATTTTAGAACTGTCAAGAAAAATATATTATGGCTTATCTCTAATATTTATGTGGTTGACTATCACTTGTGTTCAGTTGTTCCTCTATATCTAAAATATATATCAGCTTTGAATAGGTGACTGAAACTTTAGTCTTAGTCATATAAAAGAAAAAGAAGTTATTTATGTTCTTCTTGAAATCTGCTCTTAAGGTGAGGATATTTTTTCTCTTTGTCTTGCAGGTTCAGGCACAACTCTCTCAGCTTCGCTAATTAATCTTGCCCCAGCTGCTGACTCCACAGGTGATGAGATTCTCCACTTGTCACCCAGGAAATATAGCTTCTGTAATAGAGAAAGGTTTCCATCTATAAGAGTATTGAAACCTCTATTAATGCTTTAAAAAAGTTCTGAAGACCTTGCCCATGTAATTGAAGAATATTGGAACTCTGGAGTTCTGATGTATAAACTACTAAAACTTATTTGTTTTTGGGTTTTAGTTCTGGGGTTTTGTTTGTTTGTTTGTTTGGCTTTTTTAATCCCATTCCCGTTTAAAACCAAAGTAGCAACAGCTGTTTGCTATTTTTTCCCCATGTGCCATGCAGTCACCTATCTGCAGCATCTGAGTTTTCAGTTAATAAGCTTCCTAGAAAAAAAAAATCATTCTCTTGTTAACTAATTAAAATGGCTGCATTACTAGGTATTTGTTATTTTTCCTATAACAATGGGGGGAAATGCTCTCCTCAGGAGAATACTCCAATTATTTCAATTCTATAATTATGGTGAAAAGAGAGAGTACGTGAAGATTCACACTCAGAGAGATGAGTGGTGATGAAGATGAAATAAGTCTTTGACATTTTGCCAATATTGATAGGATGTTTTCACTTATCTTACACCTACACTGTTCATTAGGAATTGATTTCCACCAAAGCAGACTGAGAGAAAGCAGACTGAATTGCCCACAGTCAGAGTGAGCAGTATTGCCGGTGTTTATTATAAGCAGACTGTAAGGTCAGCATGTTTATTCTATCAGCTGCTCATTTTGATCAGGGACAGCAGCACCATCTGACTGAACCTCTGAAGACCTGTCAGTGATGGGGCTGCTGCTGGGTGGTGACAGTAGCTGCAGCACTGACTGTAGCTGCAACTCAAACAGGGGCAGTTCTAGTTGTCCCCACTCCTGCTTCCCATGCCATTTCCCATGTTCACTCCAAATTTCTGCCCCCCTTTTGTTTCTACCACCCTGGGACAAGGGGCTGAGTGTTCTATAATATCACTAGTGACTGCCTGACTTTGCCTTTCTGCCTCAGCCCTACTTGGCAATTTGTTTTTACTAGCTGGACTCCTGTGTGCACAGGCAGAGCCAAACCAAGGAGGAAATGGGAGCAGTTGCTCTCAGCTAGATTTAGAGCTCTGGGATTTTGAAAACAGGTTTTTTGAGGACAGTGATAATTTGAGGATAATTGGGGAAACTTAGTTGGAACCTGAGGAAGTCCAAGAGAGTCAAGGGCAGCTCCATGACTGATCTAAACAATCTACAGTTGTGTAGGAGACCTGATTTTTGCTTGGATGTCTATGAAAACAGCATGCTGCTGCCTATGCAAATAGATTCAACAGGTATGGGCTGCTTTTGTGCCCTGTAAAAAGGTTAGAGCACAGCTATGCTTCTGCGACTGAGCTCTTTACCCTTTCCTGTCACAGCCCCCAGGACAAGATAGCCTTCTATATTCAACTGGTTGAGAGAAATGCCTGGGACAGATTTTTACCCCATACAATTCCTCGGCATCATCAATTCTATGCCAGGACTCATACCTATTAGATACAGAATCATCAGTCACATATCAAGACCTGAGCACATCCCCTCTGTGCAGTCAGTAATTCAGGCATAGGGTCCTGGCCACAGTGATGTTGGGGTAAGAATTGATACTTTCTTAGAATACTAAAGGTGGAAGTATTCATTTTTTTTTTCTCTGTTCCTATGCCACAAAACAGCCTCTATACCTCTATTTGGCAAATTTGCTCTCAGAAACAAGACCTTGGCATCACTCCTAAAGGGTACAGAAAGTATAATCTCAAGCTTTCCTTACATATCACAATTTCTAAACTATTAACCATTCTTGTTGCCTTCCTTGTTTTAATTGGTATATGTCCTTCTCAAGTTTCAGCACGTAAAATTTTCTGCAGCACTCTAATTGAAGTCTTACTAAGTCTGAGTAGAGAATTATTACTACAGTGGCTTTTATATCCTACTTTCCTATTTAAGCATTCAAGTAGATTTCTTGCCTTTCTCACAAGTACAGAAATATTGATTCCTATTTATTTTCCTATTCAGCCCCATAGATTTCTTTCTGAAGAGCTGGTACCCCAACTAGTTAATCCCTGACCTGTTCTTTGCCTGGCATCTTTCTAGGTGAAGGGTCTCCCTCCTGTCCATATTGAATCATGCATGATTTTTTTGTGGATTTTTTTTCCAAGCAAGTTATCAAGATAATTTTGAATTCTATTTTTTTTTTCAGTGCAGAAAAGTTCTTAGACATGCATCCAAAAAGCAGTTATAAATGGATCATTATTAAAATGAAAAGAGATACAAGGTATGAAACTACATGAAAGATTGGGTCTGGTAAATGTTTACCATAATTAATATAGATAATAAAAAACCAGGTCATAGAAGCAACACTTCTGAGCTGATCCTACCTATATATTCATGCAGAACACATTTCCTTACTTACTTACAGTAACATCATGTGCAGATCTCCTGCCCATGAGCCCTCATACTCCACTTTAGTTGAAATTAGATCAGTTCAACATGGTTTGTGCACTAACAAATACTAAGCATGCCCTTATTTTTCTTTTCAGTGTTTCAAAATGGTCAGCTTGATTATTTATTACAGAACTTTTATGGGGAATTAACATCAAACTTATTTGTATGCATAATTCCCTGGCTCTCATTTGCTTATACTGTTTTGCCTGCAAAATGATACCAGATAAACAATTGTAGTTTCTACTCCACAATAAGACTATCAGTGAAAAAGCTCATCAAGCATAAGAATTAACTTAAATTCAATGAAAATGAAATAGGTGAACCATCTAACTCTGTTCAGTTGGAAGTAGTTTTAAACACAAGCAACAACTGGAGTAAAACCAAGCAAGAATGAAGGGTTTTTCTCTGTCCCAAAATGTTCCCAAATATGGAACAGAAATTGAAACTCTGTCCCTGCTCCATGTTACTGACACAGATGATTTTACAAGGGGATGATGCTGTTATAAAGCAAAATCCAGTTCCCTTTGGAAAAAGTAATAATTCAAATCATCCTGATAACCTAATTTCTTGATTCAAAATGAAAATTAGGAAACAACATGAAAGAAACAGTCAAAAGAGTCATGGAGTCACAGAATATTCTGAGTTGGAAGTGATCCACAAGGATCATCGAGTCCAATTCTTAAGTGAATGGCCTGTGCTGGGATCAAACCCATGACTTTGACGTTGTTAGGACCATGCTCTAACAAACTGAGGTAAAGATGCAAAACTAGGAACTAAAAATTGTGCCAGATTTTCTAGCCACACAGAAGAACAGATTGAAGACATAGACATTGTTGAAGAATTGACCAAACTGCGTTTGATAAGCTTTATAAAAACACAAATAAGAAAAACCTGTAGGAAGAGATTCTGCTCCTGTTACTCTAGGAGGAAAATTTAGTGTGCTACTTAGAAAATAACAATGTTCTTAATGAAAAGCATAAGTTGGAGATTCTATGGAGAAAATAGCAATAAACTTGACAGAATAATACCCCATCAGCTTATATAGTGTGCCCAAAGGAACACTGACCAAGCTAACTGAAATTAAAGAAGCCATTAAACATTTTTTCATTATTATGTATTACTCCCAGATAAACAGAGCTCATATCAGTGACATCAACTGCAAATTAGAGGTTTAAGGTGTGGGGGTTTTTTGTGTATGTGGGTTTTTTTGGTTTTGTTTTCTTTTTTTTTTTTTTTTAATACTGCTGCTGCACCCTATTTATTATGGTTTGCAGGAAGGGCAAATCTCCAGGCTAGATTGGTAGCAGACACTTTTCAGTAAAGCAGTTAAAAGCTTATTGCTGTTTCTGAATCTCTTTTTAAAAAGAAGCAAAAAAATAATTATTATTAAACCTACATTATGATATTTTTGTGTTTTATATAAAAGTATCTGACCTCCTGAATAGAGTTATCTGTAGTGTATTACATAGTGACAGACAAACCTCACATGGGCAACATGTCCAGTTCTTTCAGAATATCCAGTGGTTAAATCCATTATAGATGTATTTTTAATTTAAAAAACAAGAATAACTAAAAAAATTAAAAAGTATTGTCTGATACATAAACAAGCTATAAAAGGAAAAGAACAATTCTATATTAAAAAATTAGGCCAATATTTTAAATTAATCAGTGTGAAAGACAAGCATACCTGTTCACAGTAAGGAAATGAGACATGCATAATTTGACCAGATGGTCATATTTTATCAGCAGAAATAATTGGATTCTGCATCAGTTTTACTATACTCAAAGGATATATAGGTGTGAGAGATGTGAATTAACACAGGAAAAATACTAATGACCTATTTGTACAAGCAATGATTTAACCATCATAGACTTTTTTCATTCTCCTGCAGTCCACCGCTGTATCTATTACAGGCTGAAAAGAAGCATATAAACTACATACACTGTTGCATCATAATGAAAAACAGTTTGGGTCAACAGGTGAGAGAAGGCAGAGGGAGCCTCTTCAGATAAGAATATAAAGATTGTCATGGCCACAAATGGACA
Source organism: Poliocrania exsul (assembly GCA_035041345.1). Taxonomy (NCBI): domain Eukaryota; kingdom Metazoa; phylum Chordata; class Aves; order Passeriformes; family Thamnophilidae; genus Poliocrania; species Poliocrania exsul. The sequence continues at coordinate 35,446,788 of JAWWLZ010000118.1, forward strand.
GGAAATGGCATACCCCAGCAGCTGGTAGAAATTGTGAGAACCCATAAGAATTTTCCCAGGCAAAAGTACTAGGAAACATAGTTAATTGAACCCAATAATCACTTATTTTCACAAATAGGAATTCTGATTTTTTTCTTAATTTTCAAAGAGAAAAGGACATTTTTTCTGTATTCTTTATGCCCTCCAGGAAATTACAAGCTTCAGGTGTCATTTGACTACTGACAACATTGACCAATCATCAGGTTTTTAGCGCAATAAAATAGATAAGGACTAAATATTTTTTCTCATGAAATAAATAATTAAATAGAAAAAATATGAGAAATAAAAAAAAGTAAAAATTTTGAAAAATCTTGCATTAGGAGCTCAGGTTCCTCCCCAGAAACTATGAAGACACAGCACTTCACTTTGCAAATTGACTCAGTGCTTGTGAAACTTTCTCTTAAGCATTGTCTGTCTTTTTGCTGCCCTTCTTATCAGCATAAGGAGAAGGCAGGATGAGGGGAAATGGCTAGAAAAGTCTGAACGTTTATCTTCAGAGATCCAAGGGGGTCCTTACAAAAGGAAAAGATGAAGCGTGAGAGTAATCACCCACCATCCACTGCTCACTACTCTACATAGTAGTTCCTTACTAGCATGAGCAAAGTTGTCTGCTGGAGGAGAGAAAGTATTAGGTGTTGGGCACTAAGTACTCTTCTCCTTACCTCGGTCCACTATTATATGGATGACAGAAAACAAACAATATTCTTTCTAGTCCACATAAATTATGAGATTTTTTTGTGTGTGTGTTAACTCGACCAAAAATCATATAAACATATTTAGTATGCTCCTTTCAGTATTTCCTTGGAGCTTTTTCAGTTTCACATTTGGTAGTTTATCACTGGAAATTAGAATGGCATATGCTCAGTTATGCCTTAAAATAGCTCTCCATTATTTCAAGCTCAATACTGACATCAAAGTTGTAGCAACACATTAAAACAACCATTAATTATTGTTTATTCACTGACAACTCTGTGTTGGAGTATAATTACTTCATATACTACTATTCCTGTGAAATACATTGCAGAACTCTAATTTGCCATTTGTGTCTTTTCTCCAATTAAAGTAGCATTGTGAATATTAAACCAAGATGGGATTACACTCTGGCCATTGCAAATATTGTGTATTTCCTGCAGTGAAGTAGCATCATCTGTGCCTCACACCTGCCCCTAACCTGCTATCTGTGACTAATGTTGAGAAGGAGTCAGGAAGGTGCTTTCAAAAACACTCTATGCTCACCTGGTTAGCCTAAAGCTGAACATGGCAGAAGCCTTCTGTTCATCTCACAAGATCTCTTTATCAGATAGCCAATGTAAGTTTGAAATGAAAAGGACAGGAGAGTAGGTATAATTAGTTTTTCCTATTTTTCCTTCTGACCAAATCATTCCTGTCTTTTCAAGGCTGAAATTCAATCTTCAATAGTTTATTCTTCATTCTCCTTTAAGAGACAAGAGATATCCTGGGTAATGCTAAAATTCTGGTATCTACCTTTTCTTTTTCTCCAAATATGCCTCAGTTTTTTTGTTGTTTTGCCTTCTTTAAAGAAATTGAACTGCTAGTGATTAATGACTCAAGCATTTGACCATCTGCAGTGGACCATCAGTGTGCAGTTAGAGACTGGACTATTGGTGCTATTGGCTCAACCAACAATGTGTTTACTTAACACCCAGGTGCTGAGGCTGTGCACACTTACCACCTCAGGCTACCAGCTGGGTATTGAACAAGATAAGCATAGAGACAAATCTTGCTAGGCAAGGTAGGTTTCTTTCTCCTTACACAAATGACTCAGCTGTGATAACTCCCCTCAAGGGAAGCACCAGGACAATTCACACATAGCCTGAAGATACTCATCTCTGCTGATAGGCCATAATGGATCCACCTGTACTGACTTAACAGGCAGCTGTAAGATCTTACAAGATGTCAAAGACTCCTAAAATTTCTGTGCTCCAGTATTACATCATCCAGTGTAAAACTCCCTACCCCAAGGAAGGTTTCAGGGGTGTTCCCACTTAGCCTAAGCCCAATAAAAAAACACACTTGGACTTCACTCAACACTTGGTTATCTTCTCTCACCACATGGGATTTTCCTTAACACCCAGGGCTTTCACCACCACATTGATGCATCTGGACTATGACCACCACTTCAGCCAACAAAAATTGAAATTACAACAACCAAGTTGTGTCTCTGGATCCAACAGGTGTCTTAACAGATCCTTCCAGTCACCTGGGGGATCTGCAGCCATGCTCCATCTGCTGGTATCAGATCCCAGCTATCCACTATTTCCTGCCAGCACTGACTGTCCAATCATTCCTACTAGGTTTTCCAGGCATGGGGAAGGTAAAACACAGGGAAGAGTTGTCATTTTATCTCTGTCCTGTGGCCTTATTTAGTTTTCTTTTTCTAGGTGAGGGAGGCTGGCTGCCATCACAATTTGGTGCAGTGAGAGGGGCTTGGGAAACTTCTCCTCATCAGTTGGTTTAACCCCGTTTTATCAGTATTGTTATTAGCATTTCTTCTTGGTAAAATATTTTTTTCACTTACATTGGGTCTTACTTGGTCTCTCTCTCTCTGTATTGGAGAAACCAGTGGGAGAAGGCTTCTGACAGAGGTCTCCACCCTTCCAAATTGTCTCAAACTGAGACAAGGGGAAATAATCTACTGCATATTTCACTGAGCATGTATGGCTTTGTAATACATTTCCACTAAGAGTCTCAAAGCATGAAGACAGAAGGGACCTCCGTAGAAACTGTAAGGCTGATGTTTCTCAGAGATGGGGAAGATCATTTATGCAAGGCATTTTTGCTCTCCTCTGTATTAGTTTCAAGGAAAACCTAAGAAGAAGCAGAGAAAGTAAAAGAGACTCAATCAGGTAGCTAAAAGTGTGCTGCTGCCACTCATACAGGTTGGAGTATATTTTCTTATTCAAATGCTGGAGGTGAGCGGTAGTGCATGGGCAGTGTTAATCCCAGGACCAACACAATGTATGAAAGGTCTCTCCTGAAAATGTGGGGGGTTTACTTTCATATTTTCAAGTTGTAAGACAGTACAGATTTTAGGGTTCTGGTAGGGCCTTAGAGTACTCTGCCTTGATTTATCTGGATGATTGTACTTGGTGTTCTGCCAGAAGAGGGGTAAGAGTGCCTCTGGAACTGGTTGTTCCTCAACGAGGGGTATTGGGCCTAGCTGAGATTGAGTTAATTTTTCCGCATAGCAGCCCTCATAGTCCTGTGCTTGTGTTGGTAGCTCTGAAGGTGTTGATAACACCCCAGTGTTTTGGCTACTGCTGAACAGGGCTGGCACAGCATCAGCACTGTCTCTCCTACATTCCACCTACCAACTGTAGGCAGTGGGTGGACAATGTTCTGGAAGGGGACACAGCTAGGACAGCTCACCCAAATTAACCAAAGGGAGATTCCATATCATATGACTTCGGCTCAGATATAAAAGCTAAGGAAAGGAGGAGGGAGGGTGGCATTTGTTATTTAGAACTTTTCCCTTCTGGAGCAACCACTACATATATAGAACATATATAGAAGCCCTATTCCCTGGGAAGTGGCCAGATATTACTTGCTCATGGAAAGTAGAGAATAAAATCTTTGGGTTTTCCCTTTGCTTTTGCGTGCTCAACCTTTCATTTTTGCTTTAGTAAACTGCTGTATCTCAGCCTACAAGGTGTTCTCCATCTTATTTTCTCTCCTCTGTCCAGCTGAGAAGGAATAGTAGAGGAGCTTGGTGGGCACCTGGCATTCTGCCAAGGTCAACCCACCACACCAAGATATAGTTCTTTTTCTCAAATATCCTCAGCTGATAATACACCTTTCTTCCTAGCCCAAACTACCTTTCCTCCATCTCCAGGGCAAGTACCAAATATGCAGCACAGGTGAGAAAGCCCAAGTTCTGTACTTATTATGCCATATAATGTGTATCTGAGTGAAATACAGAGTCAGGAGTTGGAGATCACTCTTGATGAAGCTACCTGCTTCCTAGAATCTACTGATGTTCATTAGAGGAGAAGGCTAATTTTCTAGGCATATCTCCAAATACTATTTTTTTATAAACTCAGCTGAGAGCAGGGTCAGATGATAAAAATAGTGTCCTGTGTGGGTTTTTCTGAGGAGAATGATTTATATATAAAATCATTATTTTTGCACTTTGTTGGAAGTGGCTTTCCTGCTCTGAAAGTGAAATATAAAATGTACTTCTGTACCTACTTTATAGTCTAGAAATGTTTTATTAACTAATGGTTTACTGGGGAAAAAAAGAAATCAAACCTCTGTATAAATGGTGTTGTAATGCCTACAGGTGACATTTAATAAGAGTTTTAGCAATTTAAAATCCTATCGGGAAAATCCTTAGAAGAAAATCAGAGGGCTTTTTATATCTTCCAGTAAGATTTTAACACAGACATCAATTGCTGTTAAGTACAACATTCAGGGCTTGTTGCATTTTCATCTGCCAGCCTTAAAGGGTAAGTTACCCTCACATAGTCCACATCCCATTGTGGTTTTTAAGCCAAATTAATTTCACAAAAATCCCACCAACAGAAAAACACTGCTTGGCACCTTTCTCCCTTTTTTTTCCAGGTGAATCCTCTTCCAGGTACTTGACTCCCCCATCTTTATGCAATGTTCTTTATGTTTCTTGTAGTTGTACTCATGCTCTCTTCTTTCCCCTCCCAATTGTTCAACCCCTGCAAGTTAGGGGCCCCTTCTAGCTACCATTATCAGAGGTTGGCAAGGAGCTGAGCTGGGTGTATACATATTGTCTTTGCAAAAAAGATGAAAATAAGCTCATCCTTTTGGCCTCCAAATCAGTCCCATTTATAATACTGTGACAGGACATGGATGATTTTGATAGCATCTATCATGATAGCATCAAAGTGTTTCATAGTATTAGAGATATATCAAATGTACTGCTTGGAGAAAGATCTTTATTTTCTTGTTCTTTTATTCCAGTTTGTTCAAATAAAATAATCTACTGGCAGCTTCCTTTACTTTCCATTTGGCTGTTAGTTGGCACATAATTCATAATTATTTCAGTGGATGAGTTTTGTTGCACACTCTGGGAACTGGGAAGATTTAGGCTCAACTAGATCCAGTGTGGAACTCTGTTCCATAAAAATTCTGTTAGGTTTTGTTTCCCCTCACTCAAAATTTTCCTCTAATCTCTCAGCAGAATAGAAACTGAACTTCATCAGACCCTGATTTTAGGAAAACATGAATGGGAAGATATGAAGATAAATACTCCACAGAGATCATAATAAAGAGTTTGACTGGCTTGAAAATCTGATTGGCATCCAAGGCAAGTGCCAAGCGTATGCATCATGAATTTATGCTGGTTAGCATCGGCACATATTTGCTGGAAGAAGGCTCCATATTGTGCACCAGATACAACTAGTACCCATTCCTGGACTAACTGTAAGTCAAATACTTCTTTATCATTTCTTGTGGGGAAGATAAAAACAAAATAAAACAAATAAAAAAATAGCCAGGGTTTTCATGTGTTTATGATGGCACAAGATATTGTGAGGTACTACTATCTTGTTATAGCACACAAGCCTTTAAAGGACACATCCCTGTGGAAAATAAAGCTTTCTAATTTGGTCTTCAAGATTGATCTAGGAATTTAATGAAAGACAGTAATCACTTTTGTTGCTTTTAAAGCTGATTAAGCTGGAACTAACAAATGAATAGTACATTGCATGTGTGTTTTATAAACAATAATACTGTAAGTAAAAATGTCATCAAGGATATAAATTCAACAGAGAAGCCCAAGAAAAGGAAAGACTAATTCCGCCAAGAACTGAATAATTTCATTCTCTTAGTACAGAACAAAGCAATGAAAAATGCTAGGGCATATGTTAGATTTGTACTATCCTGTAATTTCTGAATATTAAAATAGTTGCATGTTCAAATATATAAATTTTGTTTAACTTTCATTATGCTGATATGTACTTGGAACAAAGTTGGTGTGTCACCCCAATGAAACAAGCAGTTTTCTAAAAGTAGAAATATTTATTCCATTCTCTGAGTAATTTTCCTTTTGCGTGTATGTGT
>JAWWLZ010000118.1:35452980-35495610 GCA_035041345.1 Poliocrania exsul
CAATGAAACAAGCAGTTTTCTAAAAGTAGAAATATTTATTCCATTCTCTGAGTAATTTTCCTTTTGCGTGTATGTGTATCTCTTTTCAGATTCCCAATTTTAGTGATGCTCATGTTTCATTAAAACTTTTATTTTATTGTGCAAGTAGCTGTAGCAACTCCTTTTGGTTGAGTACAGTAACTACAGAAATATAAGGTTTGCAATGGAGGATTAGACTGCACTACTGAGCAATGAGGTGTTCGAAATTTTGGCCCCTATCTGCTCAGATGAATTTGTAATCCCAGATTTGGCATCCCATCTATTGCTTGGAGAGCTCTGTGGGATTGTAGAAGCACATACACAGAAGCCAACAAGCTGGCTGCAGAATCATGTGGTGCTAGCCCATAGGAAATAGGAGAAGAACAAAGACTCATGGATTTTTTTCCCCCCTAGAATATATTATTTCTGCTTTTGGACTGGACAGAAATATACCTCTTCTACAATTGTGAACCCCTTCTTGGACCAAAGTGTCTGAGTGAATCTTGGTTTTGTTTTTATTTTTTTAATTTCCAAAAAAAAAAAAACATTAAGAAAGATTAGTGATTGTTTACTGCCTTCCCTCAAGCACAAATTTAAAGATTCATTAGGCAGATAGAAATTGAGAGTATTTCAAAAGCACAATGACCTTCATTTTAACCTGGGATACTTAGATATTCATTCCTTCTTCAGCAAATAGAGAGGTATATTAACAGAGGAGAAGTGGGAGAGACCAAATCTAACCATTCTACAACTAATGAGCAAGGGAAACTTCCCAAGGGATGAAGCTTCTGTGTTCAGAAGGTTCCAGCTGCTGACTGGGCAAAGGAGTGTCCCTGACTGATGGGCTCTGGCGCCTTCACTTTCTGCTTTCTGCTGTGCAGGGGCATTTGACTGGTGAGTTTAGGTGACCCCCAGGCAGGAGTTTGCTGCCAGGATCCTATTCAGGTAGAGCAGTATGCGAAGTCTAAACACTCAGAGTAGGCTGGGAGGATCAAGCCTGAATATGACAAAAGCTTGAAAATGCTTCTCTGTGAATCATGGATGTGAGATAAATATTACTGGTGACAGTTCATGCAGCATTTTGGTTGTTGCGTAAATGTTCAAAGGCAAAAGTGCAGCTGCTGGAGAAAGTGCTGATGAAAAATGAGGTACTTGTTCTTTAAGTGGTAGTAGTGCGAGGTTTAGCAACTGAACAACTATGGTACCTGATGCTGCACTTAGGGATTAAAAATTATGTTTAGACTCTCAAATGTCCATTTTCTATAAGCTTTGTTGGTTTGTTTTTGTTTTTGGTTTGGTTTGGTTTGTGGTTTTTTTTTTTTTTTAATGAGAATATAAATCATTTGAAGTAGGTTAAGAGTGAGATTTTCAGAAATGCCCCCCACTGACTTGGAAAAAAACCCAACAAATCTAACATCAAACAACAAAAAAAGTGTAGACTCACTGGCTTTTCTGAAAATCTCCTGTCTTCAACAAATTTCAGAGTCTGGTTTTGCTAATATTCTTCATTTCTGTATGTTACAATCACACCTGGAAGATAAGCAAAAAAGTCTTTTTGGTTTTGTTATATGATGTATACGTATTCAAATATGATTTTTCTTCCAGTTTTCATGTAACTGAGAGTCTGACTCAGTAAGTTCTCATCACACTAAATATTAAAAATGATAACTTACACAACAACCCTTAATGTGAGAATATATATAATTAATTATGACATTTAGTCCATCTGCCAAATTATTCTGTTTTTAAAAGCAACACAGGAGAACAAAAAAGACAATACGTACAAATAGACTGAGACTTTACCCATTTCCCTACAAAATGGACAGTTCCGAACTGTTTCTACTGGGGTAGGACCTTTTCCATTGCCCGTTGGGGACAGAAGTTACTTCGACTACTTGCAAATTTTATTTTTACATTTTATATATTGCAATATATTAAGTATATTCTTTAGTTATCTATTTGAAAATTATTTAGGTTGTTTCACAGCCATTGGAAAATGTCCTCAGATCCGAATCACAGGACAATTTTAACACATTATTTGCCTAAGCTTAGGCAATTCTGGAAGCATTTTTAGGCCCATTCAGGATGAGAAACAAGCTCCTTTTTTTCTAGGGCTGTGTAGAAAGACTACCTACCAAACCTACCAAATGTCCCATCAGATAACCTGTCACCAGCTGCATGAACATTTTTGACAGCAACAGTCCTTTTACAGATTTGTACCAGTACAGAACTTATATAAAAAGGAGGTTGAAAGTAATTCTTTATGAATACCCCAAATCCTGAGCAATTCCAGCCAATCTCATGAGACCAGCATACAAAAATGAGTGGTCAGTGTTTTAAGGTGATATAGTTCACAATATTTTAATTCTCATGTTGGCAATGTTGCATTCTTGGAGTTTAACAGACAAATAGATTTACACATATTTCTCCTTTCACACACATGTGACAATATACTTGGGAGCTCCAGTGTAGCAAAGGTTTTGGGGTTTTTTGCTGATACTCCTGCAGCCAGCTTATCTTGGACTGTGAAAACTCTCCAGCTTGAATTCAGCATTTATTTCCTTTATACATTGTGGCTTTGGAGTTTACTCAGTCCCTGGTTGAATTATTTCCTTCTAAAAAATAAAGTGCTCTTGGCTAATCATTTAAATAAGTGAAGGGCCACTTGAGCACACAGAATGCACAGAAGTTATTTTTTCCAAATTTCCCTGAAGAAGATGACTCATAGCATAAGCAAGTGCTATAAGCCTGTCTGTGTGAAGTCAGCTTGCAGGGACTTTTGTATTAACAGCATTATCTTCTGCACAGGACCAAAGAAAGAGTCCTAACTGGAGGACTGGCATGTTGCTATGAGACCTGCCCTGCCGTGTTCCTGACTACATTACTACCAGGTACTGTGGTGGTTCTAAAAATCTAATAATACCACCAAGGCAATTAATGAAGTAGGTTCTTAAATTACTTTTTTTTTAATGTTAAATTGTTTGTTCATGCAGATGAAAATTTTTATTTTCCTTTTTCACTAGAAAACTGCTCAGGTGAGCTGTGTTGCAGCTGCTCTATGCTTCATTTTGTCTGGAGTACTGCAAAGACCAGAAGATAAGAAGGAGGAGAAATGAGGAGAGAACAAATGGTAAAACTCCAGAAAGACAAAAACATATTTATAAGAGCTTGATCCTGAAGGCACAGAAATCAAGCATCTTGACCTGTCAATCTACTTTAGTGCCAGTCTTGCAGTATAGGTATGCCATACACATGAAATATGACATTTCTGAAATAAAAACCTTCAGTGTTTTATTTGTACATAAGACATTGCTGCTCTTTCGTAGCATTTCAGTGCAGGCTTTCGACTGATATTTTTAAAAGCTTTGTTTTGAAATTTTAAGAGACCTTCAAACTGGACTTCAGAAAAATGAACTGAGTTACTCTAATTCCCTGTACTGACCAGATGACAGATGAATACCTACTTGATTGTATCACAGAATATAACTCATTTTATTCCTCTGTGCAATTTATTTGGTTGTCAAAGTCATTAGAATATGCCTGATAATAAAAGATGTATTCTCTATTGTAGATGCAATCATATTGTTTGAAGTTAATACAGGCCTGTTTGAAAACAGTGGTTTCCATAGGAACAGTTTTCCCAAATAAATTTTACATGGAGAAGTATGTCATAAATAATTTGCCCTACCCTGAGGGAACTGTTAAAAAACCCAAAGAAAATGCATGAGCAGAGACAGAGAAAAGAAAAAGCTATGAGAAAGGCATAAAATGAAGGCAAACTGGGAAGGGTACATATTTTTTCTATTTGGTATAATTTTCAAAGTTAAAAAATACAAATGTCACCTGGTTTTGGAACATTGCTGATATAGAGTAGGAGTCCATATTTTAGCTCTTAGGAACTTATGTTCAGGTTTCCATGAAAATCTCCTTAAATTATATTGTAGCTATGTCTTGGATTCAGTTTATCCATTTATACTCCACACTGCTTCTTTAAGTAAGAAGAATATACACAGTCTTGCAGTACATTTTTAGAATGTAAATTTTAAAATATGTAAATCTTATGTAACACCTTACTGAAAGGATAAACTTTGTATTATAGCATCTTCTCAGATCACAATACCTCAGGAAACAAAGGTGTTTGCATCCCATAAACAACTACTTTCCCTGGAGAACACAGTATAATGGAAATTTTCACTGTCTAAGACTCTCCTAGGAAAACAGGAAATATAGGTTTGCTCTTCTTTTAAACCAAGGAGAGATTAGTGGACAAGTACCAAATCCAGAGAAACACAGAGGTTTGGTAATGCCTGTAATATAACAGGGTCTCCTACGACTCAACAAGCAGGTGTTAGGTGCTGTTTATGGGTAGAGATGAAAAGGAAGAGCTTAATGCACCTGTTTCAAGTGATGTTTCAGGAATTGTGACTTTAGTTACATAAATTTATCTGTATGAATGGAGATGATTTTTTTCTCTTTAGTAACAGGCTTGAGAAAACTTACCTGAGTCACAGTTTCCAAAATGTAAGAAAACTCCAGGTGTATGTTTAAGTAACTTTTTTGCTTTGAATTATATTTTAATTCTGATTACTTTTTGACAGTTAATTATAAGCTTGGTCTGAAATCCTCAGCAGTGATGGCCAAGGCAGAGAACTGCCAGCTTAACTAAAAGCTCTGGATAGGCTCCAGATCCAGCTAACTTCAGTAGGCACATGATTTAATTTCCTGAACTTTTGTCTTCTGCCATGACTTCAGGGTGGACAATACAAGAATATCTTTTTGGAAAGATGTGCAGCTTGCAGGAATTCCTTTGGGGAAAATAGCATCACTATTAAATGCAAAAAGCTGAGGTTTTTGTGTCTTAGTGGTGAGCTAAGTTAGGTAGCAAATAATTGAGAAGGAGACCAAACAGAAGCAAAAATACCATTTACCACAATATCTTTCATGACTAGCAGTCAGGGAAATTACTTATATCGTGCTGCCATTTACAATAGTGGACCAATTGGCAAAGCTGCCTGGGAGGGTAAGAGAAATTCATCAGCTCAGTTAAAAACATAACTAAATTGTCAAGTATCTGAAGTGATACCTTTCCCTTATGACAATGAGTAGTGACCCTAAATTTTTTAAGGTCTCCTCTGCTTATGGAGCTGAGGTGTCCAATTATATTCTTTTCCATTTGGAAACTTGACATGGTTGGTTAGCCAAAGCTCTAAAGGAGTTATATCCAACATAAGGCAGAATTCTGCCAACCATTAAAGAACTGGTTTACAAGCTTCTCTTTCAGTGCCTTTCTGCACTGACCATGTACAAGTACAGATTGATTTCATTGGACTTGCAGAGATTTACACCACACAAAAATTGGTTTTGCATTTGCCAATAATTTTCATCACTTTTTTTGGTGTAAAAATAGCCACACAAGTGCCAGGGCAGACTGGAACAATAAGACACAGGATGTGTGATGGTGCTGTTGGATCCTAGATATAGGTGTGTAGTACAGTCAATGATTGTTGTACCCTGAATTGGGTTTGCATCAGTTAACTACTTTAATACCTTGAAATCTCATCATTGTAAACTTCAGTGTGACATTATAAAAAATTGGGTTTTTTTGCAAACACTGAATTTCTTGCAAGCCCACATACACATATAAACATGACAAAAAATATCTTTAAATACCATGACTGGTTTTATTTGTATCAGGGATATGCAACAGTGTCTCCAGAGAACATTGAAAAGCACTTAAGAGTCCATGCATGGTTATCTGGAACTGTCTTATGGTTATTTCTCACACATATTTAACTTCAAACAAGGGATTAGATTTGAGGGGGTAATATTGGCTTCTGGGTGTGCCATCTTCATGATAGTCCTACTCAAGATGTATGCGGGTTTCATAGAGGTTTATAGGTAGAGATAAGACGTACAATCTACACAAAACATAGCAGAAAGATGGTGTTTAGGGCTATAGATGTCCACATTTTAGCACTGATTCACCACTAAAATCATACTAGCCTGTGAAAGCAAGGAAATCTCTTGGTACCAGATGATCATAATGAACAGAGGAAGCAGTGTTACCACCTGTAATTTGATATAAATGCAGCACAAACTCTTATGTAGATTCTATTATAATCTTTCCAGATTATGGGCTGTGAAATTGCTATCTCATAAGCAATGCTGGATAAAGTGCAGCAGAGATGGAATTTAGAGCAGACAATTTGATTCTGTACCAAAATACAGAATTGCTGATAGGAAACAAAAACAGTTGCTAAAAAACACTACTTGAATGAGAACAATAACATTTCCTCTGCAGGAAATTATTTTAGGAGTGGAAAATACCTAAGTAGTAAATGACAAACCCCCAAAAATGTTGTTTCTGACAGGGAAACATTCCATAATCAAGACAGACTGCATTCTTACAGTCACTAATGAACGAGTGTATTGTGTTAACACCTAATCAAAGTGCAGACCTGAATTTGCTCTTTGCTCTTTTTGAAACAAAAATCATGAAATAAATTTTATGGCCCTTGTTCTTTTTGCATTTTCCTTGATTTCTTTCTTCAAAATATTTTTTTCCTCTGGAGTTTCAACCCTCTCACATCTGGAATGGATCCTGCTATCCCCAAATACAATTAATTCTGTCACTTAAACAGTAACTATGACATTCAAAAAAACCCCAAGATATTCTGCTTCTCCCATTTAACTGTTCCCATCCCTAAAAACACTTAGAACCCATGGGTCACAGTCTACTCCTCTCCTAGCAGTATGATGATTAAATAATAATAGTCATGCTTTAGGGTTTTCTTTTTATTAGCTTTCTGGCTCCTTGCCTTGGACTCACTTCACACAGGAAGGTTTTCTTCTTCGTAATCACAAAAGATAAAACCTTTCTTTAAAATTGAAAAGTAGGATCTACTGTAAGATCTTGATTCCAGGAGCTGGGACTGTGAGAATTACTCTGAAGTTGTGAAATCACAACAAAACCACACGAGTTGGCAACAGTGCAATTCCTCCATGAGGATGCTTTGGTTGTATGGTTAGTTTCCTCACTGCAGGGCTCAGAGTATGCAAGAGGAAGTGGTGGAGAAGGGTTTCCTCTTCTCAAGCCTGGAAAAGGGGGAAAGGCATCTGGCAGATCCTGTCCCTGCCCTCTTGTTCCTGCATACATGAGTGACAAGAGCTGTCCCCAGGGTACCTCTTGTCCAAAGGTGGTGAAGGTGAAGAGATGGAAGGGGTAGTGACATTATAATGTCAGGGAAAATGAATCTCAGGTTTCTTATCCATGGAAAAGGGAGGCAAGAGGAGAGGGGCAATAAAAGGTGAGTTCCCTACATCTTGGGCACCCCAGGGACCAGCTGAGGCCCTGCACTGGCCTTGTGCTTCAGAGCTATGTAGCAACCCTCAGACAGTCTAATAACAGCTGGAGAAGAAGAGCCTCTTCTGCTGGCTAGTGATATCATCCAGCAGGCTCTTTCAGTAGAAATGGTGTATTTGAAAGTCTATGTCTAAATTAAGGACTCAGGAAGATTCTTTTTTTCTTTTTCTGAAAGAATGAGAAGTCCAATTCATATTCCATTGCACAATTGCTAAAAGTGAAGATTCTCTCTAAAAAGTAAGAAGTAATCTTTGTTTGCATTTTTTTTTCAAAAAGCAGCAAGGCTCAGATCCATACATTTTCATAATTTCTGGATTTTCTTTTCCTTAGAAATACTTTAGCTCAATTGACAAGTAGTAATGTTGTAATTATAGTGGTGGGTTTATGGTGTAATAGGTGAAATTATAGACAACACTTGCAACTTCATTCCATACACCTCTATCTCCTGATAGACCAAGTTATTTGATCTTATTTGCATTGAATGGTAAAGTTGTTGAACTGTCATCACTTCTTCTCAGCGAGAAAAGTCAGACTATGTTCTTCATAGCTATTAAAGTTATTTTGACTGGAAAGTTCAATTATACATGGAGACTTCAACAAGTGTACAAAAATATTGTCTAGCTTAATTCTGCCCATGAAAAAACCATATGTTTATATTTAAATACCATTTTTAACAGGATTTCCAGCCCTAATATTATAATTAGTCACAATCTTGAATTCATTTTATCACTGTGGAATATGTAAAAAAAAGGAAAAATAGAGTCCATGTTTTTTGATGGTACTGTGATTTTCTAGTGACACTACAGAGAACAGAACAAATACAGAAATAAATAAAACCTGAAACTGGAAAAAAGTAATCTGGTAGTCTAATCTCTGTCTACATTGAAGACCAGTGACTTTGAGAATGAAGAATAAATTCACCTAAAGCCGTAGTTTCAGGTGAGTGCAATTTTTTGTGAATTTGGGGAAGTTTCTGCCCTTCCAGAATGGGAAGTAGAATGTGTGGGAAGAAGAAAAGGATGAGAAGACTTCTATTTGGACACTTCCCAATGGAATAATTTCTACTTTTTGTCATGTCAAAATAGTATTTTATTTTTAAAGTAAAGTATTTTTTATTATCATGCTTTAAGGGCTGACATGATCATGAAGTGAAACAGCTCATAGTTCAGGTGCAGAGCCTCCGTTTTTACATCAGCATTTCCTGATTGTCTTTGGGTTTTTTTCCAAAAGTAAAACAGTGGGGAGATGGGTGGGGATGTTACCAACAAGTCAAAAAAGTCTGTTGCTTTCTCACATCTAGCAAAAAGTCAATAAAAGGATTTTCATTAATCTTTTTTAATATCAATTTGCTATGTAAATTTGTTTATGCACTATTCTTGGATAAAGGACGTGATGGTAGGCTATTTGCTCTAGGGCCTGTGATCTGGTCCCAGCTGACTGGAAAGCAGGGTAGGCATGCATTTGGACCACCCCACCCCCAGTATAAGGCACACCTTTTGCCAGATTTCTATAAAAATCCAGAGACTCATTCCTTCCTAGATCCACTACTTATACTGCTCCATCTTCAGTAATTTTTAAAACTTCAAAACTAAGTGACAATATAAGGAATTTCCCAAGTGGAAAAAAAAATACTTAAGATGAGATCATACAGTTGAGAAAATCACACCAACATTTTATTTGCATTTATTCCCTGAAGACTGGAGATAGAGGCAATATCTGAAATGATTTTTACTTTTGAGGAATTGATAACTGTCCTTGATGTACTAAATAGCAGGGGAGCAGGTGGCAATGCAATTGCCATGAATGGTTTTATAAGGCATGCTTGTGTGACTGGTTCATGATCCTAATTCTCTAGGTCAGCATCAATGAGGAAAGTGGCTTCTTTCCACTGCCTCCAGGCTGTCATCACGTTGTAGCTTAAGTGGTAGAAGGAGGTCAACAGCTAATAAATCCTGTGAGCAGACTCACCACTTTTAGATTGCAGTCCCTTTAGAGATTCCTGCTGTCTTTTCCCCTTTTCTTATTTTACCCCAGTGACCCTTCACATCCTCAGAAGCAGTTGGCTTTTCCTGGCCTCTGGCAAAATAAAAAATACTAGGCTTTGAATAGGGAGGTTCTACTGCTGCCAGTTAGTCTTTCAAAGAATCAGATCAAATATGTTGCCAGATTTTTCTTTTTCATATGAGCTCTGAGATAAAGGTTCAGGTTAATGATAGAGCTTTGCAATTACATGAAATTTCTGAAGGGTTTTTTAACTCAGTATCTTTGATTAAGTTATTGAAATGTTATTACATTGAGAAAAAGGTGTCATATAGCTGTCCGCTCTGTGTTTTAGAGCTAGTAGGGAAAGAGCTGTGCTACAGACCCTGTTATAGTATTGATAAATATTTTCATAGTATCAGATTCACCATTAACTCTGAAACTCAGTAGAAAAGCAGCCTAGTGACCATTGCTTTATCCATTCCATCCTTGTGCAAAAGAAATGATCAGGCAAATACAAAGGAGAAGTTGCAGGGGGGATAATTAGAATGGAAATATTTGAGAAATATTTCTCCTGAGTTGTTTATGTCCTGAAGCATTTCCTAGTAATGCATTATCTTTTACAGTTGCTTAGGCTTTATGACGTCTTGCTTGAGTGTTTCCACTTCACTTTATTATTCATACTGCAAAGGCAGTGTTAGTCTGTTTCTTGTTTCAAAGCAAAGGCAGAGACTCTGAGACAACCAGTGGTGACAGTCCAAGGAACCACTGTGTTCCCCTAAAACAAGTGACATGCCTCTACTATAGATACAGTACTGCTGCCTTACAGACACTAGTGACAGCAGAACAGGACAAAACATCTGCATTTCAGACACAGCCACACAAGAAACAGGTATCTGAGTGGCTGGAAACAAGATTGCTGCATCTGCTAGGGCAATGTCATGTACTACATACAAAGACATAAGGCTGACTTAAGAAGCCATGGATGTTAGGGTAGAGGAATGTATACTATTAATTTTAGTTATCTAAATCCTGTATTTTCCTATATTTTCTACTATTCCTGCAGTACAGAGCCTCTATTATGTGCTGTAGCTTGAAAATTGCTAAGGTCATACTTTCTTTCAGAATAAACATGTTACTAAGCCAAAAACGAAAATGTCTCAAACCCAACTTCAGATGGTCTCGGTCAGCAGCTGTAGGTGGCACAAGGCAGACTCTGGGCAGGGAGGAGAAGAGAGCATAGTACTCTGTGTCCTTGATCATCTTAGTTCAGCCATACTCTGATAGCACTGTATTTGTCACAGTGGCAGATAAACAAAGACAGGGCAGAAGCTCTGGTGGTTTGATATCTACAAAAATTAAATAAAGCAGGGGAAATTTAACATTTATTCCATTCACTACTCTAATGGAAGCAAAACACTCTTTTTACAGTCCCATGTCACAAACTTTTTTGGTTCTTTTCTTAAAAGTACACAAACTTTAGAGAGTATTTAAGCCCAATTCTTCTAGAATATTTTTTGAGAACTTCTCCAGTTCATCATAATAGAAAAAAGTGTCTGTGGGGCCCAGTTAAAGGTCTCCCACCAAGACCCTCAAAGTCAATCCCATTAATGGTTTACACTATATTAACAGGAATAGCTTTCAGGACTAGAATTTCATCTGCTAAAAGGATTGAAATGCATAAAGTCTGTAGATAATGAAAGTCAGAGGCTGCATCAATTTATTGTTTCCTGTCATCCTGCAGAATACTGTCTGGGTGAGCTGGTCACTGCTGCTCAAGAAGTACAGATTTAACTGTCTTAAGGGTAACCTCTGCCTAAGCAGACTTGTCCACCATGGCTTCAGCTGTGGAGATTAGTTGATCAGAATAATAATATGGGAAAGTTAAGGCATCTTTATGAGGAATACATGTTTCTCATCCTGCTCCAGCATCTGCTTGAGAAGTGCAAATTGTTGCAAGAGGGCAGCAGAACTCTGCAGCAGTAGCAGCTGGAGTACACGAGGTTGTCAGTCTATGCAGCTCTTTTCTATGAATCCTCTTTTCCCCAGTTAAACACCCAGGAGGCAGAAACTTTCCAGTTTATTTTGTCATTGACTAATTTACACAGGACTGTGGAGAGTGCAAGCAGTAAGCAGGAAGAAGGTGCACCAGGAACACTTTTAGCATCTATGCTGGTCACACTCATCCTGTGGCCATTAACCGAAAAGTGATAAGGAGGCAAAGAAGCTGCTTTGCCTAGCATTTGGTAGAGAAGGCCTGAAGGACTTCTATTGATCAGGGAGATGGAGGGGCAGAGCAATATTTAGTTTCAGTTAATAGTGTAAGTTGTGAAGGTCATGTTTCACATCAAGGTACAAGACTAATTATGTTGTATCTGAAGATCAGTGAGACTTTGGTGTCCTCAAGACCAGTTCACTTCTCCCTTACCCCAGGCTTTTCCCAAATTTCTACTCTTTGAAGTTACAGGGTTATTGTAACTTCCTGCTGCAACAAAGCTCAAGTGGATGCTGTAGCGCCATAGCAGAAGAGTCCCTTGAGAGGCAGGTATATGGGAGAAGAGACCATAGAGGGACACCAGAGTGAATAGTCTTCAACTTTACACGTTTCACATGATGAAACATTTTTAGTTTCATCAGTTTTTCTAAGTTTTATTGGTGCGCAGTGCCCATTTGGTGGGTGATAGATTATGACAATATTAACAATTCCCTTGCTGAAAAGCCATATGGGGTAAACAGAAGTAATGCTTTTGTTTTCCATATATATTTTCTCTTTCTTTTGTTGTTCTTTATTGGAACTTCAATAACTTAAAATTAAATATTAGGAAATGTTATGTTAACCTTGTCTATATTTCTGGTACATACTGGATGTGTATAATTCCTGCTGAAGATTTTTTTTTCAAATTCACCATTGGTTTATAAATACCTAGTTCCTCAATGAAATCTGTTTTAGCTTGGAGAAGGTGATGAAATAAAGCAAGCCTGTAACCTCAGAGGCTGTAGGCAGAAGCCAGTGCAATGACTGCCTTGGGATATTACAGAAGAAGAACAAACAATGACAACAGCTACTGTCAATACTACCAGCCTCAAGGACTCCAAAATGAGTGTGTCTGCTGCTTAAATAGGATAGGCATTGGCCTAGGACAAGGATTAACTAAGCTCTATGAAGAAGTCAAGACTGACTTCAGTTTTGTCCAATCAGCTTGACTGTTTTAGGCTTTGTGCTCATCACAGCTTTC
This sequence comes from Poliocrania exsul, assembly GCA_035041345.1. NCBI lineage: Eukaryota > Metazoa > Chordata > Aves > Passeriformes > Thamnophilidae > Poliocrania > Poliocrania exsul. Next base: position 35,465,578 of record JAWWLZ010000118.1, read on the forward strand.
AGCATTCCCAGGCTGCAGCAATACTGTAGCCGTTCCCTGACTCAGTAAGTCTGTGCATGTGTATTGCTTGCATAAGTCCCTGTTTGAATTTCAAGTCAGATCTACAAGAATATACCTGGTATATCTCTGGATTCATGATCATAACCCCAGTTAAAGAGTTGAATGCACAAATGAAGTCTTTACTTGCATTCTACATAGGTGTAGGCTGATGGCAGATAACACTGCAACATATGAGTATGAGGCTCAGTAACTATTCTAGTGCTCTTAAATAGTCTGTGGTTTTATGTTATTTGGTAATAGATGTGACCAAATACTTAAAATACTTAAAAAATTTGTCCACTAAAAGATAATTGACTGCAGAAGCAAATGAAATCATCCTCAGTACCCTTCTATTCTGCTGCATGCTTTATGAAAGGTTCACATGGCATGATTCAGATCCCAGAGGGATGTGATGCATATGACAAGTAGCTCATTCTGTACAACAGTTCAGATAGAGTCAAGAGCTCTGAATCTGTTGCTTTTCAGGTCACTGAGTTGCAGGTTGTATGGAAAACACCTTGTACATCAAACCACTGGTATTATAATAGGAATGAATAGGGGTGAAAAAGTTATATATAAACCAAACAGATAGAACATCCAATTAATAAACCTCTTACTGAACAGAAAAAAAAAAAAAAGAAAAAGAATATCAAAGACACACTCTGGAAGTTCTTTTACTACTAAAAGCATATGGTTCTTTGAATCTTTGCTTGCTGATGCAACCGAAGAAATCTTGTAGATAGAAAGAAGAACAAAAAACTACAAACAGAAAGAGCAGAATCTATATTCCCTTAGATATGTGTGCTTTATGGTCCACAGAGGACACTGTACTCTCTCCATGACCATCAGTCATATTTCCTAATTCCTACTCTACACAGAGAGCTAGGAAACAGTCAGTCAAGTCTGAGAAGGGAAAAATGATAGAACGTATCAGCTGTGAAAGTGTTTAGTGATAAGCAGGGCATGATTTGCCACCAGCAGGGCATGATTTGGCACCAAGGAGCATTGGTGCCGTGATAGGGGTTATCATTCTCTGCACAGTTAGCAATAGAGTGCAGTTATTGGGTAAGGCAGTGCTCAACACATGCCATCAATACTGTTCAGGTAGCAGAGCAGGGCTCCAGCAGCTGTTGGTCCCTATTTTCCTGCAAAAATCATAGTACCAAGAAGGTAGCTGGCCATCTCCACTCCTATATTGTCAAAGGACACCTCATCTTTTTAATTGATATGTTTCAGTTCACCTAGATAACACGTTTAACAGTTCCCGTATAACTGGAGTCTCTGAGTCACTTTTTGGAGTGCTTCAGAACTGAATGAACTCTGGCAATATCTATCCCTTCTGTCATGTGAAAGGGAGAAGGGAGACAGAAATGCAAAGATTTCTAGTCTTAACTGTATTAATAAGAAATTATTAGCAATAAGCGCTTCCAGACAATCAGATCCTTATATTTCCCAACACTGCCTATCGACTACGGACAGCACACAGGTTGGCAGGGTTTCTGACCTCTGATATGAAGCCACACTTAAGCCAGGGGAACTCAACAGCTAAATAAGCGCCTCCAGAAAAATTAGAGCCTATGAACCCAGCACTGCCTGCTGAACTGCTGGACAGAACATAGGCTGGAAGGTTTTCTAACCTCTGATATGAAACAACACTTAATAGCAAGAAAAGAACTTTCCCCACAACAGTTCCTGAAATAACATTTATTAATACAAGTATGTGACAGTTATTGTGGGTTCCACTTTGCCGGTGATACTGTTTAGCTGCAAGATTGTATTTAATTGATAATAAAAGACCCCAAAAGAAACCAGTACAAATCACATTTTACAGAGACAAACATACCAAACTCAAGTTACAATACAGCAGTGTGTCCCACTCTCACGACAGACAGAAACTAGCAACAAAGAACTACTAACTAAAACCACAGCCACCTAAAACACTTATCTAGACACCTTTCCAATAATATAGGGCAATAAAATAGCTTGCATACCACTCTCTCTGTAACATAAAATAAAAGGAAAAAACAGAGCTACTTCTTATCAACACACATGTTGAAAAAGAAACTGCGCATTGCAGAAGAAAGCAATAACTAATATAAAGTAGCAAAGTGTAAAGCAAGTTACTGTTGTTAGTATTAATTTAGCAAAACACAGTAAAGAAGGTGCTTATAAAGTAAGAATCAAAGTAGCTGTTAGCATAAGATGTAAGATAGAATGTAAGCTTTGTAAGAAAGTAAAGTTAAGAAAGTAGAGTATAAAACACACATGGTTCTCACCCTTACGTTGTTCCAAGAGAAGGAGGCAGGACAAGCTGCCAGCAGTTACCCTCACAGAGACATGGCATTTCTCCCCTCTCTCCTGCAGTTAAAACTGCATTTATTTTTATACCTTTTTTTTTTCCTTCAGGTGGTTTCATGTGACTATAGTCAAATATTCTGGGAGGTGATACAGATGCCTGAGGGGGGTGGGCTCCTTGAGTCTGCAGGGACAGGGACGGGGTGCGGCAAAGAAAGGCCATGCTAATTTAATAACATTCCATTCTTTGGTAACACCCATCACTTATCAGTTTGCCTCTGCTAAGAGCATTCCTCCAGGGGGCTGAGATGTTTTCCTCAACCCATCAAGGCTTATCAGGGCTATCATCCCACACCCTTCCTATGGATGATTGAAGAAGACTAGTGTAAATAAGGTCTCAATGTAAAACCTTTATTTAGATCACTTATGGTAAAGTCCCTGCTCTGTTCTGCTTCAGGACATCATCTTGTCAAAAGTTTCTATGATATCCTACTCCTGCTCTTACTTTCTTACTTTTAAAAGAGCAGTCCCTCTGCCTGAGGTTCTTTGTTCTTAAGGATAATAGAAAAGTTGTAATGGCACTTTGAAGTTAAGAAAGACATATTCTCCTTCTAACTCTTCCTTCTTAGTGTCAAAAGATTAATGGATGGACACATGATATACTGAACAGGCTTTAGCTGAAGGTCACACGTGAAAGATAAGGTCAAACCCAAGGAATTATTAATACTGTAAACTTTTACTTGCAACACATAGATGGTCAAGTTATTGCACAAACAGGAAAAAACAAAGCAGTCACACCCTGAGAGCACACTCAGACATATCTGAGCCTTCTTCCCATTATTACATACCCTATTTTCTGTTATCAAAACACTCACTCCTGCAGATAGGCACTACAACAATTTTCTGCTCTAACATTTTCCTAAGTCCCTACTTCTCCTTCTCACATCCCTCTCTTTCCATGATGTTGTAGTTCGGAATTATAATGTAAATTCTCTCCCTGCCACTAACTACCCATGCCATTAGTTAACAAAAGAAGTAGTTAACTGCTACTGGCTTCTTCTTGATCGTTTGGAGTCGGGGGGGAGGGGGCAGACTGTCTCTTTTGTTTTTGGGGACATTCCATTTTTTTACCTCGGCTGAATGCAGGAGCGATGTGTGTGTGTGCTGCCATAAGGAGAAGTCATTTTCTCCTACTCCTCGCTGCTGCTGCTGCTGTTTTTTGGTGAGCTGGTTCCTTTTTTCCTTGCCATGGCTGTTCTCCTGGTTCGGCATTTGGGGCCCTGGTCGCTGCTCCAGTTTCACCACCGCCTGCAGTGCCGTGGCCTCCCTGCCCCAGCTGCAGCAGCGACCAGGGAAAGAGAAGGCACAGCTGCTTCCTGGGACATGCTGCAGTTCTGCACTTCCAACTTTCCTTCTTTGTTTGGAACAAGGGACACAGAGGGAGAGACAGAATTCATCTGAGTGCTCACTGCTCGTCTCTGTCTTGCTGGGAGCTCACCCTGCAGCCAGCCGGGGTGTGGCAGTGACACTGCCCATAAGTATAACTTTTCTCCAGGAAGAAACCTGCTGTTTTGGTGGTTGTTCTCTTTTGTTTTGTTTTGTTTTTTTCTTGTGATGTTGGGGAAGCAGTTTGCTCTGGTCTGTTTACAGTTATATCTATAACTACATAAATATATATATATATATCAGTTAAGAACAGTTATCCATCTTATATCCATTTTCTGATTAAAGTTCCTTTTCTTAAATTTGATAAAGAGTGACATGATTATTGTGGAGGAATCCCTTCCTCTGTTTGTGGGTAAACATTTTGGGTTTTGCCCTCAAAACTAAGACATCAGACCACAGAATGTGTCATCTTAACCAGTACTTTTTTATGCTGATGGTCTTCTGGGCGAAAGAGAGCATGCCAAAATCCCTCCGGTAGTCTGTCACCTGCTTCACAGGCCATGTCTGCAATATCTGGTTAAATCTGGTCAGAGTATTAGTAGGTGTGAGTACTCGAGGGTAGCAGGGCAGCTCACCTATCTTCTGTGGTGCAAGCTCTGACCTTTCTACACCAGAAACCCAATCTGTCAGCATCAGCCTCCAGCCATAATACAGATATCCCAGGGAGCAGTCTGTGAGACCTGAATTAAATAATAGTCTCTGCAAAAAAATATTATGCTATTAAAACAAACTAAATAAACAAAACTCAGTTTCCTAATCTGATACCACTTCTAATAACAGCTCTCCATAGCAGTGCAGGAGCACCCATATTTGTATCCGATTTGTGACATGGGGTGTAGGGACTTGACCTTGGCTGGACATCAAGTACCCACCCAGCCCCTCTATCACTCCCTTTACCTGTTGGAAAAGGGGAGAGAGAATAAAATGGGAAACAACTTGTTTACCAAAGCAAAAAAAGCAAAACCTTGCATGCACAAAAGCAAATAGAAAAATAATAAATTTTATTATTTACTTTCCATTAGCAGCAATTTCTGGCCACTCCACAATAAGCAGGGCTTCAGCATACATAAGGGCTTCTTAGCAGGCAGCCCTTGGAAACAATGAATGCCCTCCTTCCTGCTCCTTTCCTTAGCTTTTATATCTGAGCTGATGTCATATGACATGGAATATCCCTTTGGTTAGTTTGGGTCAGCTGGGCCGGTTGTGTCCCCTCCGAGGATCTTCCCCTCAACTGGGTAAGGGATGTTACAATGCTTATGCTGTGCTCAGCAGTAGCCAAAACACTGGTGAGTTGTCAACACCCTTCAAGCTACCAATGCAGAGCACAGCACTGTGAGGGCTGTTACGGGGAAATGAACTCCAGCTCAGCCAGACCCAAAACATTTGGGCTAGCAAAGACAGTCACTTAGCATTGAGGGCAATGAAACTTCCTTGGATACCTGGGAGACAGATGAGGAAGAAGATAGACGAGATATAAAACAATCTCAAACTAATGGGAAGGAGTCAAACTAGACTGGTTTTTTGATTGACTTTTATAGTTAAGCTTCTCTCTATGTCTCCACTGACTGTAAGTTGTGTCTCACTGATAGTCACAATTATTATTAAAGCCATTCAGAAAGTCTCTGCTACAGCTACATTTTGAAACAAAACACAGGTACCATTATGGTTTGTGCTTATCACTTTCCAGGGAACCTAAGGTACTGTTTCACAAGTTACCTGTGACACAGTAAGAGCATCTCAGCTTAGCCTAAGCAACCTTGTTTCACAGGCCAGATGGCTAGAGGCACAACACAGACAATCTTTGGCAAGTGTCTTTTCAACAACACTATGTACAACACAAGGAAAAAAAATCTTTAATATACTGATTTTTTTCTTTTAGTGTGATATATTTTTATTTGGATAGCATTAAAATATTCTCATTGCAATATTCTGAGAGCACATGCAATGCAATTAGTGTTGTAGATATGTTTCTGAACAAGGAAGAAAATACTCATTTCATAGAACAATGTGAATATATATTGTAAGTGAGGTAAAATTATATCAGTTTATTTGTGGGGTATTCAATACTGATCCCATCCAGACCTGATGTTTTACTGAAAAGAGATCATCAATTACTGTCTGTGTTTCCTCATGAGGTAATGTTTTATTTAAATTGTTCTTGATTTCTTCTGACAGTTTAGGTAAATGTAGTTTTCATAAAAAGGACATTTACTGCTTTCAGCTTTCTTCCTCAATATATAATTCCAAATAGAATTTTTTAGGCACTAGTGTTTCTCTATTTTTATCTCTGTTTTGTGGATACATGCATAAAATGGCACCTTAGACTTTTACTTTGTTGAATTGTGATTAAATGTTGTATTTGACACCCAGATAACAGAAAATTTGGGAGGGCTTTTTAGGTACTTCTATATATTTATGCATATATCTCTACACAAATTTCTCCTTCACTTCTATGGCAAGGAAAAGAAATTACTGCTTTGTTTTCCAACTCTAGAAGTAAAGGATAGTTCTATCAGTTATCAGTAATCTCCTTAAAGCATGGCTTGCATATAAACTAAGCTGAACAACCCCTAGTAGTCACTTTCTCTGGTACCTACCTATGATAGTGTCCACAAAATCTGTGATACCTTCCAAAGAGGAAAGAAAAAGTCACTGTCCTGTAATTATAACAATCATCACCACCATCATCATCATCAAAAACTGGTTTTCAAATGACAGTGATTGAAATACATGAATTTCTATGCTGAAAGGAAAATAGAGGAAGACTCAGAACAAGTAGAGTTAACATTATTTTTCTGTCAGCATCAAAATATCACTTCAACAATACATTATATCACAGAGTGAATACAAGAAATCCATGAGTGAATGCAAAGAACTTCCAATAGCTTATGTTCCAGTAAAAGCCGGAATTCAGGGCTATTAAAGGCATATTTATCATATACTTTTTACACAGCAGGAGAACACTATCCTAATGTACTGCAGCATAATTGAATAAACTTTTACTGGAGATGACACTGGAATGATTGAAACTAAGTACAAATGATAGAATTGTATGAATAACAAAAAAGATAGAAACCGGGAGGCAGCCTGCTAGTATCATCTATAAACTTCCCTCCTGATACAGAAGCAAGGATGCACAAAAAATGGAAGGCAGCTGAAATGAAAGCAATACAGTCTAGTGATACAGATAATCTCTTTGTGAAGAAATGCATTCTGACACCCATTGAATCACATCTTTTAGTTACAATGAAAGTCACCTCATGAAGCTTCAACTCCCTGATTCGTAGAGGGATAGGCACTGCTCTTCAACAATTTTCTTAGATGCTAGCTGAAATCCGGGCTGCAACATAGTCTCAAGACATGCCCTCTACAGTTCCCAAACTTTCCCCACCCTTTCCATACTGCTAGTTTCCATAATGCTATCACCTTTCATGTACTCATGAATTCCCTTTCACAAAACAGCCTTGGAATTGTAGTTGTTCTTTCCACATATCCTGATGTGCATATGTAGCAAAACTCAAGAAAAAAATTACAGCAATCAGTTCTTTTCAGCCTATATGGAAAACAGAAACAAAATTATCTCTGAAATTGCTAGACAGAGACCATGGTATCACTTAGGTCACCTCTGTTTTACCAGTCTTGAGAGTTAAGCAACTGTAGGAGGGAAATACTTTCTAAATAAACAGGGTATATATTGATTCTACCTCCTTGCCTACTACTGTCTGTTCATCAGTCATTCACACACTGACCAAATTCCTAATCTGCATCCTGGCTTGCCTCAAAAGTTCTCAATCAGGCACTCTGGGTGTACACTTTTATTAACTGTTAGCTGAAGAAAAGAGATAGTTTTGGGACATATATGACAAAACACAACTACTAGTCACACTTCATGAAGACAAATAGCTACCTCTCTGGATGTACTGCAGAGGACTCTTAGACTGATGATGTTACTTGCAGGAGAGCTCCAGGTCTCAAAAATCAATTTCATCAAAACCAAAGTATTCCTCAGTAGGAGTATGAGAGTATTTGGAGGAGGTGATGGGGAAAGTAGATGGGTATTAACCTGGTTGGACCATAAAAGGGAGACAATGTTTGGCATCTAGCACCAGTGAATGGTCAGGAGAGGGTGCTGTGGTGAGAAGCTAAACACAGAGCCTTCTGAGGCTGATGTGGACCTGAGCTGGAACTCGGCAGATTACAGTGACTTCTGGGAAAGACGTTGCAGGTATCACACTTTGAACACTATAAATGTGTTCAGAGCCATGCTGCAACAGTGCTGCACTATATGTGATTTGCCCATGAGGCCAAATAAACTCAAAGTCAGAATAATGTACAAATCTTCCGACTTGGTTTTAGACCTGCTTAACTCTATGAAAAAGTAGTGGATGGACATAGCTGGTGTTAAACATGATGGCCACTACAATAATTGCTCCTTATAATTTCTTCAGCTCTTGGAGGTTTGGAAGGTTCCATTCAGCAGATTGCAGGAGACGTTAGGAAATGAGGAATGAAGTAAGCAATAAGGACTGATCCCCTAAAAGCCACCTATTAGGCTAAGTTAGAGATGTTTCCTGGTTAGAGATCTTCTGCACATCCTACTCTTGTTTCCTAAATTCAGTATTCGATAACAGTTGAAAATAATTGTAAACAATATCGATGCTTAAATGACAAATTACGGCACACCAAATCTCTGTCATCGAAACTGTCTCACTCCCTTCTTACATTTGTTTTGTCAACCAAACCAATGTTTTGTTTGTGAAGTACACAGGCAAAGATTTATAAACAGATTTAAATACTCGCAGATATTGAAAAACATTGAAACTAGTTCCCATGCTAGCTCAGCAAACCAAATATGTTTAAATACCCACAGATGTCAGTGTGTTGCAACAAGTCCTCATGTCATATCAGCAAATAAAATTCAGACAGTGGTTTTGCAATGGATATTTCAGTATAATTAGTGCCTCTGTCATACTTTCAATAACTTTTCTCAAGTAGAAACCCCGCCATACACAAGCTCCTCTATGAATTTGCCAGTGTCTTCTGTCTTAGCTCATCCGTTATGACTGTATTTCCTTGTCAGAGATGTTGGGGACAAATTAGACATTGACTTATTAAGGAGGTTTCTAAATCAACTCCAAACATTCTTCCAGTGATAATTGACTTGTCATTACTGTTATATGCTATTCATTTAGTGAATTTATTCAATTTGCTAGTAGAGCAACTTACCTCAGGGACTTTATTTGAGCAGTGCCCAACAGAAACAGATGTGGTTTTAGCAAACTAAAATTTAGGGGACACAAAAATACATTGACTTATACCACACCCTCTATACCCTGAGGTATTTAAAAGGTGTGCAAACATGGTGCTTAGGAACATAGTTTAGTGGTGGACTTGGCAGTGCTGGGTTAATGGTTGGATTTGATGATTTTAAAGAATCTTTTCCAAGCCAAATAATTCTATGATTTTATGTTCTTATGCAATGTGCATAGGCACATTGTTTAGGTGTTCTGTAATGTAAATAAAATAAATATATTTTAAGATTGAGGCCTTATACCTTAAATTCAACATAATCAAAAAATGGGGGGTTTTTGGCTGAGGAATATCAACATCTTGAATGATCAAATTAAAATGATATATTCCACTATCAAGAAGAGCAACAGTGGTTTTCTAATGAATGTATAATGTCTAGATTAATATTTTTATCAGGCATAAGCCATCATTTTTTCATATCCATAAACACAGTGGACCATGCATGAAATTACTACTTTTCAAGACAATGAGTTGTGTTTCCTGTTGTAAAGACTCATAAACCATCATTTAACTGATGCATGGTTTCCACTAACAAGGTTCTGTGGGATATATTTTCTCTTCTGTTGTTTAGGAACCATATGGCAATGACAGAAAAACATTTTTATATAATTCGTAGGTTTAGCTAACAAAACATAACTAATAATGTAATCTAGCCTGGAGAAACTGCCATGCTCCAGTTCAACAGTTTGCTTCCTTCTTAAGAAGGCTTAAAAAATTTAGAATCCTGCCTCTTACACAGTATAGGGCAGCTTAAAATTTCTTTCTGAGATTCTGAATCCTTTACAGACAAAGGTCTTTCAAAATACAACTGATTTTTTTAGTTTGTTTTCAGTAAAGATTTGTGACTAATTCAATGCAATTCATGTGTTGAAAATAAATTAACTCCATTTGAATGAGTCCAAAGGAGAAGGAATTATTAATTAAACGAACGTCTTGTGAGTTCTCTTCTATGATAGGTTGGAGCCCAAAGTAAAGCTAAATAGTACTCCTGAGCTAAGTATTTCCATTTACTCATGATTCAACTAATCCCCCATTAACATGGCCAGTAATTTAACAAGGTAGACTGTCATCTGAAGCACTGTCACTGCAAAAGTTCTTCTGGATCATCCACCATGGAGATGATTGATATTGTGCTGGTGTGGTGGACATGAGCCAGCTGGCCAACTGGCTTGATACATGCTTGCACTCTATGCTGCTTCTCTCCTTGGTCCTTCTTGTGAACAGCTCTCGTTCACACCTGCTTCTTCCCAGCAAGCTGAGTTCTCACCTCTCACCAGCAGTCAAAAGGAGAAAAAGCTCCTCGAGACAGAGCTGAAGTCAGGGGTTCAGATCCCAATGTAACAGAAAGACCCTGCAGATAGTGGACAGCTGTGTCAGTGGCTGGCAAGGTGACACACACAGTGGTCCATGACACTTGACTCAGCCACTAGCAGCCTCAGGGGAGACATGCTAGCATGGGTGATGGGAGGAGTTGCTGATGTAGAGAATAAAAGGGCAGGAAGTTGCTACAGGAGAGTACTAGGAAACCGAATTTCACAGCTCTTCATGCGCTGTCCAAACTGCCCCAGAGCAACATCCCTCAAAATAAACATTCTCATGGGGCAATCATAGGATTCTGCAGTTATTTTTTTTTTTTTTGGTGCAAAATAGGAGGCAGGTATATATTTTTAATTTGTTTACCAATACAGTGGCAAATGCCAAAAAATAAATCAGTTTTAGTAACTGCTGGGATAGTGATCAAAACACTGGAGAAGAAAATTGAAACTGTATGGAGATCTGAATAAATCTGAAGGATGTGCTCTTTTAACATCAGTGAATAGTCTTTGGTGAGCTTAGTGGTAGCTGTAAAATTTGACGTGCTATCAAGTTGATCAGTCCTGATTCTGAAAGATTTTGATAACTTCAAATCTATCATGACTGAGTCTATTGTAAAAGTTAATTTCACAACCACTTACTGCCTGACAAGTGCAATAAAGTCTTATAACAAAATTATTCAAGGCACGAGGTGGGTTTCAGCACGGGGTAAGAGATCGTAAGCCCTTGGGAGCACTTTGTGTTGCTATTGTAAGATAGTTTGATTCAGTGTTTCACAAACCAAATTTACAGGTGCTTTGGGGAAAAGAATTTATTAATGTACTAACACTATCAAGGTTTTAAACAGACTGTACTAAACATTTGAAAAAAGGTGAAAATAAATAATGCCACCACCACCCCAAAACAGAAACTGAACATTGGAATTAAAGCCATCATAAAAAGAAAAGAACTAACATCTTCATTACTATTCAGGCCACCGCTTGATCAAGAAATTTTTTGATCCAGAATCCTTATGCTTGAACTACTAGTTTTAGTCAGATCAGATTCCCCACTGTTTGCCATACAATTTGGCCCCACTAAGCAGTTCCTCCCATGATACAGGAAAAGTGTAGAAACATTATTATACAGTTTTGTACATTCCTGAGTTTATAAAACGTAAGCCCAAAAGTGCTGTGGCTTTTATGTTAGTGCTGCATGTGACCACTACACTGTGAAAAGCTGTGAAGCACAGACAATAAGCTCTGAGGGACTGGTTATGGTTATTGATGATGATCTAAACAAATTTGAAAATTACCTGTGTAAAATGATATGTCCATAAACTGGACCTGTAAAACCAGACTTTACTTCACATCTGTTGAACTGATCTTAAAGAATACCAGAAACCTGAATATCTGTTTTTCAAAGGTTTTACATTTAACATATGCAAAAAGCAGACTAATTTTGCCATCAGGATTGACTGAAGAGTAGCATCTTTTATTGTGGTGTGACTGTTATGATAGGTTACAGTTCTTAAGCTCCAAGGATGGTGATTTGGGCATATGAAGACCCACTAGAATTATTTCCTCTGCTTGGGATTAAACAGGTACATCAGTAAGCCTATTGTGACTTTCTCATGAGTCATCTGAGTTTGGGGAGTGAAATGAACTGAATTAAAAATCAAAGGAGATCTCTGGAAATTCAAATTTTTGCTTAAGCATTTTGCTAAAGTTTTCTTTAAAACAAACTTTTTGGATGATGGTAAACATACATGACTGAGAAGCAGTTGTTACACAGATAAACATGAAATGACTATCATATTGTGGGTATTGCCCAGCTCTTCAGACCAATCAAATTATGTTTAATTCTGTTAAAAAACTTGATTCTTGGGCTTGGGTCATGAGTGTTCAGCATTTCTATAATATAATAGAATCTGTATACAAGCCTAACGTGTTTCCTATGGGTTGAAAAAGATTTAGAATATCAAATTTTCATATCTTAAAGAGTGACCTAAGATTGAACATGACAGCTACTTTTTTTTTTATCTTTCTGCTGTGGCCAAAGGAATATGATCTCTCTATGTGTTACATAAGTTTCTGACACCTAGTTTCTAAGAGTCTGTACAAGCACAGACTTGCAGAGAAAGACTACCCAGCTAGAGGGCTATATTGTACTTCCCAGATATTTTTAATATTTTAATATTTTTATTTATTATATTTTGTCTGGTTAATGCATTTTAACTTTTTCATTTTTATTATTGCAGCCTTATATGAGTGTGTACGTGTACTTACATTTATTTCCTGGGTTTAGTAATGTTAAAATAGATTCATCTATTTTTCACAACATTTTTGGTGGAAGGATCACAGAGCTATTTTTGCTAATTTTGAAAGGTTTCTCACGAAAGATTCATAAACAAACAAATGCCATAAATAGCCAAAGATATAATCTTTGACATGGACAATCAATCTGTTTTCTTCTTATTGCTATATATCAGATGGAATAACAGCCAAAGAAATTGGCTTGACAGAATAGTATATTCTAATAAAAGAAACAAAGAAAAAAATTAAGTAAAGAAAAAACAGAAGGAAGAAAAAAATCAATCATTGTTACCCATTTGAGGCATTTCTTGGTTACAAGAAGTATATGCCTGTTTGTCTGTCTCTTTTCTTGGCCTAGTGATACTGATTCTGCTCTAAAATTTGTCAGGAAACAGTGGTTTTACTGTTTCCTCAGAATTATGCTATACTTTTCACATTTCTTCAGGGATAGACTGAGAAAACAAGTGCTGGAAGGCAGAGGTAAAAAAAACCAAACACCCTAGTAAGACAGTGGTGCAGGAATTCAACAGGTGGAGGAAGCAGCATTATCCAGACTGCCAAAGACAGATGGCTGCTTTCCAAAATCACCTGTGGAAGCAGAAAGCAGTGGAGAAAACTGCTTCTCTCTTCATGCAGGTGCAAAATATAGCTCTATTTCCTTTATAATGTCAATCAAGGGGCAAGAGATAAAATACAAATTCCTTATCATGGGGTAAGATAAACCCTGCTTCTGCTGGTCAAGGTTAAAAATTATTTGGCTTAAACCAGAATGGAAATGACATTAACACAGCCCTAAGTGACCAGTTGAATCATCTGCCAGTCTATATAGCCATTTTGTTTTGCTGATATCTATCAATAGTCATGTAGAACATGAGCACCTAAATCAAACTGCCTGAATAAAGGTATTTGAAAAACATTCATTACCTTTTCAAAAGTGGTTTTCAAAATTGATATCTTCTGATCTACAAAGAAAGATGTACATAATCCTTTCTTTCCTCCATATTATTCTCTTGGGGGAGGGGGGAGGCGGGGGGAAGGGATATATAGGAAATGTTTTTTGAGCTTAAGAAAAATATCAAAAAAATATTAAAAGAATAATCAAAATAAAACATATTTGCTTTAAAACTTTATTTTTTTTCCAGATAATCAAATTTAAAGGGAAATTTTAATCTAACTTTTTGACTGAGTTGGAAACTCAGTTCCATCTTTTAAAATTTTTTGACTGAAAATTTCTGGCAACTCTGATCAGATCATTGTCTGCCTTAGGCAGATCCTCATGTAGAGAAACATGCAGCAACTGGTGAGAACAATTCTCAGGCCACCATCTAGATATCTGAATGTGAAGGTGCAAAATGTTTTTTGGAACTGTGTTGTTGATCTTTAAGCCTACCTATTTCTGGGAACATAAAGTTGATATAGATGGAAGTATTAGGAAGTATTGGATGAGTCTTAATCATTTCTTTAAAGAGTTATTGGTGGAGATCAAGTGCCAGTAAACTTGTCTCTTTCCAGCACTCTAGCATCAACATGCTAATGATCCTTAAAAGATTATTGAAGTGTCATGTCAAACCATAGTATCAGCAGTGATGGAGCTGTCAGTGTTCAAGTAAATGTGAGCCAGTCCTTCTGAGGAACAGATTCGGAATTACATACCTATGGCTCAGAGTGCAAGGCAATCTGAAGAGATTGCCTGAAACCCGTTCAGGCAGAAAAACTGCCATTGGTTAACAAAGTGTGCATAGCAGTTATGATTTAAGTCTTTCCCCAAGATGCAAGTATCGATTTTCTTTTTTAAACCCACTAATAAAATGATCAATGCCCACTTTGTATACCTTTTTTCCACTGACAGTAGTGTTGTTCTTCAGAGCAATAGCATGTGAGCATGTTGTTAAACACAGTAAGTATCCATAATTGTCAGATTCCTTTATGCATACAGCAGGCACTGAAGAGAGTTAATATCTAATCATTCATTAGGAATACACAGAAACAGGTAAGAATATGACTTGCTTTAAAATGCAATGGTGAAAATCCTATGGAAAGCTGCATGATTCTACAGAAAAACAGCTTACAAATATAGTAAGTATGTTGGAGACGTGCTATTATAGAACACTTTATATTTTTATACTTATATGTACATATTCTGTTAGGAGGATCTAGTCTGCAGCATAAAAAGCCAACATACTAGTAAAAATAAAGATCTATGGGTCTGATTACGGAGCATACCCCAGGAAAGAAACAAACCTCTGTTTTAAAGTGTACATTGGCTGCTACTTGACTTTTATCTTTCACTGTTGAGTTCACAGCTTCAGTCTTTATAAACTGGTGTCTACACATGAGACTTAATGCCATTATAACTTCCCATTTATACACACCAGAAGCCAACTCCATTCAGAACAAAATAAATAGAGATCTGCACAGCTTGGTGGGCTGCCAATGACTGTGTTTCTGCAAATAAGAACATTGGTTGTTCTTCTCCAAAGGGCTGTTTCTCCCCAAAGCTGTAACATACAATCTCTTTGGTGATATTTCTAGTGTACTTGCAGTAGATCTCTGACACTGGAGGCTCACTGAGAACATTTTGAAAAATTTCTCGCAACCCACACATCTGAGACTGCCAGCATGCACATGTGAAAAATGTATCAGTCAAGGAATTTCCATAGCAAGACAATACAATTCAAAGCATGGACTGCCTCTGTGACTACATCTTTATGAAAGGAGCATTTAGAAAGGTTGTGACCTGTACCAGACGTGGACTGCACCTCTGCTGCATTCTTACCTTTGCACAGAATGGAAATGCAAGCTCATTGAGACAACAGAGCACACACACATGCATATTCTGACAACAGAGCCACACATATTTTACTACATATTTCATATTTGTATCATATTTGTATACTTAAGACTGGTTTGGCCTTTATTAAATGATTTTAATTGCTATTTTTTTTGGCTTCTCACTGCTAGGGGCCCAATGCAAAACTGCCTTTTTGCTTTACTATCACCATCACAGTTAATTGACACCGACACCTAAAGGATGTATGTGTGTGGGAGGTCAGCTTCATAATTTTTGTAGAGTGCTTTTCCAGCTTAGAAAAAGTTTAAACACTTGTTTTTAATTTTCTAGAGTGAAAAAGAAATTCATATTTGGGCTTAAAATTATATGGGATACTAAAATGAAAGTGGTTGTAAGTGGTAAAATCTCTATATATTGACCGTATGATTACAGGTGATATAATGGTTGCCAGCTAAAATATTGCTGTCATTGCTATTAAGGACATCTCCACATACATTATTTATCATGCTCTATATTTTCTAGAAAGTGGAACCAGTCTAACACTGTGCATCCATCATCCTTATTCCTGAGGCATGTGAAATTTGAACCATTATATGTACTTCAGGAGTGGAGGAGTTAACTAAGAATTCATGTGTGACTTTGTGTTCCCACTGCGACAGTTCCATCTCATAAAATGCAATGCTTAACAGTTTGAATTCTGCAGAATGAGATATGGGCTGAGAATACCCTGCTGTTTCTTTTTTTGTTTGATTTCAGTGTAACTAATGTTTATAGTCTGTTTTTGTGACACAAATTGTGTTCAGGAATATGACATCACAATCAACAAACTACAGTGCCCTCCCTAGTGAGAAAGCTGATTCTGCACCTCATGGTGCTGCTCTTATGTGGGGGCAGGATGGGAGGCTGCATGTCACAACAGGAAGCAGTTTCAGCCTTTTAAAGTCTTGCATTTTCCAAAGCTGCAAAATTTCACACTTGTTCTCTGGCTCTGTTGAGTCTTGTCTAGCTTTTGCCAGTGAATTTAGACAGTTCCATCACTTTCCGCCCTGTCAAGTGAAATGCAACAAATTAAGGCACCCTATTTCTCCATGCTAAGAGTTATGCCCTTCCCAAAGAACACAGAACTATTTCAGGATGTAAAGGGTTTGTGTTTTTTAAAATTAATTTTTATTTTAAAATGGGCACTATACATGTAGGTCTATGCCCCTCATCTGGAACAGATACATGCACACGAGGGGGAAAAAAGGGAAAAAAGGAGTAGTTATAGAACATTGCCTATGAGGTGTTATACATTTCTTTGATGGTGAAAAACACTTCCAGGAGTTTCTTACTATTTTAATGGACATGTTTTCCAAGAAAAAGAGCCTCACCCTTAAGAAAGAGAAATTCAGAAGCTGTTTGCTGAAGTTAATGTCCCATTATGTGTTGCTATACAGTTGTACACAGCAGGTGGAACTGACACACTGACTCCATTATAATTTTTCAGGGGCAGGGCAATAGGAGTCAGCGATTCTAAGAGGATGACTGCCAAAGGAAGGCTCTGGGGGAAGAACTGAAGTCCTAAGACAAGGATACATCTTTGTTTCTGAAATGGTGTATGCAGTAGCACAATTCCCATAAAATAGCAGCAGTGTGCCCAGGTGGCTAAGAAGGCAAATAGCATCCTGGCTTGTATCAACAATAGCATGACCAGCAGCATCAGGGCAGGGACTGTCCCCCTGCACTGGTGAGGCCCCACCTTAAGTTCTGTGTTCAGTTCTGATCCTCTCACTACACGAAAGACACTGATGTGCTGGAGTGTGTCCAGAGAAAGGCAATGAAGCTGTTGAAGGGTCTGGAACACAAGTCTAATGATGAGCAACTGAAGAAGCTGGGGTTGTTTAGTCTGGAGAAAAGGAGCCTCAGGGGGTACCTTATCACTCTCTACAACTACCAGAAAGTGGGATGGATGTTAGTCTCTTCTCCCAGGTAACAAGTGAAAGGACAAAAGGAAAAAGCCTCAAGTTGCACCAGGAGAGTTTTAAATTCAATATTAGGAAAAAGTTTTTCAAGAAAACAGTTATAAAGCATTGGAACAGACTGCCCAGGGAGGCTGTGGTGTCACAATCCCTGGAATAGTCCAAAACTTTTGTGGATATGGCACTTGAGGACACAGTTTAATGGTGAACATGGTGGTGGTGCTATGTAGGTGGTTGGACTTGATAATCTAAAAGGTCTTTTTCAACTTTAATGATTTTATGAAAACATCTCTAATTAGTGGTCCTTTACAAGGTTTCTGTGCCATTCTTGTCACAGTCTATTTTATTTTCTGCCACACTTCTCTCCATAGCTTCCTTTTGCTCACTAAAAACTTGCTTATATTTGTTGCAGACATAATGAAAGAGTCTATATCTCCTTTACCAATCACTTTAAAAATGGAAAATTACCAGGACTAAGTAACTCAAGATACATGCCAGGCTTTTCACAGGGTGGCCTATGATCACTAGAGTCTAGTAAGAAGCAACAACCACTGTGCAAAGAGTTGAGGGAGTGAAAGAGGAAGCTTAAAAGAAAGTGTTGCAAAAACTTCCAGACTACACCCAAGACATTTTTGCTCCTTAAGGACATTTCTAAGCACTTTGTAGCCCATAATCTCCAAGATCTCAAAAAGTACACATAAATTCTATCAAATAAATTTAATATACAAAGCACTAGCTAATCTTTTTTAGTCTCACTTTCATAGTCAGATAACTGGGTAACAAAATTATTTAGCAGACCTAAAATATAGTTGAAGAGTTAAATATGGTAGGGTTCCTGCAACTTTTCCTTTAAAGAAATATGTTGAATTAAATGTCTTTTTCCCAAACAGCCTGCACTTATCTGTGCATTTATGAAAGCAAAACACTTCTACCTCTTTTTCAATATTACTGTATTTAGCATAAGAATTTGGCAAGATTCTAGTCATGTTTAGGAAAGACAACTTAGAAATAACTGTATAGGGTTTTTTTCTCCTTCTCTCCTTGAAAATACTTTTAAAAACTTTCTATTCAAGGTGCAGAAACGCTGTTTTTAGTTACTGTCTTGGGTTGAGCTGGCAAAATGCCAACTGCCCAATATAGAGTCAAAGCTTCCTTCCCCGTCCCCTCCCCCCGCCGCCGCCCTCGCTTCCTGCTGAGAAAAGGAGGAAAGGGAAAGAAAAACCTGTGTGGGGATAGTGACCCCTGAGCAGGGGATGGTGACCCCAGTGACGGTATAGTGACCTCTGAAGAGGGGATGGGATGATCCCAATGTGTGCCTCAAAGATATTTAACCTTGAGAAGACAAAATAACTTGCATTTTGAGCTCTGTATTGTAGGATATGAACCATCGGATGAAGAAGACTTGAGCTGAACTAGTGTTGGTGTTCAATGATGAACTGCTTTTTCCTGTCTGAAGTATCTACCCCATCCCAATGGACTATTGCCTACAATATGGAGGGGTGGAAGACGGCCCTAGAAAGAACAAAAACTGTTTAAGCGCAGGGGATAAATAGATATAGACTTATAGAATATGAATTTGATGATATTTAGTATGAAATAAGGGGTGAAAGTTGTGCTAGTTTTAGCTAGGCTTCAAATTAGCAAGCTCAGAGAATCTACGTATGTTAGAAGAGACAGGTATCACCTGACTAAGTAACCAAAGAAATATTTCATACCAGATGACGCAAACCTGAGATATGAATACAGGAGTGGGAGGTGTGCACTCAGTTCCATCATGGCTGAAGTAGAGGCAAGACACACAGCTGCTGTCTTGCTGGAGTGGGCCTTGCTGCTGCTGCCACTTGCCTTATGTTTGAATTTAGGGAAGTAGAAATATTTTTTTGTATACTTTCTCTTTATTGCTGAGTGTCTTTCAGGGTGCTTATAGATCTACAGTGATGGAATCTGCTTGCAGTGAGAGGTAAAAAATTGTTGTTATATCTAACTTGTGTAAGTGTGTGTTATATTGTAGTTTTATCTTAATTTTCTCTTTTCTGTATAAATATATATAGTTAGTTTAAGCATAAACCTAGTTGGAAGGTTTTTTCCTTTCTCCCTTTTCTTGGCCGGAGGGAGGGAGGTTCACTCTGTATTGGGCAGTCGGCACTTTGCCAGCTCAACCCAAGACAGTTACTGACACCAGTATTATCTATTCAGATCAGAGGGAATTTGATGGTTAGAGTCCAATGTACATATATCTCTCCTGATTCTCCATGAAGATACAGCACAAAAACCAACGAACAAAATAAATAAAAAAATTTCCTATCCTGGGGTCATAACTCTAATGTTGAGAGATTCTGAAACCTGAGCGTAGTGATTAATGGTTGAGAAATCTGCATACCAACAAGCTACACTGAATGAAGCCAAAAGGCATTTCACTCCCAGGGGCAATTTAAAGATGGCAAGAATACTGTTCATTTACAAGGTTATGTTTAACTGGTAGTGATGTCACAGAGCTGGGTAAATGGTAGAACTGTGTTAATGATCCCCAAACCCCAAATCTCAGCACTGATTAAATCTGAGTCATAGACTAATGAAGAGGTATTTATACTTTCGGTCTGTGCCATAAATAACTATACAGTGTTAAAGTCAGTTAATAAGGAGGCAGAAAATATTGCCTTACAAGAAGATTTTTAGAGATGTTTATTTCAAAAGAGATTTTTCCTTAAATGATGCATTAAAAGTCCCATAGATGAACTACTTGAACCTGCGAACAGTGTTTCTTCTGGGAAACAGTCACATACACTGCAAAGTTCTTCAAACAGAAATATAGCAGAACATATGTTCTTGTATTAAATGACACACTTTTAAGTAGGAAGGAAACTCAACAGTAAACATGACCTTTGACTGAAAAGAACTTTTCAAGTCTAGATGGAGAGGGTTTTTTACAAATTGGCAAAGAGATGATTACAGTGCACCCTATTGGACAAATTATTCTCAGGTTATACTTAGTTATAAGCCATAGGTATCCTTTTCACCTGTAGTAAAAGAGGCTGGGGTTTTAACTATTTTTATACAAAAATTGGCCTCTAAAATTCGTGATGCTCAGAATAAGGATTTTGCACTAAAACCTCCCAAAAGAATACTACTCCGGTACTGCAATATTTGCAATGGCTGTCACCAAAATAAGTTTGGTAATGAACTGCAGCACTTATGCATGGGTAGTAATATGCATTATACTTTTAACTATGTGAATTTTGAAGCTAATCCTCATTCTGGGAAAAACTTCATTAAAGTAAGAGCTGTCATTTATTAATTTCAAACTGTTTTTAATAAATTATAGATTTACTGAAGTGGCACAACAGTGGTTAAAAAAATCACAGTGATTAATTCAGCAAGAATACAAATTTTCATTAATTATAAGTAGCTAGTACATATATTACACAAATATATACAAACATTAGTTCATTAATAGAATTTTATTTGTAGGCAAGGAACTCAAACAATTTGATTGTTGAACAGAATTTTTCAGCCTTTCTAATGTTTGTTGTTTTTTGCTAGCATTTTATATGTTTGATCAATTGAATTCTGTAATTAACTGTGAATTTAGTTACATAATTTAATATAAATTGATTTTTTTGCTTTATTTATATGTAAATAAATATTATTTTAATATCTTTCATCCCAGAAGGGAAGACCTCTAAAACACAGCACTTTTCAGTATTTAATATTTAGGGCAATTTTTCCTAATTTAGTACTCTTAGTCAAATGACCTTAAAGGAGCCAACCTGAATTTTTTTATATTGCAAAGAAACATATTATCATTGCTTTAAGGCAAATTCCTGAACAATTTTTACATGGATAGTAGTCCAAAACCACTGAGACTTTAGCTGTCCATAAGTGAACAGGGCTCAATAAGGAGAGTTTCACCTGATGGATCAATCAAACTAAGTACTACATCAGAAGGATTTATCTCCACAAGCAGTATGGACATTTGTTTTGTTCTTCATACAGCCAGCCTGCTGGAACAGTAGCCCAGGAACATGTTTCCATGGAGCACCAACAAACCTGTCAGCCAACAAATTAATACACATTTAGAAAGGACACAACTGACTGTATACAGAGGTTGGCCCTCCTGGGTGTCATTAGCTTTCATACAGAACTACCCACTAAAGAGAACAGGTTTTCCAGTATTTTTTGCCACTTGACTGGCATACATTGACATGCCTAGAAATGCCAAGAAGGCATTCCAAAATGTGCACATACTCTATCATTCAGAGCCATTTACCTTACACTTTTACAGAAGGAACAGGCAAGTTTGATGAATAGGAGACAAAGTTTACATGCTACCTGATATCAGAGTTGGTCTGATGGAAGCAATATCTTTAAGACAGGCCAATGAAGTATTTAAGGTACTTCCTTGGAAAAGGAGATTTGAATTGACAATAAAAGCATTTACAAAGACGACTTGTAAGGAGAAACAAAATCAAGAATGAGGAAAGAAATTAGGAAAAACAGTTTCCCACAGTTCCAAACAAGCTTTTAGAACAAAGTCACAACAGGTTGATGTTTTCTACTTCTAAACAAAGAGTTGTGTCTCTTTCTCTTCTGTAAAGAAGGTATTATAATTAATCTCCATGTTTCTGTCACAAAGTTTGATGAAAGGTTGGCAGAAGGCCTTGGGAGCTTTGATATCTGATATAGACTTCTAATATTCTCTAGAAACTGGTCAAGAATTATTATTACTGTTCTAACAGCTGCATTCCAGCTTTCAGAATGCTTGCTTCTGAAATGTTATGGTTATCAGACCTTGGTTTACACAGTTACCTAGGTAGTAAAAATATGTTGGAATTGGAATGCTGTTTTAATAGATCACTTTACTTGACCTATCAGGAAAGTGCAAAAAACTACCAAGGCAAGATCATAGCTGTGTCAAAATTAAAAAACTGAAATCTTAGAAGAAAATGAAACCAATTTTGACAATGCCTTCTGCCTCAGTAGCAAAGTCAGTAAATAGCACTCTAACAAGGTGCCATGACATTTGTAGAAAAATGCCAAATTCTTCCTTAACAGTGTGTCAAAGAACTTTGATTAACTGAGCTATATTTTTCCTCTGACCCATATAAGTCAGTTCCATAGGTATTAAAATGATTGGCATAGTTCCAAGACCACATATTAGGGATCTGTCTCAGTCCAGAAGAGATCAGAAATTCTTCTTATAAAAGCAAAGAGCTGAAGGCGATGTTATATCCCAGCACTGTATACACAATCTATCAGTATGTGCATACTATCTGATAAAGTCTCCTGTAACACATCTGAAGATAAAAGATACTTGACCAAAGAGGTTTTTATCATTTGCTGTTGTCCATAAGAACCCCTCAGGTGAAAAAATTCTACTCTCATTGGGTCAAAATTTGCCTGCAAGAACTGAGTATTGTAGTTGCATATTATCAGCCAGCAACTTTGTTTTAGGATGAGGAAGAGCATCAGGCTAACTAGAAAGACTCATACTTACTAGTTTAACTGAGACAGGGAGAATTATAAGGGCTAAACCATTAGACATACTCAGTAAACATAGCCAGAAATAACAATTCACAACACAAATAGCAAATAACTGAGCACACTATTTGGAAAACTGATAAGATTACTGCTACTAGTTACGATATCATGTTACCCAGCTCATTTCAATATGCACGAAGCAAGACACATATCACTTGTCACTTCTCCTTTTTTCTTCCCATCCTAAAACAGGGATAGCCAATCTCCTGAACAAACAGGTGGAACTGGTGATGCAAACTACTGCATGATGCAGACAACAAAGTCATAGAAAACAATTTGAAACAAGGAACACAATTTTATGGTTACTGAATTTATATTATTTATAAATTGCCTCAGTAACCTGTGGCATCTGGGACAATACCCAAAACTAATTCAAACAGAAACAGGCCTCAGAAATAAAAGCAAAAAGATCAGAAAATTTAAAGGGCAAAAAGATTTTAAAAAGTCAATATGTGTGTGTGTCTTTGCATGTGTAGGAAGCAATATGCAAAACCTGCTTGTAATTTCCCTTGTAAATATAAAATACTGCACACTTGATCCATACCCATAATATATATCTGCTAATGTCATTACACCTTTGGCATCATTATTGCATTTTACTAGAAGGAAAATCAATGCATTGTGCATAGCATTTTCTTATCTGTTGGGAGCAGAAGCATGCTGTTTATGGAGCTGTAGAATCTGTTCCTGCCAGTTTTAAATATTACATGGAGTAAATGTAGGGTTATTTTATAAAGACTGGCACTTCCTCCCTGTATTTGTACTACAGAAGAGAAATCACATTTATCAGGGTTTGCTGTCATTATAGACTATTGTTGGAGTTGAGATAATGTGTTTCCTTTCTTGCAAGGTTTGTGATGCAGAATGATAGCATTTAAAAAGTCTGCATTTGGTGATGATGAATAGCATGATATGCCAGGTTGTTTTACATTCAGTCTCAATCTTTCCTCATGTGTTAAACCAGAAAGGCTGTAGGTATGTCACAGTCTCAGGTGATCATATTTAGTCAGCACAGGATGGCACAGTGATAACAGATTATGTGTCACTTCCTCCATGGAGCAAAAAAAGGGCCAGATGGAGTTTTCTAGAATTTCATCCAATCTTCCCATATTTCCAAAAAGCACCTGACAACTGCAAATTGAGTTTAACACTCAGAAAGTCAATTGACATATTAGTTGTGACTGCTGTTCAAGAAAAAATGTATAGACAAATGCCAACACATTTAATTGAATAACACTGACTCCTGGACCAGAAAGTCAATTTTTCCTGGCAATTTTTTTTCCAATTAAAAAACTGGAATATGACAGTCTTTTTTGAAACAACTGATAACTTAAATTTATAATAGTATACAATCAGATATATTGAAAGTGTTTCATTCTAGTTTCTGATCTTGATAAAAAATGAGAATTATATAAATATTGTGAGTAATCTACATATTACAGAAAAAGTAGATAATATCAGGATGATATCAATGTTGTTTCTGCTAACTTTTGTCTTTCATTGTTTCTCATGACAAGATACCCATGAAGTCCTGTTGATAACTACAAGGCCAGTACAGAATAATCTGAAAAGTGTGTGTTTGACATATATTTTCCATTCTGCATGAAAGAAGTCCATTTTGGATTACTCACATCAACTGTTCCATCTTGACCTTGTATTTATACCAGTAGACTGACCAGTGCCACTCAGTTTGTTGATACCAAACAGGGTTGTTACAAACTCAAAGAATCTCTTTCTTGTTTGATTGCTTGTTTGTTTGTTTGTTTGTTTTGTTTTGTTTGTTTTTAGTTTGGTTTTTCTTTTTTTTGAAAACCAAACTGAACCCAAACCAAGAAGTGCCATACTGGTTGTTTACAGAAGAAACAGGCTTCAGTGGGATGTATATAGAAGACTGTGTTATAGTAGAAGAGTCCAAGAGAGAACAGATCCAAAACATATTAGTTAGCTAGCTCAGAAAATGCCTATCCTTTTGGAGATGAGCAACAGCCATGCAAGGGTCCAGCTGCCTCCTGCTCACACTCTAAGCTATTACATGAGAAATTATACTTCAAAGACATGAAGCCCAATATTACATCCCACAAGCTCAAGTTGGTTCCATAGAGCTTAGGAAAAGAAATTAAAATGAATATATGTCTCCTACAGCCCAGTTCCATAAGCTATGAGCATAAACACAAAGAGGTTACGGTTATTGAAGATTCAGCTTGTAGCTCTTCCTAGCATAAGATCTTCCAGAGATGCAAGAGGAAACAGAAACTGAATTAACAATTAACACAGCTAGAAACAAACTATTTTAGTTTTCTGCTTTCTCTGTGTTCCTGAAGTGTGGGAAGTTACTGACCCCCTTTCCCCATCACCTTTAAAAAAAAATGAGTATCACATGTCCTTCCATTTTTGTAGTGAAGCAAATCTGACTGAAAGGGTTAACATCAACCTGGGGACTGAGAATTTTTTTCATCCCTGCAGGGTGCCATCACTGTGTTTTCAGGAAGACCTGTCAGCAGCTTCCTGCACTAACTCTTGCCCTGGTGTTTTAACAATCCATCCTACTCTCTCCCATCCCCAAACATCTTAATTTTGGTGAGACTTCCCATGATTCTTGGTTTCACCTACACTGTGCTTGAAGTTGATACCTTTTCATCTAGAAGCATAAAATACAACAGGGATTTAAGGTAGATTGAATTTTCTTTTTAGTTTTGAGTGAATGTTGAGAGGTTGTCCTGAGCTAGAAAAGGAGGATGGGAAAAGAAAAATGTGAAAAAATTCTGATGTCAAAACAAACTGACTACTTTCAGCCAGTAAACTAGAATGAATGCCTGAAACTCCCCAAACTCCCCAATTCAGAGATTTTAGGATTTCTGAATCACAAGAAAATAAGTTCTTCCTTTCATCCAAGTTTTCGAGCAATAATATTTGAACAATAATATTTAGTCCTAATGAAACACTTTATCTTGTATTATACAGCTTCTTTCCTCATTAAAGCTGTTTCCTCCTGGTGTTGGTAACCACATAAACCTAACAAACTTATTTGCAAAAAGATTTCATCCTCATCTACTTCTATCCAGAAAAAATATCCTCACTGTGATAATTCCAGAGCTATTTAAAAACCAAAGGAGAATAATCAGTAAGATAAATCATTGTTCTTACCATCTATTAATAAAAGCTATCAGAAAAGGCTGGTTTTGGTAAAATAAAAACATCTGGAAAGATGAGAAAAGACAGCTAGGTACATGTGTGGGATGTTTGTTTGCATGGATTCTACCTGCATGGCCTGTTGGGGAAGCAATTAAACTTGGAAAAGTTGTAGCAAAATATCGAGCAAAAGGAGAAGGAATTTACAAAGTGCTCTTGTTTCTATTTTGTAAAAATCTCTTTACTACACCTGGGAGAAATACATAAGATGGTGTATCAACTATGAGACTGTTGATTGTTCCCAAAATACTTTCCAAGGTTAATAACCCAAACTATTATTCTGGGCTGAAAACACCATGTTGCAAACAGCTTACAGTGCACATTAAATGTAGACAACACTGCACAGGTGATAAAATGAGGGTACAGACCTTCAGTAATAAATATGAGGAAGAATGGGAAGAGATGTCAACAAAAATAAGTTCCCAGAGAAATCCAAAAGACTCATTAGTTAATTAAATGTATCTGAAAGGAGACTAAATAGGTTTCTCTGAGTCCATTCCTTGGACTTCAAACCCAGTTTCAAAATCATAAATCCTACATGCACATGAAAGCGATGGATGTCTCAAGAGGGCAGCTGAAAAAAGTCTTTAAGCTGCCTAAGAAGGTCGGTAGAGCTATTTAACTCTTAATGCTGAACTCAGGTATTATTTAAATTTACTTTTCTTCTTTGGAACTTTATTCTGAGTCAGAGTCACTTTCTGTCCCATTCAATGTCAGACCCTGCCCCTACTGGAAGGGAACTTTCCATTTTCATTAAAATAAAATGTATAGGAATATTTTATTCAGAGAGAAAGTAGTAGAGATGCATACTGTAACACACAGTGATTTTAACATTCAGTTGAGTGGGAGATTTGATCTTCCCAGCTTAACAGGTTGACATCCACTGCTACCACAACTGTTTTCTATCTAGTACACTCAAAATATAGCTGTCCAAGGCTGGGCTGAGCCTTTCTCTGGTCTTGTTAATGCCAAGGTTTTGGACAGACATCTCTGCAAGAGTCACAGGCAGATAAAACAGGCAGCCTTCATGAATCCTTTCTTCTGGTCCCTATTCACAACACAATTTCTTTTTGTTTCTAAAGCTAGTGAATACTTCAACAGCAAAGCTGAGAGAAGCCCTCAGTAGGTTTCCAAGCCTTCAGTGCTTTAGGTGAAGACTGTTCTCACTCCAGCAGATTTGGGCTTGTTCTGTGCTGGGTTGCAAGGTGGTATTATGTAGTCATCATAGAAACAGCTTGTAAATGTTTCCAGATTTAGACCCTGTCTGGAAAATTACCAAGTTTTTAGCTGATCTAGTGAAATGAAAGTGGAGTGCATCCATCCTCTTATGCACATCTGGATAAGATTAACTGTTTTTCTAGACCACTACCTTGGAGCAATAACATGAAGAATTCAAAGACAACTGGTTTGTAATGAAATATTTCTCTTGGCTGTGCCCTGTTTGATATAGTGACCTTCTACAAACTATAGCCTAATTTCATAATTTAAGGGTAATTTTTTCCTAATTTTTCATGTATAAAAATAAGCAATATCACTAGTTAAAGGAATTCTAAAAGACAAGCCCATTTTCTAGATACAAGAAGAAATAAGGATCATATTGATTATATACCTATTGGACCTCTCCTTGGAATTTCTGGTACATTACTCTTTTTATAGGATATTCTGAAGACCGTATGAAAGGGACAAGAAAAAGAAATAGATGTACATTGTTATATAAGAAATGGGAGACCGGGGAATTACTGGAATGCCCAAAGTACTGGTGAACTGGGGCGATACCCTTAAACAACTTCTTTTAGCTCTGAGCTGTTGATAATAAAACATCAGGTGCAAACACATTTGAAAATTGTGACTCCAGAAAGCATAAGGCTCTGAGCAAAAGATAGTTTCCATAGTCTGAGTGCCCAGTAACAAATACATCCTCTGGAGTTGCAGAGGATGCATAGAGCAGTTGACTGGACAAAGATATAACTGATTATTGAAGCAGGTAACAGAATGAGCTGCTAGGTAAGGAAAATACCAAGCACAGCAAGGCAGAGTGCTCTAGACCTAGTTTCCCATTTCTGAGATAATGTGTTAGTATCTTACTACACTTCTGCATAATTTTGAGCTGCTTCAAGAAGAAGCTGCATGACAGATATGAATAATAATGCTTACCACCCCTACCCCCACCCACACTTATTTAGGGAAAGTAGAATGCAAACAAAACTGAAAAATGGGGAAAAGTTGGAGGAAAGGAGAAGGTAAAAATTGTTCTGAGCAGGAAAAGGACATTTACATGCAGCAGAAGACTGTTTGCTAGGCAGCAAGTCTACATGACCCGCCCTTACAGGGTACTCCTGTGTTACTTCTGACTATAATGTGGCTGAAGATGAGGCAACAACTTCACACATTCCAACATTCCTCATTCTGGAGTCTGCTGTTTTAGCTACATTTCTTCTTTTATGAAAATAGCTGTTCACAGGCCAAACCTTCAGGCGTTTCTTAACCTGTGTTCATGTGAGCTACTTCACTGCAGTAGATCAGTCAAGTTGTACACAATCACATGTTGTCTTGCAGTAGTGTCAGACCCTGTACATGATGGGGAGCCCTATGACCCTGATGCGGCAAGACACTGTGGTGTCTAAAATGGAGAATTTACATTGGCAGGTATAGCAATAGTTAGGCTATCAATAATGCAGGTATTTAAATATAAGTTTTTATACCTTGGTGTGTCCAAAGGTGGACAGATACATTGCTTGTATATGCTTCTAGGAGCTGTGGAGGTAAAGCAGGTCTGGACTTGAGACGGTCTCATATTTATGTCTGTGAAGCAAAGCAAATGGAATTGAAAAGGTGAGGGCTGTTCCTGTATTGATATCCATATTCTTTCCTTATTATCACAGAGATGTAGTCATGGCAGGATATCTGAGAGTCCAGCAAAGACAGTGAGCCTCTTTTTGGACTAAACCTTTCTAACATTCAATGGCTCTGTTGTGTTCTCCACTATGGCTTAACAAAATGCTGGAATCCTAGGATTTTTTGTCACCTGATGGGTGCTACATCAAGATCAGTATTATCTGAAATCAGATTAAGTTCTTTCATCTGTGTGATCCAAGTGATTGACTGCAATGTGAAAGTGGCAAAACTCACAAGAGAAACAAAATTGCAGAGGAGCTCCCAGAAGGTGTCATTTCAAGAAGAGCCACCAGTTCCCAAAACAATAGGAAATAAATTATTGTATGAGCCAGACAAATGCACATGACACATTGATTAAAGAGACATTCTCTAGTACAACATTTGATACTCTCTGTGAAATAAATACAATATAAATACTAACTTCAGTTTCCTTTATGTGGAAAATAAAAGTTATAAGACTTTATTGCAAACAGATGAATGGCAGATGAAAGCAATAGAACATTTCACAGAAGTGTTTGAGGTCACCTATTTTTCAAGGATTTTTTTGTATTACTATTCACTCTTGCCTAAGTATTCCATGCTTTCACGCAAGAGTTTTCTGTGCCAATCCAGTCATTCATTCTTGACTGGATAGGATTGTGCTTTCCAATGTTTAGCTTCTGTTGCTTTATTTTGCTCTGGTACCCTCATTCCAACCGACTTTCATTTAGAATTAGCTAAAATGAATAAGTAACTATAACCAACACAGCGGTCCATAGCTTTCTCTCTGGTCATTTCTTAGTCTCTGGGATGCTTAATTGTTGGATTTTGTTTTTTATTTGTCTTATGTTTGACTTTTTTTTTTTTAAGTACAGTGTGGAAAAATGCCAGAGCAGATTCCTTTGCAAGCACAAACTGTTAGCACAAGTGTTTTCCACCTTGGTAACCCTTCTATTTCAAATACTACCCCAGAAGAATCAAGGGA
>JAWWLZ010000118.1:35501770-35524918 GCA_035041345.1 Poliocrania exsul
TAAACCACATTAAAAACATCAGTTGTTAAAGCATTCTCGGTGGCTGGCTGATCTTCTTCATCAGCCCATCTCTGGCACAACATTCTCCATGCATCATATTGTGAGTGCATTGCTACATTTGCCTAATTTATTTTAAAGATATGATTAACTAACAAGTTTCAGGCACGATGTCAAATGGGGTTTTCAAGTGCCTATTACTTTCATAGAAAATGCTGTTTATGTGCAGGACCTGTGGTGGAGATGTCTGGCTCTGCAAGTCACTTGCATGCAAATGGTAGTTGTGCTTCAAAGCCTGAACCTCCATTTGGGATTTGCTGCTCCATAAAATAGCTCAGCATACCTTAGATAGGTGCTTTCAAGGTATAAAAAGGATTACTTTTCAGGCCATTAATATATTGCGCATCTAGGAGAATACTATTTTCTGTCTCCTGATGGCTTACATAAGGCTTACTTATGTTTTAGTTTTGTTTAAATTCAACTTAGTAGTTCAGTTTGGTTTAACAGTTATTCCCTATTCATCTACACAGAGAAATTTTTATTATTTCCTTTCTACCCTCTCAGACTGAATGTCAAGTCAAATACATAAGCAAAGTTAAAGACACTCAGAAGTAGTCAGTGATAAATCCACATATCAGAAATACATGATGTAGAAAATATATGCTATTTCTTTTATTTGGGGTGCTTAATATTGGATACCTCAGCTGGTAAAGCTAGAAACCTCAGGACATAAAGTCATGAAGCCTTCATGAAGGTTAACTATCTGCTGAGTATTCCTTTTTCATTAGATTTGTTAAGTGCATGCCTTGACACTATATTCAGTCAATTTTCAAACTAAGCTTGTGAGACTTAACTGCTTTATCTGTACCCCAAGATAAAAAAATACAAAACACAAACTACAAATAAAGAAATAAAAACACTCTCCTCCCCGCCCTGCCCCCCCCCCCCCGCTTTACAGGTTCTTCTTGTAACTTTTTCTGCCTATGTGGTTTCCCAGACTTGGTAAATAAAAGCAGAAAACGTCCAAAATTATCGAACTTAAACTACAAAAAAAGTCTCACATGTTTAGAAAATGTGGTTTATAACCCTACTCCTACCATTAACAGCAGCAAAGCTATACATTTTTCCTTCAGTTAGCCTGAAGATTCAGGATTCACTGTGCTATACTGAAGATACTTGAAATTAAATCACTTGGATGTCAAATATGTTGGAAAATTACACCATCAAATAAAATGCAATTTAAATTTCACCACCCTTAAACTAAGCCAAACTAAGTCTAACTTCTGTGTTTTTCCAAGGCCAACTATATTTTATATGTTGTTGGTTCAAATTTGCTCAGGGTAGATGATTTTTTGACTGGTGTCAATTTGACACCTGTACCATTAAAAAGGAATATTTACAATTTAGAAAGACAGCCTATAGTCTGCAATAGTCTTTGTAGATTATAATTTATCATATCATACATTACATTTATTCTATAAACTCTCCTGATCTTCTAGCATCCTCAGCCAAGGTTTGCAAGCAGGTTTTAGCAAGTTTAGTCTCAGCGTTCTAGTGAATTGGGACTCACTCATCTGATAGATCCTTTGCTACTAATTTGCCCCACTTGCTTTTAGATTTGAACTAAGGCTCTGAGCAATTAATTAGTTATGAGGTAATATCAGTACCTGCATAGATTTGCAAAAATATTCCAGAGCAAAATAGTCATCTGAAATGACAGCCTTGAAAATGCCAGTATTTTGTTAGATGTCTAACTGAGCATGCAGTTTTACACCTAAGTATTTAAAGAGATAGGTCTTGGAAGCCTGAGTCTAGCCAGGTTTCATACAGGAAAAAAAGAGAGAGAAAAAAAAGTGTATGTGATTATAAAAATACAGGTAAAAACTACAGGCCATCAATGACAGGGTTATAGGTGGGAAGACTAATGCAATGAAGATGGAGGAAAGCAGGTATGCTGTGTAATATGCATTTGTGGGCAAGCTTGGAGAAGTTCTGCTTTCAAAAAGAATTCAATAAATACAGTCCATGTAATTTCAATCAGTGGTGTTTCTAAGTGAATACATGATTTATGCAATTGTATGAAAGTGGGAAATAGCAGAAAGCCTAGGGATCAAAAAAAGTAATGGAGTTACAGTGAGATTGAAGTGCAATGCAAAATGTCAGTGACAACTAGAATGTGTTACTTCATTTTGTTTTCTACTTTGATGGCAAAATATGTGTTGAAAGAAAAAAAATTATATAGAGAGGTGACATCTAGTAATATTGCATGTATTAATTGATAGTGTGATGAACTACATTATTCACTGGGTACACTTTATGAGCAAAGAAATTATAGTTCATTTAGTTTAATATTCATGTTAGATAAAATTATGAAGACTATATAAAAGTAAAAGCATGTTCAGTAATGATGACAGAACTGTTATCAGCTTGTCATGTAAATTAAGAAGAGGCAGGTAAAACTGATAATTGTAGATGATAAACTACTGATTTTCACAAAGTGACAGATACCACTTCTGGTTAAATTAGAAATAATATTTGAATGTCCTGTGAATGTAAGAATGACCATTTTCATCCCTTCATTCATGATAAGCAAATTGTGGAAAATCATTGCATATATAATTTCTTCTGATTTAATCAGTATTACATCATAGTTCAACATTCCCTTTCTAAGGCAATGCCCTTCAGTTGAATTTTTATCATAACCTATTAGGAGAATTTAGTGTCCTGTCACCTTTCTGTTTTTAGAAAAGATGAAATTGCCTTTTTCACCTTTTGGCATTTACACAATCACATACTAGTTGAGGTTGGAAGTTGCTTCCGGAAGTCTCCTCATTTAACTCCCTATCTCATCTCAAGCAGGGTCATCAAGAGCCATGTGTCCAGGACCATGTCCAGATAGCTTCTTAATATCTGACTCCAAGGATGAAAACTCCACAACCTCTCTGAGCAACCTGTGCCAGGGTATCATTGCCCTCAGAGTAAAAAAGTCTTTCCTGATGTTCAGAGGGAACTTTCTGTATTTCTGTGTGTGCTCATCACCTCTTGTCCTATCAAGGGGACAGCTTTAAATAGCCTGATTCCATCTTCTTTGCATCCTTCCTGAAGTATGGTAAGATTCCCCTGAACGTCACTTCTGGTTGGAGCTTTTTCTCTTGAAAAGAAGTTCCAGTCATTTCAACATCTTGGTGGCCTCTGGAGTCTCTCCAGTAACTCACTCTCTCTCCTGTTCTGAGGAACCCAGAGCTGGCTGAGGATTTTAATGCGCATGTGTTGCTGACCAGGTGTAGTGCAGTAGTTTTGATCAACCCACCTGCTTACTCGTTCCCCCTCCTCAGGGGCACAGGAGAAGAAAGCAGGATGAGAAAGCTCAAGGGCTGAGATAAAGTCAGGGAGACTGCTTACCAGTTACTGTCAGGGAAAAATGGGCTCAACATGGAGAAAATACTTAAATACTTTCTTGGCTCTTGGTCATTTATGGAAATTTAACCCTTACTAAGAAAATACAAATTATATTCTTCAAGGAGCTCTGGTTCACTCAGGCCTGAGGAACTCTTCATTTTAATAGGAGTTTGCCCAAGCACAACCTCAATATATGAACTTGGGCATTTTTCTTCTCTTAAAATTCCCAGTGGAATATCTTTATTAGTAACTCTAGCAAAGAATTTTTTTGTCTCTGCATTGCTAAATTTAGAGGAGATCCTTTAGAAGTGCCTTTAATTTACTTACACATTTCATTTGAAAAGAATAGTGCAGACTTTAATGACTCAGACTAGTATTAGGTTAAATATCTTTGATTTTTGTTTCCTTTTTCTTTATTACTTGCATTTAAAAAATAAAAAGCCAAGCAGAACCAATCAGAAAACTCCATCCATTTCTGAGTCTGATGAACACAATATTGCAGAATAAAGTGAAAATGCAATCAGAATTACTTGAAATGTCATGGACTTCTAAATAAAAAATACTGGGATAATTCCCACTCTGGATCAAAAGTCAAAGCAAACCAGCTTTTCAATGTATCCCACTATTATATGATGACTATTTGTTATAGAAATGAAAGGTATAGCAAAGAACTATTGCATATCAGCCCTGCTACATATAGTTTTCTCTTTTTATTTTTTTTTCCATTTTCCTTCCTTTGATTGATTCTACAGCACCAACAGTAAGAGACGGAAATTTCAGAACTGAAATTCTAAGTTTTGGAGGGTTATTCCTGTTGCACAAAAACAGTAACTGAGGAGCTATGTGGCACTGTAGCATCAAAGAGACAAATCAAGGGCCCTGAATTATATGCCTATAGCCTTGTGATTAAAACAGGCTTGTAGAGCACAGCAAGCATGGAGCTTAATCTCTTGTATTTGCTGGGGAAATTTAACCCAGGTCTCCCACCTACTGAGAGAGCATTTTTTATAAAATCAGGTTTTTTCTATGCTCAGCTCTTTAAAAGGAATGTTCCAGTTTTCCAAATAGACAGAAGCACCTGTGTGGTGCCTTGAGAGACATGTCAAAAGTCTAAAGATAGGAGAGGAAAAGAATGCCATGAAGTCTGCTTTCTATGAATATTTTTTCTTTGTTTCCTATTTCTAGGTGGTTGCCTGCTTAATCTTGGAATTAAAAGATTTTTAGTGTAACACATATGCCTCTTCCATTGCTTTGCACTATGGTTTTTGGCTCGCGTTCACATGAGTAAACAGAAGGGAGAGAGCAAAGGTGGGAGGAGGAAGAAGAGGGGAGGTAGGTATTTAAAAATGATCTAATGCAACTCTGATCATCCATGCATGTCTATCCTCTTCGCTAAGTTTAGTTCTTAGCCCTATTCTCTCAAAACTAAGGAGATCAGCCATATGCTTGAAAAGTGACCAAAGACAGGGATCTGAATCCTCCCTAGGAGACTGCCAGCTCTGCATAGGCTGTACTCCATTCACAGAGGGATTACTTATCTCCCTCTTGTTGGTTCTGCCCCATTTTTCCTGAAAAGCTGACACATGGAGAATGGAGCAAAATGAGTGATGTCCAGCAAGTGCAGGGAGGGACCAAATTCCCTTTTTTCTGTTTCCATAATTATATTGTTCTTTTATACAGTTATGGTTTCATGTAAAATGCACACAAAGTCTGGAAGAAGAGTTTGGACTATATTTCAGCCACCATTGCAAAAACATTGAGTTTCCTTTTCAAGGAAACTTTAAATTTCATCACTTTGTCCTGAAATCACTATTAAACCCAAATGTTTATGGTCATCTAATCTGTTCTTCTGTCTCATATACCGTAGTAGCTTTCTTGCCTTTGCCACTGCCTAAATATAACTTTGTTTCCATAGAAGGAAACATTTCCCTCTTTCATCTGGCTTTCCCTCCTAAATAGCGATTTTGCCTGAGTATTTTCCTGGGAAATGGAAAATGTGGTTAAAGCATCTCTTAAGTCTTGAGAGAAATCCTCTAAGTGTTACTTCACAGCACAAAGAGGTGATCCTGCCTCCTCCTTCAGCGACTGCTGTTGCACAGAGCTATGCCTATGTTCTGGGTTTGCGTGGCTGGGTTTTGGTATCAGGTGTCTACAGGAGTGAGGAGTGTTTTCTCTGAGAAGTTGTTAGAAGCTTTTCTTGTGTCTGACAGAGCCAATGCCAGCCATCTTCAAGATGGACCCACTGCTGGCTGAGGCTGGGCCCATCAGCAACAGTGTTGATGCCTCTGGGATAATAGAGTTGAGAAGGAAAAAAAAACAAAACACCTGCACAATTGAAGCCAGAGAAGAGAAGGATGAGAATATGTGAAAAAAACAGTCCTGCAGACACAGAGATCAATGAAGAAGGAGAAGGTGTTTCAGGCACTGGAGCAGAGATTCCCCTGTTGCACCATGGTGCAGACCATGGTGAGATAGGCTATTCGCCTGCAGCCCATGGAGGTCCATGGTGGAGCAGATAGTCATCTATAGCCTGTGGAGGACCCCATGATGGAGCACGGGAATGCGCAAAGGAGACTGTCACCCTGTGGGAATCCCACGCTGAAACAGGCTCCTGGAAAGACCTGTGGACTCTTGGAGAGAGGAGCCCCATGGTGGAGCAGGTTTGCTGGGAGGACTTGGGACTTTGTTGAGAAAACTGCACTGGAGCAGTCCCTTTCTGAAGGACTGCATACTGTGAAAGGGACCCATTCTGGAGCAGAACTGCACTCCACGGAAGGATTCACATTGGAGATGATCATGGACAACAGTCTCCTCTGGGAGGGACCACACAGTGGAGAGCAGGGGAACAGTGTGAGGAGTTCTCCTCCTGAGGAGAAAGAAGTGGCAGAGACAATGTGGAATGAACCGACCACAACCTCCATTCCATCCCACTGCACTGCTGAGGGGGAAAGAGGCAGGGAATTCAGAAGTGAAGTGTTGCCCAGGAAGAAGGAAGGGGTGGGGGGAAGCTGTTTTGAAGATTTGGTTTTGGTTATCATTACTCTAGTCTGATGTGTTTGGTAAAGAATTCAACTAATTTCCCCAGGTGAAGTCTGTTTTGCCCATGGTGGCAATTGATAAGTGATCTCTCCCTCTCCTTGTCTCAAACCAGGAGAGGTTTGTTCTATTTCTCCTCCCCTATCCTACTGAGAAGGCAAATGGCCATGTGGCATCCAGCCAAGGTTAACCCACCATGGCCTACCAGAGCAGACCCTCAGTTGACAAAGTTTTCGTGATTCTGAGGACTGCAGTTTTGGATTTAAGAATATAGATCCCACTAAAATCCAACCTAAAGCATCTTAATCTTTCGGAGTCTGGAAGAGAGGGCACTAAATATGCAAATTATATAGCTGACATTTGCCTTGAGAGTAAGTGTAGAGAGAAGCATAAGAGAAAGGAAGTCTGAAATAATGCCAGCTACCTGCTTTGAACGTTAAGATAAAGGAAGTGCAAGCATTACTGTTTAAGCTTTTATATTTTATTTAAAAGTTTCATTCTATAACCTCTTAAAATGTTGAAATTAAAAAATTAAATGTAGAAGTAAAAAAAAAAAAAAAAAGGGAAAAATTAAATGTATATGTCCGGAGTCTAAATCAGAACTGCCTAGTTATTGCTGTCTACAACTTGTAGATTTAGTGTTTAAAAGACAACTAGATGCACAACTGCACTGAATTAAATGCAGTTGTAGACACATAAGTACACATACATTTGTCAGAATTTGCACTTTCTTAACTATGGAGCTGTTACTTCAATTACTTTTGTTTGTTGCCTGTTTAGCTACAAGACTGGACTGTTTTCTCTACATATTATATCACCTGTAGGCCACTATCATTATGAAGACCTGAATGGAGAGAGTCTATGACAAATTATAAAGGAAAAGTAATAATGAATATAGAAGGTCAGGATATGAAGCACAGCTGCCCCAACAGCTAAACAGCAGCATGTTCATTAAGTATCTGGGTTATAAGTTCCCTGCTTCTTCAAAGTAAATGAAATAATTACAAAGCATGTAGTTCTGCCCTAGTTATGCCCCATCCATAGCTGGAACATAAGGCTCAAGTGAACATATTCACTTAACAAAATCCATTTCTGGACCACCCAGACAGCACTCCCTCAATCTATGTGCAGTGGTGATCAGAGTACTGCCCTTTTTGGTACAAACAATTTAGGCAGGGCATACTTAGAAGAAATCAAGAACCTGAGGAAAGCCACCATATTTCCACAGTGAACAGCTGTATGATAACAAATGTCAGCCACAGAAAAACAAAATAATGATCAAAGAGGGAAACATAGATAAGTGTAATGGAGTAGAAAATAATACCACAGGTATAATAATACCTTTGTACTCAGGTGGATTATTGTACCCATTTCTGGACCATAACAGCGAGACAGGCTCATGGACAGGAAAGTAAAATGCTGAGAAAAAAACTTCTATGTAAGAAGTAAGTAATTTTAGAAAAGAGTCATTTTAGGTAAGAGATGAATAACATGGGTACATTGTGAGTAGGACTGAGCTGCTTGTTTTATTTTACCCTACCTGGAGAACAGCTCTGGAATTTTCTGCATTGTCTGAAGGCACTGCACTGAGAGGAAATACTTGCTTCTATACAGTGCATAAATAAACTCCTCATTGAAAAACAGTATTATGCCCAAGAGGCTTAAAGTACTCGAAGTACATGTTGATATGGCTGAGGAGAAACACCATCATTACTGAACATAGTTTCACCAAAAAAAAAAAAAGGAATAAAACCCTTCATGCTCCAGTGAAGAAGACAAACACAAGTAGAAGCAAGAGAGAAACTTACTTTACCATATAAGGGTAGAAACTAGAATATTAATTTTTACAACTCTGAGAAAAAGAGTTACTAACCTGTATAAAGCAGTGCTCTAAGTTCCAATTTAAATACCAAGGTCTGGAAGGACTTTCTATTTCAAGAATATACATAAGCAGTTAATCAATCTTCAGCAAATCAGAGTCCCCCTTTAACTCCCAGATCTAATGCACAATTAGGGTTCAGTACTGTTTGAGCAATGGTCTTACCCTAACGACAGGGTGGAAAGAGCTCTGGTGCTGGAAGAAGAAAATTGTGTTTCAATCAGTTGGGTTTGTACTCTCAGTATTTCCATTTGCTTCAGGTCAAGAGTATTTGCAGAATTTTACGTATCTAAAATATATTTATAAAATGCTATGGTTGGGGTTTGTTGTTTGTTTCTTGTTTGTTTGGTTTTGGGGTTTGGTGTTTTTTTGGGTTTTTTTTAATACTTCTGTCACATTTCATCAGATTTGCCAAGCCTCAGTTCAGGAGGAATTAGCCAGGCAATTTGGCATAAGGAAGGAAGTGGACCAAAATGTGCCTATTACTTGTCTCCCAAAAGTTGTCAAGCCAGCATTGCTAATCCTAATGTTTTTGGGTTTTTTTTTTCCCCAAATGCTCAATACTCACAAAAAGCATAAAGGAAAATGGGATCTGGTGGATAAAATGAACATCTCTTACAATAAATATGTTAATCTATCTCTATCTCTATTATTCTTTTAATTTATGTATCCTCTTACAATGCCATCCATCAAAGATTTTAAATGATGATTACTTTGAGCAGATGAAAACTAACAAACTCTTCAACAATAATTTAAGCTTCAAATTAAAGTAATTTTAGTGGTGTAATACACGTTCTGTTTTATATTTAGAGAAGAAATTTACAGTAGAAAGTAATATTCCACATTTCAGAGCTCAAAGTATTTCAAGACAGTGTTTAAGCTAGAAATCTCATTACCAAGGGCTGTCATCTCTTCAGCATTCATTGCTCTTTCACAATCTCCACAAAGTCATCCCTAACAGGTCATGGAATCAGAATGGATTGTGTTGGAATGGACCATTAATGGGCATCCAGTCCAATGCCCAAGATATTCAGACAAGGGAAAATACTATCCCTTTATACAGTCTTAGAGCAGTCCTTAACACCACTTCTGACTTCAGTCTCACCAGACTAGTTGTTCTTCCCAGGGCAATGTGTTCAGTAGTCCTGAAGCTGCGCATGTAGATATGTCTAGGCAGAATTTTCTTGCCCATCAGATTGCTTTTGTTACATACAGACCTATTTACTACTCTGGAAAAAATGATTCTGTATGTATTCCTGTGGTTTTGGAGTGAACTTTTCAGCAGTTTTCTTCTGAAAAAAGACAATGAGCAACGCTGATACAAAAGGAACACCTTTTTAAAAGAATAGGTCTTTGGAGTAACTAAAAATTAATAATTAGCATGCTAAAAAGTACCAACACTTTCTCTTTTATTTATTCTGCTTCCCTCTGCTCAGTTTTTATTATTTTTGAGAAGAAGTGTGTTAGTTATGAAACTGTCACTTTTGAAACCTAGGGGTTTCTTTTGCTATTGAAAATTTTTATGACTCAATAACTCCTTGAACTTCCTTTCTAGTTACCTTCAAAGATTTTTTACTAGGACTGAGCTGAATATAAGCTTTGAGACATGCCAGTATTTTCTTTCTTTCTACATGAAGAATGTGAGTCTAAAGTAATTCCATTTGTTGTCATTTGCGGCTTACATGTTTTTCTCTGTTCCAACCTTTTCTCAATTCTCTGTTTGCAGAAAGAAATGTGTACTTGTTTTATTGTCACCCTATGTTTGTATGTTTTTTTGCTTTTCACTCTTTTTAAATAGATTCCCCAAATCAATTTTCTTCAATGTTTTCTCAGCATGTGAATGGGACTAAAACTCTAAATTGCTTTTCATTTATATTAGCATCTTCTTTTCTCTCTCAGTGAGTGTGCTTCAATCTCAGAAACTAATCTCAAGTATTTTCATTTTCTTCTCACTTCATTCCATATGCTGTTCTGGTAGCCTCTGTGTTGTTTTGGAATAAGCCAAAAGTTTCTCACAACAATATAAATCACATGAAGTTTTCCATTGCTTGCTGAAGGGTGATTATCAGAACATTCTCAGTGGTCTGCATGTCAGGCTCTTAAGACCTTTATTTGCTCATTGAAAAGATATGGTAAATCAGAAATTTCTCTAGCAGATTTTTAAATGGCAAATATGTTCTTCAGATGTGGAATTTATCTTTCAGTGAAAATATACACCTCTGAGAAGGCTATCCAGACTGTCTCTTCTTATCTCGGCATTGATTTTTCTTAGTTATTTTTGTGTTTTATAATGATATGGTGATGGTATCAAGCTTATTTCTCCTACTTTCCTTGAAAATGGGAAACAAATTTTTTATCTTCATTGCTCCTCATATTTAATGCTATCATTTTTACACGTGAGTGAATGCATTCACTTTTATAGCTAATCCTGTTTTTACATCAGTACATTGGACAATGTTGTACAGTGACACATATTTTAGGAACCTGGAAAGACAGGAATAGAAGCCGATTGGGCTGATCTGCTCTTCCAGCTCCACATCTTGCCTCTCACAGAACACAGGCTTTAATGTATATTTCTTAAGGAACTAAAGTGCAGAAATATTCACAGTAGACAATTACATAAAACTTTGTCGGTCTTCATTAGTGAATAAGTTAGTGACTGAAGATATAGTGATTTTATAAATCTCTTACTATATTTACTGCAAGAGGGGCAGGAAAGACATTCATGGTCTCTCTGCAATGTGAGAGATGTCTAAACCATCACAGAAATGGTGCCTGTTCTCCTTATCTATATAAGTACTTAAATGGTGCCTACATTGAGCTAAAACTTAAAGCTCAGTGGCAATGAATACAGCTACTAAATTTTGAATATTTTCTCTCCCCCTCAGGGTTATATTGTTTGACTTCCAGTTTTATTGAAGACTTGCTTTTACCTGTATCAGGAGAAAATGTAACTGTAAAGAAAAATACCTGCAAATTTTTGTATAGAGATCGGTATTTTATATAATGTTGTCATATCTTTTAAAAGTCATCTCTTTTCCAAGGGATACAATCTCCATTTGGAAATCTGTCATCACAGAAATTGTGCCATGCTCTTCATAATTTTCAGCATCTATTTCTACACCTTTTTTATCTCTTTTCTAAGCAGATTGACCAGGATTGAGCCCATACTGTAGCTAAGGCACATCACCAATATTATAGTACTTTCAGAAAGACACTGCCCCATCCTTTTACACTATAATATCCTATTTGTTGCTTTGGGATTTTTTGGACCACTGTTGTACAGATCTTCATTTCCCAGCATTCACAGTAAATTAGGAAAGCAGAACCCATCTGACTTATTTGTACAAGTGCTTAAGATCTGCAATATCATCTCATAGACAATATAGTATTTCATCTGACCTCATGTTGCTCACCTCACTCTCTGGCATTCACTGCCCTTTCATTTACTTTAGAATTTCTCTTATTTTAAAATTTGTTATTTTGTTCTTCTACTCCATTTCGGAAGCCTGCTTCATATCATTAATACAAAAAACACCCTGTTTCCAGACTATTTGTTGAAGGAGATGGTCAACATGGACAGTTACCACAGGACTTCATGGTTCAATATTTCCCATCATAAACTATTTAATTTGAGTGGTTCAGGTGTGAAAATCTGTTGCTATCCAGACACCTAGCAGCTTGCCAGACCTTGTCAACCTAGTAAAACATTTGTATACCTCAAGGGATAGC
This sequence comes from Poliocrania exsul, assembly GCA_035041345.1. NCBI lineage: Eukaryota > Metazoa > Chordata > Aves > Passeriformes > Thamnophilidae > Poliocrania > Poliocrania exsul. The sequence goes on from JAWWLZ010000118.1 coordinate 35,513,814, forward strand.
CTGAAGATATGTGAAGATATAGGTGAGAGTGCCAGCTAGAGCATCTGCTTTTTGTGTCTCTGTGAAAAGGTATTCCTGGCTCACTGATAACCCAGGCAGGACTACACACTATTTTTTTTCTTTTGTTCTTTTTATTTTTTTCCTATTCAGTGTCTGTTATAGTACATCTATGATTCATAAACTGCTATCCGAATGGAGCTCTCTCTTCAAACATTTTTTAAGCTCTCATTTCTCTCTTGAAAGCAATTAACTCTTGCTAAAAATATTCTTATCATAAAACAAAATAAAAAGAAGCAAAATAAAAAGGAATCAAATGTCTCTCTTCCTTTGCTTCTTTAAAGAAAAAAATGTTTGTGTGTGTGTATTTTCATGTATAAAACTTTTGGTGTTTGCTTTATTCATTATTTTTTGTTAAAATTCTTTTTGTGTGTGTGCGTAGACAGTTGGTATGAAGTTTTTTGCTATAGACCATTGCATGTTGTTAATAAAAGCTGACAACATTCTGAGTTTCTAGGAAATGTATTGTTGTCATCATGGCTGGATGTCTGAGATTGGATAAATTTCTACACATTTTACTGTTATCCATCCTAAAGGTAGTTCTGTTGTTGGGTTTGACATCTCACTCTTCGAAGTGCAATTCTGAACTAAAGGGTGTTAACATCTTAACCCTGTTGTGAGATGGTTTGACATATGTGATGATTTCTGACACTCAGCACAGAAGTTAGTCTTCAGTCATGTGCTTTCTTGGATGCTACAAATTAGAATCTAATTCAGACACCCACGTTTAAAAAAGGAGAAAACAGTCTGTAAATAGCTCATGAAAAAAAAAAACCACCTGCCTTTGCACTGAGAAGATTTGATTAGATACGTTAGTTGTGCAATAAATTTACAATTCTAAATTTCTTAAAGGAAGTAGTAAATTTTTTATAGTAGATTGAAGGAAATAAGAATAATCTCTATAGTGATAAATAATCCTAATTACTTTTTTATTTTTTATTTGAAACTACAAGGTTAAAGATGTAGCATCATAGAAATGACCTAGACAGTCCAGGCATCTTCTGCACTTTAATTCTCAAGACACACTAAGGCTGAGGTTGGTACAGATCATCCAGTCTTGGACATATAACTCTGATGTGCTGATAGAACCTTGATTTCCCCTATAAAGCTGTAAGATGCTTTATGATTTTCAACAAAAAATATTCATAGCCTTTTATCGTGCTTCCAAAATCTTGATTTCCCTTATTTCTTCTGAACATTTTTCATGATAAAAATAAAAGCAGCCTTTGAAATGAACAAGTAATGGTGCTGAAGTACGTCTTAAATTGAGAACAATTGGCATTTAGAAGAGAAAAATCAGTTTTTATTTTCAGTTGCAGTTGAATCATTGGAAATCTTTTTCTTCCTTTTTTTTTTTTATTGTCTTTCCTTTTGAGAACTACTGAAAAGAGAACTAAATAAGGCACACAGAAGAGACAAGAATGGTTGATGGAACTTCTAATCTCTGTTTCTATGTTATTTTTAAGAGCTAAGGAGGGAGAGGTCAGTTTTATACTTTTCTGATGACATTTCAGAACCAGTCCAATGAGTGCTCTTCAATTTCATTTTGCCACAAGTTATACCAGCAACCAGAGCAGCGCTGCATGAGCATTGGTGCTCCATGCTCTCTGGTGCTATGCATATCACATTATAATTATCCTTTTGTTGATTCTGTTAATCAAATATAGCTATAGACCAGATATTAAGAATAAAAGCTCTTTTTCTCTGAGTTTAAAGGACAACCAAGTGTTAAATGTGAAAACCCTTCTGCAATTTTTTTTTCAATCAGGATTAAAATTCAAGTGAAAGAATTAACCTATCTGCCTCTAAACTCCACAGGGATTTTTATTATTCAGATTTATTCATTAGAAGACTTGCTATTCATGTTTGCTCTATTTGCTTTCATTAAATGTTTGGCATCATATGTCATCCTATTGCATTGTTAACTAAAAAATAAGAGTCTGAGTGCTGTGATATAAAATTCATATATCCCAACCATTATAAATGATATTTTGTTTTAATAGAAAATAGCAGGGAGTAAACAATAGCAGGCAAATGCAATTTTTTTTGAAAAAATAATGAAGATGTTTATAGTCACTGAAGTGTAAATTTCTTCCCATGGAAACATATATGCTGCACCTGCATCATGATTTGTATTTTGAAATACTGCAATTAATCTCATTTTCATTCATTAAACACATTTACAAAACCCACAGTTGAGTCAAATACATATAAATATATTCTTCTTTCACAGGCAACAGATAAAAATGCAGTTGCCAGTATGATGTAATACACACATACTCAATGCTTCTATGAACCCATTAAAGAAAATATGTAGAACAGTTGTTAGTGAAAAAAGTCCACCAGCTGTTGTTTCCTCAGCATGAAACTAGTTCTCAAAAAGTGACTTGAAATTTTGTTCTTCTTTTCATTTGGACTAATTTCCACCTGGAAGGGCAGCTCTCCTGTACCAGAGTCACTGGCTTCTCCTGGACTGGCTGTGGTGGTTTCTCAACCCATATGCTCAGATGATCCCTCTTTAGGCTGAGGTTGATCCTTAACTAAATACTTTGGCTCAAACCTTGAAGGTTTGGGTCTGGCTGCTGTAGACCTCAAGGCAGGCTCCACATCTCCTTTCCTGCAGGGCTGGATGCTGGTCTGAGTAATCTAACAGGTATCCCCATACACAGTCTTGGGTAACGAAATTTTCAAATCTTTTACCTGTCTTATGGGCTATTCTCAAAACTCTGTGCTCAGCACAGCCACCTTAATCAGAAGAGGTTCCCTCAGCAGCAGAAGGCAAGATTTGATGGCAGCAATATGGACACAAAGCTTCAGTTCCCAGGACAAACCTGGGCTAGCAGTCATTTCTAGGGTCACTTGGCAGCAGTCACAGGTGTAGCCTCTGCTTTATCTTGTCTCTTCCTGGACTTGAAGGACCAGAGACACTACCACAAAATAATAAATTATAATAATCTAATTTATGACACAGTGATAATTCTGGTAACCCCTTCAGCCCAGGATGTTCAGCAATTTCAGTAGACATCTATAACTCTGATACACCACATCCTTCTCTTCTCAGACTTTTCTATTACCCTCCACAGCCTCACAGTGCCATGCTGTCAGCATAACTATATCTTCTTAATCAACCATAGATGAGGCTTGAACTCGAGTTGGTACCCTGGAATAACAACTCCTGGTCATCAAACACATGTGGGGCTAAGTTTAAAGTGCTATGCAGGAAGAAGAGAGGTATCAAGGTCAAGCAGTTTAACCCTCATTAACTCCCCAGCAATCTCCAGAGTGAGTTTGTTCCCATAAATCATAGGTCAAACACTTTCTAAACAGCTTTGCCAAAACGCACACAGATGCATGAGGAGCAGTCAGCCCTTGGATGCAGCCCTGACAGCACTGCAGCTGGGCCACTGGCTGGCTAGGGCAGGGCTGTCTGAGCTAGGACTCACCCTCTACCTCATCTTCATACACTTTGGTTAGAACAGCTCTAAATTGGGTTGTCTATGAGTCTTTCTTTGGAGCTCATATTTTCCTAGCCCTTTGCCCTATGATTTCTTTATGTCTACTTGCTCACTTGTGAGATATATAAGGCCAGTGTTGTCCATAGACTTTAAATTGCCTTTCCAGGACAAAGAAAGCAGTAATGAATCCAGCAGCATTAATGAAGATCAGTGAAATGGCACTCAGTCACTCTCCCCTCACCCATCCCAGAGCAGTCATTAATGTTAATAGGACTCTCCTCTGTGCCCCCTCTCCTCCACACACAGAGAGCTCACATCACAAGAAGCATCAGTCAGCCTTCCCCAGGGCACTGTGGTCAGCTTCAGTTCTTCCAACATATACCCAATAGATCAAAGATCAGTGCAAATAGAAAATCTCTATTAGCTACTCCTTAATCATATATTCACACCAGTTATCATCACCTGTTTTGGTTCAGTGGAATAAATGCAGTATGCTTGTCAGCTAAAATGAGGACCTTCTCTTAAAAAGATAAAAAGGAAACAAAAGGAAGAAAACCAAAATAATTTTAAAATCAATGATAGTTATATGTTTTCTCAAAATTAATTTTTTAGTGCATTTATATAATTAAATGAGAAGAAACAATCCTTGTATTCTCTAAGCTTTGTATAAGAGAGGTCAGATATTCTGGTCAATTCATTCATGTTATTTTGTCACACACTTTTTTTTTTCTACTCAAAACAGGATTGAAGGAAGTTTCCATAATAGGGATTAGAGAAATTGAGGTCTGTTATGCAAGACATATTTATTCTGGACACAGGCTGAGCTATTATTTTCTAGGAAATTTTACACATGAAAATATGAGGTTGCTTAAATGCCAGGACAACCTCAGTTACTGCTGTTGTTCAACTGAAATGTTGCCAGCTTTTGAACAAAAAAAAATAAACAAAACATAAACCAAAGTCCAGAATGAGGAAGAAACCCATATACAGGCCACAGCCATTTTGCCCTGGAGATGATGAGACTCAGAGCCCAGTGTAGCTCCTAAGAGGAGCAGAACAAAGTCTCCATCACAGAGTAGTCGATGGTGTTGACATGTTTCAGACCTGGAGCCAGGCAAAGGTTTTGCTGCTTGAGCCTATGCCTACCATGAACATTAATTCTTAAAGGGCACAAATATTTGCTTTTAACTTATTGATCAGATGTCACCAGAGGCAATAATGTAGATCCCAAACACTTGTATTGTAGCTCAAATTCAGGCAGTTAGACTGACATTCTTGGCAAAGTGTGAAATTATTGATATTTATCTGTACTTTTTAAGATAAATTATATAATCTTGAGAAAATCACAGCAATTTGTAAAAGTATAATAATTAGCAAAGTCCAGATTGGCCTGAGAGACCACATCTGTAAATTGGATACTTCCCAACTTGTAATGTTTCTTCAAATATCAACTAAAGGTTTTATATGAGGGAAGAATGTTATTATCTCCCAACAGAGAAGATATACTTGACCTGCCAAGGCATTCACAAAACCTGTGTATATTAATACTGTATGTATACTTGGTCTTGGCTTTGTACCAGAGATAATCAGGAAGAAGGTGGTGAGATGAATAACAATAAGGTTCCCAAAGGGTGAGGAAGAATCAAGGAAAGAGGACTCCTGGCAGTAAGTGCAAAATGCAAATTGTGACTAGAAAACACAAAGAAGAAGGACAGAAAAGGAAAATTAGATACCAATGTCTGATAGGAGAAAAAGGAAGACATCTTACAGGCTTCCAGGTGGCCAAACAGAATCACAGTAAAGGTGGTACCACAGCTCAGGGTTGTGCAGGGAGGCACCTATCCAAACAAAGGAGAACAAGAGGAGAGGAAAGAAAACAAAACAGGCAGATGGAAACTGAGGACCTGTTTTAGAGTGGGTTCAAAGGATTGGCAGAAAGTGAACCAGACACACTGTTGAAAGATTAACAAACAGGGGGTTTTTTATTAACAGAAATTACTGAGTAACAGGAGTTTTATGGTGGAAAAGGAAGGGGAAGGAAAAGGAAGGAAAAAAAGCCTTCCAAAAAAAACAATAAACCCAGGCGTGCAAACACTCCCCACTCACCAAGGGGAGTGTTGCTAATACTAATATCTTACCAACCCACACACACTTAGATTTTCCAAAGGAGGAAGCCGAGACCAGGTGCGCAAGCTAACTCGCTGCAGTAACAGGGTGTTCTAGTTGTTTTGAAATGCAAGGTTTTCCCGCGCAGCAAGTAAGCCCCACGCACCAGTCATCTACCCTTAAAATACAGGTGGCCGTGATGTCTGACTAGGCAGGTGTGTCCAATACCGCCCCTAACACCACCTAGGCTGAAGTCACCAGCTCCACCCATTTGTTACGTAACATTTTTCTCTCTGTATGTGTGCGTGGGCATTGGAATGTCCCTGAGCATGCGCATAATTGCTCGGGGGTCTTCAGTTATTTGGGTCTAGGGGATAGCCTTCCTCCTCTTCTCCCTCAGTTTCTCCTTCAAATGACCTCCAAATGCAACTAGCCAATCAAAAGAGGCCAACTATTTTTAGTTTATATCTAGCTCTGTCTTCAAGGGTGAAATTTCTACTTTATCTCTTCTTGTTACTAGCAACAAGGTAGGAAATAATATAAACTGTGCCCAGATGGCTGGCCGAAACACAGACCAAAAATGTCAACAATTTTAATTTCTGCCACAGGAGTGAATAACAGTTCTCTCAAGGGATTTTGGGAAGGAGAAGCAGTGACTTTGCAAAAAAGACAATAGAAACCATTTTGTACATTTAAACAACATTAAAATCCTAGGTTGTTAAGGCATTAGAGGTAGCTTCTTCATTTTCTTCACAAGTCCACTTCTGACAGGACTTTTTCCATTCCAGATATTGTAAGTCGAATGCTACATTTCCTCCTGTTTTATTTTCTAGAGCTGGATATGCTTTTATTGATTGGAAACTCCTGGCACAACTGAGCAGACATGGAAAAACACACATAAAGAGAGTGACTATAAAAAGTCCTAGTAAGAGAAATATTATTTTTCTCACAGTGGCGGAAAGGCCTTTAAAAGGAAGCCAGCTGAAAAGGTCATCAAGGGTCAAGCCATCATTCTGGCGAATCTCGTGAACTAAAGATTTAAGCTGATTGATATGGGAGTGAATGGATGTAGAATGATCAGAGAAGTTGAGGCAGCAGAGGCCTTCAAACTCCTGACATCCATGTCCATTGACTAATAGCAGAAAGTCAATTGCAGCACGATTTTGCAACAAGGCTTTCTTATTGTCTTGGGTATCTAGCAACAATTCTTACAGGGCGGCACTGGTGGCATTAGCCCTTTTCGCCAGCCAGCATCCCATTTTGGTAAGGAGATCTAATGCATGTGTTGTGCCCGTTGCTGGGATTATTGCACCGCCTAAAACATTCTTGGTGTGTGACCAAAAGTTCATGTGAGAATCACATTGTGCTGTGAATTCATGCAAGTGTTGCATTTTTTCTAAGGGATGTGATTCTGCTGGACTGAGTGGGGGCGCTGCAGCAACAATAGGCTGTGCTACTTTAGGTGGAGAAGTTGCTTTAGGCTGTGGTGGGTAAAATATAAGAAGTAAACTCAATAGAGAATTGTTTAAGTCAAGAACAACATAGATTTGTATTAACCAATGAAAAATGAAGGTGTCTTAGTGAGAGCTAAAACAACCGGATAGGAGGTTATAGGTCAGCAGGAATTAATCATACATGCCAGGAAACCTGCCAACATGAGAAAGACTCTGTGACAAGGAAGATGCAAAGAGCCCCCAATGCCCCTTCCTCACATTCTTCTACCAAAAAATGGAACGCAAGATGGCAGTCTTGCTCCATGAAAGAACAGCAAGAAGAAACCTGAAGACACCCATTATGCAATGGCAGGGGGTAAATCTTTAGGTGGAGCTTTTGAAAGTTACCCTGTATAAATACTCCAAAAGATTGTAACACAGTGGAACATGCATGGCGAATAATTCCCTATATTCCAAGCCGGCTGAATAAAAGGAATGTCCAAATTCAATGACTCTCTGTCATTTGGTTTGATTCTTCATTTCAATGTATTAATTCCTATCTTATCTTATAGTAACTACTGTGTCTAGGCCTCATAAAAGGGTTGGGATTAAATGATAGCTCTTACCCTGAAGCCCCACAATCATGGTATTCCCAAAACAGGAAGTTCTGACTCTGTTAGCAAATAGACATATAACCTGCACTGGAAAGGAAGCATTAACTTTAGCCCAAAGGGATTGTTTTAGCATTGCAAATCAGGATGACTCAGAATCTCTTACTCTGTAAGAATCTCATTATCTTTTTGGTGCTACAGTAATAGCATTGAATTTCTTCAGGAACTCCTTTTTTCAATAAATTCTGAGCTACAGTATTGTTATTTCTCTATTATCTATCCTAAATTGTTCCTCAGTGTTCCAACAGACTATAAAACACCCCTCATGCTCTACTCTGGAAAAGAGTGTGCTCCACTTACAACCACTGTCCGTTACAACCCTAAGGAAACATAATGTTTCAGTTCCAAGTGTGTTGGACAAATACAGGAATTTCATAGTTCCCCTCCCCCTTCTTTTTGTAATCCATAAGTTTCATTCTTACTATTGGCCCCTGAGAGAAGGAAGGTGAAAAGAAATGTAAAGCATACCTGGCTTGAAGACAGAAGAGTGACAGCCTCCCTGTCATTACAACACACACTTGCAGGGGAACAGAATGGTTTCCTCATCAATGACTATGTCCTTTGGGAAAGGAGAAGGGGTTATACCTCCTAGCCTATAAAACCATGGATAACTTTTATAAATACATATGATAAAGCTGAAAGCAAGCTATTATAGAAAGACAATGAGCAAATCACCATTAAGAAATTACTTTGGCCATAACTTTGTTAATTCTCTAAAGACAGTCTACCAGTGCAGTGCAAACAGTTGTAGCAGGATTTAATGCATTTCCTCTCTTATTTGCATTTCCCAACAGACCTCATGCTCCCAAGTTCTGTTTGCCTCAGATTCTGAAGCATAAAATCATGTTTATTCTAGCCAAGCTCATCCTTATTAAAGTCTGCTGCTCAGCTGCTCTGTCCTCACAAGTAGCACAAAAAATGCTTTGCAGGCTTATTGATCATTGCAAGACAATTATGTAGGCTAGAAAGGAAAGAAGCACAAAATAAACAATAGGCAGGTCAAATAAGGACAGAAAGCCCCTAATCAGGATTTATGAGATCACATTGAAAACACACACACATTCCTTTATTTATACCCATTTATATTAACTGGCATAATCTAATGAGTAGAGTTTTTTTCTTTCATACTGTGGAAGGAAGCCAATATAAAGCAATCAGAAAAGGATCCTCAGAATAACCTTCTGGGCTGATGCATGCTGCAGACATTCCCAAAGCTGATGGAGACAGCATGATGAATTTTCATAAATTATTGAACCAAAACCAACTTACAGCATCCAGAAATAAATATTACTGATAAGCGAAAAGTGCTGCAAAAATAATTGCTAAGAGAAAGCTTTGTATTCCATTAGCAGCAGGTATTTATTTCTGCGCAGGAAACAAGGCAGCTAAAACGCCGCAAAAACTTGCTTACCTGACAGATGTCAAAGCAGGCTAATTTATACGTTTGAACATAAGTGATTACACTATTTCTCATTCATTATGCAAAGGATTACAACATCTCATTACATATTGATTTCAGGCGGGGTCTTAGCGGAGTTGAGGCGGTGTTTTCTTCTGGCATCCATTTTGAGGAGGAGTCCTTCTGTTCTTCATCCCCAAAAGAAGGGTCTCAGTAGGTCTTCCTCGCTTTGACCCAGCTTGCTTCTTTTCATAGGTGACCCAGCCAAAACTAGTAGAAAAAAATCTTGGCTAGCTACCATTTTGCTCTATTCATATGTCTACCACTACCTGATTGATCGCCTCTGGGCTACGGTACAACGAACTCAGTGATGACCAATTCCTGGTAAAGAGAACAGAACATGCTTAGTGATAAAGATTGAGCAAACAGGCCTAAAACTTGGGGAGGGGGAGTTTTGGGTATTGGTCCTTGCTCCTTCTCAAATACATTGGTAAATGTATTATTCACCATATATGTGCTGATTGAAAATCCATGTGCAAGCAGTGAGTCAAATATTTATTCATGGCAGAGAGGTAACACAGACATATACAGACCTACAGAGTGTTTGCAGGCAGCTTACTTCCTAATAGAGGTGCCACATCATTTACTACTAGCTTGCTTTGCAAGAATCATTTCCACTTTTAATACTGAAGGTGACATCAAGTCTCAGAATTTCAGTACATATTCTAAACACTCCAGTTCTGTGTGAGCTGTCTGGGTGGTCAAGTCCAAAGTCTTAGCTCCAGTTGATACTGCTTTCTTACTTATTTTAGGCCACAGGTTTGAAGGATACAACAAGGATGTTTTCTTTCCCGCTGTTAAAGTCAGTACACACCTTAGCAATTAATTCTTCTTCAATTTATCAGGACAAATGGTATCTCAGACAGGCTGCAGAGTATAATTTATCCAGACACAAATGCAGAAAAGAATGACACATAAGACAAGTCAGAAGGGAAAGTTGAGAAAAGGAGCCAGCAGAAGAAGGAACATATTTTGGAAAGAGATTTGAAGAGTTTATATATGCCATCAAGTTATTAAGATTTGATCAAACCTTGCCTTGAGATTTGTTTTCATAACATTTATTATAATTTCTGTTCTTAAACATATTTTGCAAACAGTAACTGTTTGCTTTCAATAGCATTTACATACTACAACCTCACAGCAACTAGATGTATTTTCACTGAGAAAATATTTCACTGGGAAAATGTTTCAGCTGAAAACCTGAGTTTTCATGTTCAAGCAACAACAAAACCAAGGAGAATCTTTAAAATTTAATATTTTTCCAAAGGGAGCAAAGGTTTGGAGAACCACTCCCGGTAACTGGGAAATCCTATGTAGTGTATCCACTCACAGGTAAGGTCTCTGTCTTTGCTGTGAAAAGGGTCCAGCTTTTATATTGTTTAACAAACAAGATTGCATCACTTATTTAGTGCGGAAAATATCAGGGTTTCTTCTCTCTTTGGTTTTCACCCAAAGCCTGGCCAGGGCTCAGAGGAAAAACAAGAGAGTCAATTTGGACCATCTACTGTTGAACAAGGACAACCATCTTCTTCCATGGCCTTGACTAGTCTCTAAATACAGAAAGATAGATACATTCATATCTCATTAATGAGCAGATACTAATCTTCCGTAGTAAGCGAATACCAATATATCTTACTTACAGGTGTAGTCTTACACATTTTACTAATGATTATACAGAACTTTGGTTAATAAGCAGATACATGGCTAAATATAGCATTATGTTGGAAGGTTCATCTAGAGGTCAACTCTGGCTTAGGGGCTGTTGTTCAGGCCTCAGCACTTCATATGGTCACAGAAGAATTAACTTAAAAGTCCAGTATTCTGTAGAATAGCAGTTTTTGCAGATGCTTTTTGACAAGTTGACGAGTTTATGGGTTACTTCTGCAGTCTCATAGTATTTCAATATCAAGCTCAGAACTTCAAA
>JAWWLZ010000118.1:35525018-35541684 GCA_035041345.1 Poliocrania exsul
CCCCACCCCCATCTCAAAAAATGGAGAAAGACATGTGGGAATTACAGAGGAAAAGGAAGAAAGTAAAAATAATGGAGACAAATTGCCCATCAGTATCAGCAGAATCATGAATCACAGGAGCCGTAAACCAGTGTGGTACCAAATCTATCAGGTAACTGCACAGACAGTAGTCATCTCAATAAAAGTACTGACAGGAGATCAGTATGCCAAAAGAGCCTGGTTCATCTTTTATATGACTTCAGTAAACTTGTTAGATTTGTGCATGGGTTGAAATGTGCCCCAGAAGATCAGCTGCTCAGGAGATTCAGATCAATAAGCAACTGGGTGGATAATTGATATGGCAGTTAATAAATGGGGATTTTATGGTAATAACAATGATCTCTAAGTAATTAAATCATCTGTATGGCAGCAAATCAAGAGCAGCAGATGACTGTAGCAAACCATAATGGAATATCTTAGAAAGAAATATAAGAAAATTATATTCCTTTCAAATTCTATTAGCCACAAACAATTAAAATTACCCCAGATAGAAACTGGACACAGATGTTTAAAACAAATTAAATGGCAGAGTAATTAAATGCAAGTGAATGTAGCAGTTGCCAGATTATCAAAAATGACAGACAGGACAAATGGTGCAACATGAAACTTGAATGGTTCACAGGAAGGGAGAGGTTAGAAGAGCAAAGGATGCAGCTCAGCACATCCCAGCAAACACAGCATGGACCCCACAGACCTCTGTGCTGATGGCCCTGGAAAACATAACTTTGTTACCTTGTAAACTGAAAAAAACAAGTCAGATCAGGCCCATTTTTTCACATTATATGTGTAATTATAGAGACTGCTGCCTGCTTCCAAACTGCTTCAAAATATGTGTAAGCAATGCCACTTTAAAAAATGGCCTTGCTGTTTGTTTTATTTGTTTATCTTGCTATGCTGCCCAATATTATTGTTGTGCCCTTCAACCAGGCACCAAATACCCTGGGCCTTGGTACCTGACATTTCCCAGAGGCAGGCACAAACACCCATGAGGGCTATGAAACACCCCCACACCTGAAGCCTGCACACCTCTCTGAGCAACCACCACCTGTGTTGAGTGCCAGAGACACCCAGAAAGTGTGCAGAGGTAAGTGGTTTTGGTGACTCCATGGCAGGGTGATGCAGTATTTGGCACAGAAGGATTGCCAGAGTGGGTGAGGTGGCTGGCAAGTGCCCGGGGTCCCTCTGCAAACCTAAAATCATTTCTCAGAGGGTGGGGAAAACACTGATATTCTCTCTCCTTTTACTGAATAAAGCCACTACTAGGGCAGCTTTAACACATTATTTTTCCCAGTTAATATTTTTATTAAGAAAATTTTCTGAGTTCTTTGTGCTCTTTTCTCTCAGATCAGTGAATAGTGAACATACATAAATAAATTCATATGTAAAAATATCTTTGTCCTCAGTGCAGTCTCCATGGCACTGGTTTTCAGGCTGCAGATTGACACATGGAAGTACAGATGGGCTTTGAGGGTAGTGGATGCTCTCAGCTTCAGCCCCAGCTCCATGCTGAAGCTGCCTGCATTTATCCTAAGTTGCAGCCAAAGCAACAATCCTGCAGTACCCTTCTCTCAAAAATGGGGTCAGGGTGTCACAGAATCATAGAATCATAAAGGTTAGAAAAGACCTCTGAGGTCATCAAGTCCAACCATTAACATAGCACCACTGTGTTCACTACTAAACCATATCATCAACTGACACATCCACTACATTAAAATGTACAATTCCTAAGGACTTTTTCCATTTTAAAGTATTTTATATCAGTAATACTAAAGTGTGCCATTTCTGGCTGCCCATAAACGTGCCAAGTCACCAACATACAGACAACTTTGACTGACATTGCTCTACTTAGTACCACTCCTTCGTGAGATGGTAGAGCCATTCCTAACTCTTTTTCAATCCCATAGTTGCAGAAGAACATTAAAAGGCTGCCAGAAGCAGACACTCATGCTAAAATATCTTAAGGTAAAGAGACTAAAAAAATTTGGAAGATAAAAGTTACCTTTGCCTCATTCAAAGCAGGGAATTGTTGAAAGTTTTACTATCACTTCAACCAGCACCATACCCTCACCGTAAGTGCTAGCATGGGTATCAAACATGTGTTTTCAATGTTCTCAGAGAAATTCACATCATGAAGGGAATGGATAACAGAGGTAGAGCTATTCCTTTCCTTCTGGCTCATAGGTGAGCTAAGTTGTAACCGATTCCTGAAACAAAATAAATTATTTAAAACTACCTGCAATGTTTTATACTGAATTAAATAGACTTCTCAATCCTTTTTGAGATGACAGAGAGAGGAGTGAGGAAGGAAGAGGAAGGAGGAGAGAAAAAAGCACAAATACATACATTTCCCTATGTGCATCTTTTTGCTCCACAACATCGGTTGAAATTTATAACCAGACTGATACTGTATAGTAATATTTCTGTATAATGGAGGGCTTGTAATTTTTCAGTTCACATTTTTTGTCTCTAGTACTTCCCAATGAACATTTCCTTTTTTTTGTTTGTTTTTTCTTTCTTTCTCCCTGGATTTTTCTTCATCTGAACCCAGAAATACGTTCCTATCAGCTGAGCAACCACAAACCACATCAATGGCACTTTGCTGTTCTTCCGTTGTTTGGTGTGCTCCTGTTGCAGACTCTGCAGGTCACCAGCTGCCTCTGCTCTTGTGTTTGTCACACATGTGTTCTGCCCCCAGCCATTGGGTATTTTTTTGCTGCAGAAAGTCAGGTATTTATTGTGGCACAGAGTTGCAGTCCTCCAGAAAATCAGAATGGAACAGAAAGACAGGAAAAGAGGACAGCAAGATGGTGGGTGCCAGGGTCTGCTCCCATCACAGAGTGTGGTCCAACTTCCTGAGCATCCTCCCTCTGAGAGGTGGTTTAGGGAGGCTAGACACAGGCTGTGAGTCATAGAACATATTAATAAAGATAATATTTTAAAGATTTTTTTTTTCCCACTGTCCCAGTATTTCAGTCTTTTTCTACTAACTGTTCATGCCATCCATTCCTATCATAGGCAGGTCTCACTGCAACTCTCACACCATCATCTGCTCCACAAGAAACTTCCTGGAGTCCAAATCCCTCAGTTTAACTGGGCATTGCTTGTGTAGAGCATTGCTTTGATGGAAAACAATAAAAAAGTAGCACTACTTGGAAGAAATAAAGGGAAATAAACTGCTCACAGCAGCAATGAAGAAACCTTTTACTCAAATCTGAAGAAAATTCCAGCAAAGACATATCAAAGGATGGGTCTGTCTTTGCCATAATAACACACTCTATTTCACAAAGACAGCAAAGAAACAAAGCTGACAAAAGAAATATTTCCCGGGTATCTTTAGTAGCTCCAAACCTGATGGCACATTTTGATTTCAGATCCCTAGCACACACGTGGACTTGCTGCCAACTGATTTTGGAATGATAAAAAGAGAAGAATTATGCAGTTTATATACTTGCAATTAAGTGAATATCAGACCTGCCAGGACGAAAAATCAGAAGTGGTAGTGTGGTAGGATCTCCTAATAGGTTGAGTCAAATCTGAAAAGACTATTTTAAAACTTTTAATATTCATGTGTGACCTCCAAACTTGCCCAGTAGTAGCTGGATATTGCTCCCACCGAAGTCAGTAGTGTAAGGCAATTCTAAAAAACCACAACCCCATAGCTACTTTTCTAATAAAGACAAGCAAATTTAAAGTAAGTTTTAAAAATTGGTCCCATTTAATTTAGTAAGAAAGGATGATCCATTTGAAAACAACCTAAAGAATCCACAGAAGATGAACAATTATACAGGGCTTCCTGTAAAATTTCATAAGCAAGTCTATCATTGCTTTTACTTAATTGAATCCTATCATACTCTTCTATACAGTCATAAAGCACTTCAAGAATCTCTAGACTGCACTGTTGAGAGTAGTTTAATTTCCTCAGATAAAGGTTGCTTTTTATGGATTTCCTTTGAAAGTTTAAGAATCATAGATATCATTAATGCTTAAAGAAGTCTATCAACATTCTCAGAAAGGGATTCACACAAATCTAGTGCTGAGTATGGTCATACAGGTCTTCAGATCATACAGCTTTTCCTTCTTTATCTGGCAGACACCCCACATCAGCTAATTTTAATGTGAAAGAAGGATTAAAATCTCATTTGTTACTCCTTTTCTATTAAATCCATTCCTGTAGCACTCATTGAATTTGCAAGTATTTGAATATTGCATAATAAAGAATCCTTATAATTTCAGCTTTGCTTGTTCAATCTGTGTTCTGTTTGTAGTACTTATGAGTACAACAAAGAAGGGAATAAAACTAATTATTGATAAATGGACGTTCATTATCTGGTCTAGCAGAGTCCATTTGGTTGATTATTTTGGAAATACCATCTTCAACTTTTTCATCTGCAGTGATAAAAGAAAGATTTAATAAATCTGATATTAGAAGAAAAGTAAAAATACTGAACTGGAAACATACAGAAAACTACAGTATTTTCTTGTTTGTTTGTATTACACTTCACCTGGTGGATTCAGCCAAGTTCAAGCTCCCATTGTATGCTATTCCGCAGCAAGAACACCTGTTCAAGCTCATCTTATCTTAGAAGAGAAGATGGTAGAATGCAGGTCGTGTAAACAGCTACAGAAATTTGATCAAGTGTGTCATAATTCCACAACAAACAAACATTGTTGTGACAAATACACCACAGGTTTTATGAGTTTGAGTTCAAGCATTTTCCCAGACTACTTGGTTTCCATTTTCACTTTAGTGGGCCTGTTTGTTGTTGGGACTTCCTCCCCTAACACACCCCTGCTTCCCCCTTCATCTTCTCTTCAGTCTCAAATTATGTCTTTTTTTTTTTCTCATGTGTTTTTTCTGCTTCTGCCTCCTATACTGTTACAGCCTTTACACCTATCTTTCAATGGTAAGTTCCTTTCACACCTCAGTGAAACACAGATTTTTCTCTGGATATAACTATTTTAAAGTCTGAATCTTTAGCTTGAAATAACAACTTCCTAAAATACACATTCATTAATAACAAGTAAGTTCCTCAACTGAAACCTGAAGACATGAATGCTAACAGACACAAAGGGTTTAAGACTGAGTCCCAGTGAGTTCTCTCCCTCCACTTCCCACCCCCCCTCCCCCCCCACATATACACACACAAATAATAGGAATAATAAGAACAACAATAACTTGACTGAAAATTTTCTTGTTTAGGATGCAGAACTCAGTCACTGGGTGAATTATGCAGACGTAAAAATGGAAATCTCAGAGGAAGGATCTTGATAGGACTTATAGCCATGCTTACAGGCTGTGTATTCATGATACACCAGAGGATTTAAACCTTCATAAAAATATTTGTGAGGTTGAGGCCTTATTATAAAATTTTGTGATTACTGAGATATTTATAGTTGTTAAAAATTTAGAGTTCAGCAATTTGATATACTACTTCTGTTTGTAATAAACAAGTATGATTGGTTTTGCAAAGCTACTTAAGTCTTAATGTGGTTTTAAATCCTTGGGAAAACATCAAAATACCAAATGCTATTCCTTGTTGAATTCAAGCTGGTTCTAAATCTCCAGTCAACTGGTGGGACTATTCCAGGGAGAAATGGAAGGCCATGTTTCTTTTATGAAAAATTAAGCTCAAAATGCTCCACATTTCAGAAAATCACTGCGGAAAACTCCATTACTGATTAACCATTCACATTATTACTGTATGAAAGCTTTTGAGTACAGACTGGTTCTTCAACAATTGCTTGAAGCTGATTGTATGGAAATTTTCCTGTATAAGAATTTATAAAAGGAAAAAAGAAATGCAGATGCCACTTTCTTAAAGGTTTTCTTATTTTGTCAATAGTATAAATATATTCTAATTGAACTGTTGATTAGCAGCCCTGTGCTGCAAAAGTCTAATGTAAGCAAAACAGCTTTACTGCTTGAAGGGATTTGCCCATTTTTCTGTAGATAATTTATATAATCTTTATATAAAATTTATCTACTAAACCAGTGAAAATGTTAAGTACCAGTTTGATATTTGCAGAAGCCAAGTATAAGCTATCAATACTAGTTGACATTATGCAGTACTGTTATCCACACTGCTTCATGCTTAATGCCACCCTCTAGATTTGTATGGACTTATCTGCATTAGCAGCAATTATCTCTGTACCCTTGTTACCATGAGGGGAGATCTCAGAAAATTGAAAGGGGATAAAAAAGGAGACCATCCCCATTCAGTGCAAGCTCAAAAGTTAACAAAAACACTAGGACAAGTTAAGAGAAGCTATTGTGCAGCATCTGCAATGTAATAAAGTGGAAAAAAAGTAGTTACTGTGAATTTTTGAAGACAAATTGAGTCCATGGTGCCAAAGAAGTCACAGTTGTTTTGGCAAAGTAGCTGTCCTGTTTGGAAGCTGAGAAGGCAGATGTGACATATCTGAACATACTAAGGCTTTTGACATAACCTGTGTGACAGTTCCTTTGAGGAACTGAGTAAATATTATCTAGATGCAACAGCATGTGTTAATGGGTAGTTGAACCACTCTGCTTATTAAATATGAAGCTGTGTGTCTCTCTCAAAATGCCAGGACGTTTCTCTTGGGATTCCAAAAGTGATGTATTCTCTTTTGGCAAGGCTTTTTTTTCAGTCTGGGTAATATTTTTACATGACACCAGGCTGCATTAGGGGATGAAATGCAATGTTCCTTCTGGAGAACTACATCTGACTTTAAAACTGTCTTTACAAACTAGAGACATTTTTTCAAACTAACAAGCTGAAAAGACAAAATACTGCATGTAGGAAATAGAAACACATAGAAATATCCAACAGCATCTGGCATGGCAGCTCTACTTCAGAAAAGAATATGGCTAGGCTATGGAAGCATCAAATGGGAATAATTAATGAATATGAAACTCACAAAAAAAGCCATATCTTGTTCTTTCATATATTCATGGTCAGTGTCATATGGAAGACAGAAGGTGGCATTGTTTCATGTTGCACTTAAAGGTGTGGTCTGATGTCTAGTTCTCAATATCATGCTTCAGGCAAGAGGGAGTTGAACCAAAGAGAAGAAGAGCCAAGCCACTGCAGGGTGAAGGATGAAATTGTAGCAGGTCATGCCTAACCTGCCAAGTTTCAGGGTTTCACAAATTTCTTCCCACAAAAAAAGCCACAAAATTTTCTGTTGCGACCCAAGGAGCTGGTGTTGGGCTCCCTGCTTGCTGGAGAGGCAGATGCTCAGGGCAATGAACAGTGCCACAGGCCAGCCTGAGAAGGCTGGAATGCTCTGAGCAGTACAGAAACTGGCAAAAGATTCTAATTCTCTGGTTCACTTTGGTAAATAGCTGTGGTTCATCTGGAAAGAAATGCATTTGTGATTAAAAAGAGTGGGATCTTTTACAGAAAATTACTAATTCTTTTTCTCAGAATTCAAACATATTAGCAGAGCTGGATTCCTTGTTTTGTGACAATTATGAGAATATTGAATCTGCTACAGAGACCACAGAGATCAGAGACAGCTAAACTGAACAACAGAAGGGTACAGGAAAATGACTGCATGCATAGAAACAGGCCAATTATTATAGCAGAAAATTGTTTAGAGAAGCACTGTTTCTGCAGCTTAAATAATCACTTGGGAACAACTAGCTTTGCAGTATGTAAAAGGTAATTTTTCTCGGTCCAAAATGACAGAGACACATTGATTTGAAAAGCATTTACAGCTCTGGAATTAACAGTTTGCTTGAATTTGTGAGCAGACAATTATAGGATAAACTATATCAGTGATTGTGATTCTAGTTCTTAACACAAGGAGGCAAAAAGGAGAGAAAATAATTGCAACAGAAAAAATGCAAAACAACATTTAACTATATTCCTGAAACTTACTGTAGGAATTGCATAAGCAGAATAGTCCAGATTTAGGAAGGATGTATATCCAATTTCTTGGGAAAAAGCATAAGAAAAGCAGAAAAATATTAGAAACCTTTCAGAAAGCCTGGAAAAACTAAGTACAGGCTTGAAACTTGGTCAAATCAATTCTGAAATGCAGAGTAAGAAGTACCACAAAGAAGAAGCATAAACAGTAGTAAAGTATAAGAGAAGTGCAGGAAAGGTAGGGAGGAATTTGTAAACAGACAGAAAGTGACAAAACAATTGCAAAATAATATAATATAGGAGACATAGATAGCCTGAGGAGAGTAGGTGGATCTTGGGAAGCAGTCAAGAATAACAGATGCAGTGGAGAGGATGAGGGCACAGCATTTTTTTTTTTTGACAAATCTTTACCTCACATGATGTGGAGAAATGTCTTCCATTAACTTCTTTTCTGAGGAAATGAGGTCAAAGTGTTATTACAGTTTGAGGCATCAATAGAAAAGGTGCCAAAACAAACCTAATCTTGAAAAGAACATGTCACTACGCTTTATACTACATGCTCAACAATTTTTAAACAGGTTTTAATTAAGTAAAATTTGCCAGACAACCATTTGAATCTACTATATTATTTTATTTGAATCAAATTAAAATATGTCATTTATGTATTGGTCTCCTTAGAAACTAATATAATTCAGAAATTTTAGTAGAAAAGTAAAATTTCCATATTCCTTGTGAAAAAATTCATTTACTGTTTTACTTGCGCCAAGGATAGCGAAATATGTTGCCAGATTTGCTCAGAAAACATAATCTCCCTGAGAAACACTTTGAAGAAAAAATAGTATTTTGTGGAATTTTATTGTGTACATCTTCTCCCATACAACTTTTGGGAGAGAAATTTTTTAAATGAAAATCCAAAGTTTTCAGCACAGTCTTTAAGTCCACATCCTGAATAATCTTGTTTTTGTCCAAAAAGCAACTTCTAATTAAAAAAAAAAGCAGCCAATATGAAACAAACAACCACAATTAAAAATTTTTACTGTATTTGCTCTTTTCTTGTTAATACAAAATAACTGACACATTTTTAAAATACATAATATAGTTCTGTAAACATGGAAAGTTACATGGGTGTTTAACATGAGTATCAGCTCACAGAGCTCCCTTACAGCCAAATTAAATCAATGGTAATACTTCATTTGATCTTAATTCGCTCTGAAACAAGGCTTTCTAATAGGTGCTAAAAATATGTTCCTTTTCAAGCTTTCCATCCCCATGACAGAGCTAAAAGTTTGATTCTGCATTTCCTGATTGAGGACTCAAGCATAAACTTGAGTACTCAATATACTGAGGCTGAGAGGTTCTAGAGGGAATTTAGCCACACAAAGTTGCTATCACAGACAGTATGAGTGTAAAAGAATAAACACACACACACATACAAACAGATTCAAGGATAAAAAGCAGATTGCCCTATAAAATATCAATATATGTCAAAGTGTACAGTCCATGAATTTTGTTTTCAGAACTTAAGACACTAGAGTTCCCAAAATTCTTTGTTTCTTTGTGATGCTCTATGTGCTCTTTATTATGGTCCTTTCCATGGTTCTCAAGGAATTAAACCAGTATAATTCCATTATCACAATTTTGACCATTTTCCTTTATCAGAGGTCTCCATGAAATCTTTTCTACACTAGAAACTATATCTGAGTTGTTTTATATAAAAGGGATTCCTGAATTAAATTAGTAATAAAAAAGTACTAAATCATTGTTTTAAGCTTGTGTTTATAACATGAAATTGACAGGAATGTAGGAATAACACCAAAATTAGGTTTAGTAGAAAACTGGCTATAAGAGGAAAAAAAATCCCTCACATGACTGTGGAACAATTAGTTTCCCTAAAAAACCTTGGATCTTAATAGATAAATGTCTATATTACCATACATCAAAGCAGGTATTTTTAGTTTTGCATCCAAAAGAATATTATCACAATGGAATGAAAATATTTTAATTTTCTTACCAACACTAAACTTGAAGAAAATGGTTTTAAATTGAACTAAACATGTTTTAAAATTCAAAAGCAGAAGTTTCAGTGTAAGACTTTTTTTTTTTCATTTTTTAAAATGTAGGAACAAACCATACGAGGTCATACAAGCCTTTGTTTACATCTATTTGACTTAAAATACACTTTCAGGTGAGCAAACCATTGAAATAAACAAAAAAAATCACCTAGAATTTCTACTACAATGATTAAAACTATTACATAGACTAGTTTCTAAGTTTCAAGTGCTCTTGAAGCTGATCAAAGACTTCCAGATAATGATTAACACGACTATTTTCCCAATCCAGGAATTTCAGTGATTTTTTTTCAGCTCAAAAGTCATAATTTATTTTAAAAAAACCCTGAAGTATTATTTCGCTGAACAAACTTCATGCAAATATTTGCATGCAATGTTTTCAAGCAAATGGAGTGTAATGGCTATAATTAAATTGAATGCACAGTAAATTTGAGACAAAAATCAATAAGTGACTCTGAAATCTCATCACTTATTGATTCATGAACAGTTTATCTCCTTCTGCAATCCACATCAAAAGCAATTGTAAGTTAATGAAATCACGCAAATGCAAATAAGAAATAGAAAAATTATTATTTGTGGCCCAAAACTGCTGCAAATATCTTTACAATCTCCACAAATTAACTTAATCAGAAAAAATGTGATCTTGTGACTAGCTCTGCTTAGGAATTATTTTGTTATATATTTGGGGTTTTTTTCCTGTTTATATAAGGAAAACTAACTTGCTCAACCAATGCTTCCTTTGTCAGAATAGAAAGACTTCAATTAACTACTCCTCAAGAAAGACCCCTCTACCCTATCAGGGATTTTTTGGCCAATGTAGTAGAACTGTGTAACTCACAAAACATAGCCAGGCAGAGCAGGAGCTCTGGTTACCTCTGGTATCTTCCCTGTGAGAGTGTAGGTTAAATGCAGAGCAGCAGCAGGTCATCAGGCTGCCAGATGAGCCTCTCTTTGCTGTCTTTATTTGGAACAGGAACACTTCCTAAGGCCTTGAGCACAATTAGAAAACCCCAGCACTAGTGGTGGGAGATGCAGGTGGCAGTCCATGACGACCTTGGTAGTACTGGCAGTCCTCCTGCCCAATCCCAAGGGAGGAGCTGGAGAATCCAAATCAGTTTGTGTCAT
Source organism: Poliocrania exsul (assembly GCA_035041345.1). NCBI lineage: Eukaryota > Metazoa > Chordata > Aves > Passeriformes > Thamnophilidae > Poliocrania > Poliocrania exsul. Next base: position 35,536,105 of record JAWWLZ010000118.1, read on the forward strand.
GGCTGGCTCATACTGGAGCTACACAGCTGCATGCTGCTCTTTGAAGTTTGCTCACTGAGTGTGACCCACAGGGTTAAGTCTCTCTATTGCTGTAAGAGACAGGATTGTAAGAGATTGAGTGATAGGTGATAAAACATCATCTGAAATTCAATGTAAATAAAGTGATGCTCAGGAGAAAAAAAACAGTGAGAATGCATAAATGTAGTCTGTTGGAAAAGAAAAAAAAAGTGATAACATTTATTTCTCAGGAGGAATATAATGACTCTTCCATTTCTATATTCGTGATGTGGTTCTGAGACTGTTAGTGGAAAGTGTATTTGTGGTTCCTGCCAAAACTCCTGAGACGCAATGGCAAGTGGATGCTTTTTGCTGCTCTCATTGTGGGTTGAAAACTACTCATACAGTACCTTACTTCCATGGCTGAGCTGTTGAGGATAGGTCTGGCCTGGAAGACAGCTATATGTACACCCAGTGTTTATTGTCCTTCTTGATCAGAACAGCAGGTCTGTGGGCTCATCACTATTTTCAGCAGGGCATGCAAATCCATTTGTTGTCATAGTTTAACCTAGCCAGCCACCAAATACCATGCAACCACTCACTCACTCCCCATCCAAGCAGGATTGAGGAGTGAGTTGGAAAAGTAAGATAGAAAACTCATGCATTGATATAAAGACAGCTTATTATGTAAAGCAAAAGCCATGCATGCAAGCAAAGCAAAACAAGGGATTCTTTCACCACTTCCCATGGGCAGGCAGGTGTCCAGCCATCTCCAGGACAGCAAGGCTCCATCATGCATAATAGTGACTTGGGAAGACTAACAACAAAACTCTGAATGTCTCTCCCTTTCTCCTCCCCCTGACTTTATATACTAAGCATAATGTCATATGGTCTGGAATATCCTTTTTGTCAGTTGGGATCAGCTATCCTGGCTGTGTCTCCTCTCAGCCTCCCATGCACTCCCAGCCTCCTTGCCAGAGTGGTAGTACGAGCAGAAAAGGCCTTGGAAGTAAGAAATCTCTACATTATCAACACCCTGTTCAGTACAATTCTGAAACACACTCCCATATTAGCCTCTGTGAAGAAAATTAACTCTACCGCAAGCCAAAAGTAGCACATAGGTATACTTATGTATATATTCTATATATATGTGTATAAGTACTATGTAATGTACAATGTATTGCAGTTAGGGTCAATATTACTTACCTCGTTATGACTGTGTTTCAAAACTTGTGTCTTTTGTAGTAAGACAAATTACTTTAGTTGTAATATTTGCACATATTTTCAAGGATTTATGACATGTAATAATAAGTTGTTACTTCAAGTACAGAAAAAAAAAGAAGAAAACCTCAGCAAACCTTCAACATGATAAAACTTTTAAACAATTTTAAGCTTGGAAATAACTGATTTTTTTGTGTATCATTGTGTGCTTTGTGAATCAGAAAGAGGAAACTTAACCCTGACATTTAAAACATAGCCTTCAGATACTCTAGGTATACGTATGACAAGAATTGGAAAGGAGAAAAAGCTCACAGAAGTTTTGATCTTCATTCTACATCAGTGTCTTGTCTAAACATATACAGGTCATGGGTCCTTTTTTGTTTCACATTCAAATACCACAAGGCTACTCCTTTTGAGAAAACAAACCAAAACCCACCATGTAACGAATCAGTTTTAACTACTGCCTCTCATATGATACCATGAATTATTATTACAGATTTTTAAAAAAATAATCTAAGTTAAATCAATTTGAAAATCACTGCTTTAAAATTAATATATGAAACCTTGGTGTATGCCACACGAAGACAGTAATATATATTTAACTGGCATCAAAAGCTAACATTGCACATCACTGACAAGTGTGTACAGCAAATATATTGTAGTGAAGTAATGAGCAAGAAAAAGAGAAGCTTTGGGTGGTAGACAGAAACTGGAGGGCTTATTCTGGCTATAACCCTGAAGTATAAATAGAGCTGTTCCCACTGGACTAATTTAAAGATACAAGATTGTCTCTGCAAAGGCCTCCACACAGGTAACACTTCTGAAAAATAGACACATCTTACATAGATACTCACTGTGTACATCTAGCTTGACACTCATTCTCTGGCCTTGGCTTCAAAGCTGTCTACAGCACAGGGCAGCAGCAGCATGCAGAAAAAGCAGCTTTTAGTGTGTGGAGTGCATGACACTAGTTTGTAAAAAGTATGTTATGGCAATCCTAATGAAAATTTATCCTCACTTAAAACATTTGCAAGTGCTTTTAGAGACTGGAAAATAGTATTCCAAGGACGTCTACACAACGAAGGTCCCAGGTGCTGCCAGTGTAACTGTCTGCTTCTGTAGCATTTTATGACACTGTGCCCTGAAGTGGAGTTGGTGTTTGTATAAAACATAAGAGAGGATGCCATATGTAGCAAAGCCTGAACAAAGTACATCCACATGATGAAGAAATACAGCTCTCATTTACAGAGACAAAAGTACAACCCTTTTGTAGATTAAGTGCTTTTATATACCAGCTCTCAAAAAAGAGACAAATCCAATTGATAAACAGGGGGCCTATTTCATACCTGAGAAGCAAAGAGAAAGTGTGAGTGTATCTCCACAGGACAACTTCATGGCATTTCCAGTGGTAGCTTGCTACAGTTAAATGAAGGAAAATGACAAATTATGTAGATGAGCTTCAGTACCAGCTCCAGGACAAACCTGGTTAATCTATCCTGGCTATGGGATCTTTAGCCCTAAGTCATGGCAATAACACAAATAGTATTTTAGAGGATTCAACACATCACCCAGGGTACAGATAAGCAACAAGTAAAATTGTTACATTTGTGTTCATCTCGAGTAACTCCAGTGGAACTGACAGAGAATCAGCCAAATATTTGATGCCTTATGCATCTAAATTAGGTCCAGTACTATGCATGGTTGCATGTGGCTTTTTCAGAACAAGGTGATTACTGTTAGCATCACTGTTTAAAGGTAAAGAGAATAAATAGATAGTTGTGTCAGGTTATGCATCCTGAACTAAAGAGCAAATATGAGGGATGAGTGATGCTTTTGTTCAACTATGTGAGTTTTTTGTTTGGTTGGTTTTGTGGTTGGTTTTTTTTTTCCTCTGGCTTCAAAACCCAACCTTTCTTAGTCAGAGAAAAAAACAAAAAACAAGAGAAAGCCAAGGGGACTAGATGGCAGTGGAAATGTGGAACAAAGCTCTGCAGAGCTCAGACTTTCAGACCTGGGATTTTAATTGTTATACTGCTGCAGGACACCTCTTAGTCTACACAGGATCACCCAGCCCCAGGCTGAACCTTTGGAGGGCCTCTGGGAGGAGGTCTTCCTTCAGAGCTTATAAAGGGCTGTCTGCCAGCATGCTTAAACAGAAGTCCCAGGAGACACAAGACTTTGAGAGCCCTCATACCTGCTTTTGAAACAGGAGCAGAAGTGGGGAGTCTTGCACCCTCTCTGCCTCTCTCTATCTTAACCCCTCACCTGAGGTGTTTCCAAACACAAAATCACCAACTGTGTGAAATTCTTCTTTTAAACCTGAGTTCAGCTGAATAACAAATTTAGAATTGTTCTTTTCAGTAAAAAGCTGTAAAAGAGACAAAAATTAGTTCTTTCTTCAGACAGCAGTAAGATGGTTCTCCCAAGTTTTACATACTCTGCCACCATTAGCAAACACTTCACTGTCAGCCCCACCTTGACAAAAGTACTACCTGTCTTTGCGAAGTGTACTCCAATCTACTTTGAAAAAAGTCCTAAAACATTTACCTATTTTGCCAGGCATGGAATGCTATTGATGCTTTTGCCACTAGCAGGGCTCAAGGGACAGCAAAACATGGCATTATTAGAGTATGGAAATGGTCTGACCTGATTAGGTGCTGAAGTGACAGATTTAAGCACTTATAAAAACCCTCATGGTTACAGAATACAGAAACTCGCATTTTCTCCATCCCCACATGAGTACACAAGAGTTTTTGGGTTGGTTTGTTTTTTTTTTTTTACAGCTGCCTTTTGATAAATAAGGATATGAGGATGTAAATCAAGTTGGGTTTTTTCTTCCCTCTATTATGCTTTAGCAGTACAAAATAAAGAAATACTAAAAATCCAACATATGAAAGTGCTTTACATGAGAAATATTAGCTTAATTTCTTAAGCTCACCCAATGATATCTAATTAAGGCCTCAACTTAAGAAATACTGATAAAAAAATACGTTACACATGTATAGTTGTCCATCACACAGACTTGGTCAGACACATCGCTGATTTGATCTGGTTTGACAGTTCCGCTGTTACTACACTATCTTTTTGCTATAAACTTACTGGTAAGGATTTCACAGTATTTTGTTTCCAAGGTAAAAGATATCTTCAGATGAGGAAGCAGCTGCTCCTCCCCTTGTTTCCTGTTTCCTATTCCATACGCTCTAAGCCAGCAGCTTCTCCAGAAAGAGAGGTGTTGGATTAACTGACAATCCAGAAGCGATTAAATTTCTTGTGAAAGTCAGATGGTTTTGCTCAGTGTTTCTGATACATTTTGAATCCCTCTCTGTATGTATCATTATCTAAGTTCATTTTCATCATCTACATGCAGCAAATTGTGACATGTGAATTATTGTTTCTTGATGCCTTTATTGTAGAGTTCTTGTTTAAAAAGAAATCTTTCTAACCATACATTTGATTGCAGAATCACAAAAATAATTTGATTGAATTTTGTGCACTTTATTAATCCTAAGAAAAATTTACACTACATTATGATCCAATGTTTAAAAACATGATTCTAGAATAACCCTCAGAAATTAATACTTCAGGATGAAGAGTTAATTAATGTAAGAAGTAGGATTCCTATTACTTGGCATTGGTAAAACTTTATCCAGGCTACTCAACCAAGTGACTCTCTAAGTCAGTAATCACTTTTTATTGATTGAAGGAGTGTCGTAGAAAATCATATTAGATCAAGCTAACTCTTGGATTGCTAGAGTAAAGGAAGAAGAATTACACTAAAATGGATTTGCATGCATAACATTAGTCATGCAATGGAAACCCAAAGGGAAAAACCTGTGTTGTTAATTGTGTCAATCAGTTTTCTCAACAGGGGCCCTTGGCCTGATTCCTTGACTGGCTTGTGGGCATCAATGGGACTCTGATGATTTGCCTTGCATGTGTTGCAGTTAAATCTGATTCATCAAGGGGCTTAGACCTGTGACAGATTAGTGATGAAAGTAGCTTAGGGCAAGCTGCTTGAGTCTCCGAAGTTAGGCATATGTTAGGTACTGCATTGAACTGGGGCCATATGCAGACTTGCACACTATGAAATATTTGTCTCCACTTGATGTGGAAATGAAACTGGAAATGAACAGCATAGGCAGGTTCAGTGATCAAGGAGCAGATTAAAAAGATTTTGCAGTTTGAAACAGTAAGTATGCTATAACTCCTAGAAGAAAAAGCAGGGACTTTCTCCAGATGAAAAGGTGAGATTCATTACACTTCCCACAAAACAAACAAAGAAAAATAAAGTAAACAAACTTTCGCGGAGAGAACGGACTCCACAGCACAAATCTATGAGATTCAAAGTGAAGCCATTTATTT
>JAWWLZ010000118.1:35541884-35564090 GCA_035041345.1 Poliocrania exsul
GATATCTATATAATTCTCATGGAACTGAAGCAGCTTGGATTGCTCAGAGATTGACTTCAGCAATCAATCCTGCAACACAAAAACAACAACCAAAAACCCCTCACCTAGTGTAGTGCAATGGCTGAAATTGTCTTAACTAAGACTGAGGTGATCAAGATATAACAGGTAAGGAGACATGAAAATCAACTCCAGCAGAAATCTGGAGACAGACCAGGGAGAAAAGCCTATAGACACCAGCAATTTAAAGGATTTTACAGGCACATTGAAAGTGTTTAAGAGGAAGAATTGAAGAGGTAGATGATGAATCACTCACTGTTTCACATGTATTGCCTGGCAAGTTATTGTGTGTTGAAGCGTTTCTCTCACTTACAATTTATGACACTGTATTGAGAAAAGAGATGAAGCTAAACATGAGAATGTGCTGCAAATACATGACTAATTGCTTAGATAGGCTCAGTGTTTTCAGACAGAGTGAGTGTAGAATATGCCATTGTGTTAATATGTTACTTTAATTTTTCAAAAGACAAGATGAATATTTAAATTTTTCAAAAGCTAGAACTTACAAAAATATTTGCATACATGTTCATAACCCACCATGTAAAACTGCAAACAGCCAGAAACTGGCAATCTGATGCTCGAATGATTAATACAAGAATCAAATTAATAACTGTCTCACATCATCCAGCAATTATCTTTTTATTTTCTTCTATTCATATTTTTCCCTTTTATGTTTGTTGTGGATGCATAGCTTTAGATTTATTCAACTATCCAAAGTCTTTTCCACTCTAATTCTCAAAAACCTTGAAAAAAATGAACTGAACTGAATAAGGGAGTCCATATAGGTGTTTCTATTGAATAACTCTGAATTGGAACAACTTGAAGTGTCATGAGGTATGGAAAATAATTGCCACATTTGGCCTCTTGTCTTATATAAAGAAATCAACTAAATTCCTCAAGTGGAAAAAACAGGATTTGGAAGATTTTTTTGTAATTTGAACCCAGCCTCTTCTGTAATTACTAAACACCACAATGCTGCTATAAGTATTCCCATTTATAAAGTAAACTACCAGCCCTTAACTATTAGAGGCCTCCCTACTCACCTTTCTACTGGTAGGATATTCTACTATTAGGTAATTATGAAGAGATTACAAATAAGATAATGTAAAAATGAGAATTTGTAATCCTTTATAATCAACTTTCCTCAGACTAGTTCTCCAGTTACAGAGGGGCTGCAAAATACATAAATTGAAGAAAAAAAGTAACTAAAATATAATGTGATTAATCTTAAAGTACACTCTAATTTTTTCCTCTATTCTTAACAAAAAAAGCTCTTTAGTAACAGAAGCCCTGTTAAAAAGCCATTCTAAGTATGCCATATTAGAATGAATTTAATGTTAAAAAATAATTAGAACAACTTAATTACCTGTAGCATATCAGCTGTCAGAACTGTTGCTGGTATGCCTAACCCTTAATTAGCAATGAGTTATGATTTATTAATGGACCCAAAGAGGTTTAATCTCAGGCTATGTAAAGTGTATTAAAAAAATTGAAGGGGGCCTGTAATTTCATAGTCTACTTAACCTTTCAGAGATGCAACGTTCGTTTTGATGCCATCAGTGGTCAAAGGGCATCCCAGCTGCTTTTCCAGCAGAGCTCTTCATTTAGACAGCCAACAAGAAGCAAGTATTAGGGAAAAGTTTTATTAGAACCTAGTAGTTAATAAAACCTGCATATATATACATTCTTATTAGATTGAAAATTAATGTATTGCTGAGTCACATAGACATAATTAACATTGGATAAAATTTCAAATGCTGTTAGATTTTTGCCTTTTTTTTTTTTATCCCTGTTCTTTTCTCTGGGCCTAACTTTCTGAAGCATGCATTTTTTTCTCAAGTTCAGAAGTATAAATTACGCAGTTCCCCATAAATCTAAATTTGAGTGTTAAGTCACTGACATGAGTAAGTTGTGCTGTCAAGCCATTTGCCCCACACTGGCAGTTTTCATTCTTCAAGGCTGGAAAAGCATTCAGGAGGACAGTGTCTGAGGTGATCAGTCTGTCTCAAAGAGAAGGTTACAGCAACAAAAGAAGGCGTAAGGATCCAATATTGGTTTGGTTTGAACAGGAAATGCCTATGTTTTTCAGCAAGATACCAATGTCTTGGTGGATTCAATCAAACTGTGTCTGCTAAAATGGGTTTGCTAGACTCAGTTTGAGAATTTACAGATAATTTAGAGGTTTTTTTATTTTCACGTATAAATCCAGAACTCCGTATCTTTGGCTGTTCCGAAGAATGAATAAACAAATCAGGGATCTGATCATTACCTGTAAGTGGAAGCAATATACCTGTCAGGTAGAAGAGATGGAGCAATACATAGAATTCAACATAATATTTCCCTGAAGTCATAGTCTTAGCTGCTGGCTTAGGATATACTTTGTTGCTCTCATTCATACTAACTCTCAATGGCAAACGATCATCAAACCAATTTTAAAATCATCACATAAATAAAAGAAGACAAACCCTAACATTCCACAAGTTAGCTTGCTTGGGTAAATAAGTTGTTCCCAGTATTTACAACATCATACAGGTATTACATCATAAAAAATATTGTAACTGCAGTACAAGTAAAAAATCAGACCAATGAAAATATGACCAATTACTTTGAATACTCATTGATTCAGGCTTCTTATAACCCCAAAGTCTAAGTGCTTAAAAATCTTAGCAGAAAAAACTTCTGTGTAAAGTAATGTTAAAACAATAAGATGACTCAAATCCATATAAATGTGTGTTGGCTCATTTTTATTCAGCCACCAACCTTTTCACTATCACATAACTTAGGATAACAAAGCATTCATTATCTCCATATGATTTCATAACTTTTTGCTTGGTTTTATGAAAGTTGGTTGTTTTCATCTTTCATCCGTGTTCTGAAATTTCCCCACAGTTTTGGTTGCAATTGCTTCCATGGGTAGCTTCCATGGGAGCCCTAAATACAAGGCAGCGTGATTAGTATTTTGTTCTTCAGCTGGGAATATTTTTAGTCTCAGGTGGTGGAAACATGTTTTTTCTGATGTAAATACATTTTATATTTAAATAAAGACAAAAGAGAGAATTGGGAAAGGTAGTTATGGGTGTTGTTGTCACTCATACTGTTACCACTGAACTCTTACTCATTTGTATTAGTGGTTTGCAAGAAAAAACAAAAAACAAACAAACAAACAAACAAAATAACACCCAACTATTTTCTAGACCATTTTTTGACCTGATGGATTGATATTCTTTAATGGCAAAATATTTTACTACAATATTTTTGTGAGTTATTTCAGAGTCATTTAGACTTTGAGAATACCATCCATTAGCATCTAACATTGACTATTTTCATATTTCCAAATGACAGGCAAGTTTGCAAAACTTGTTTTGACTAATAATTTAGGAATGTTTTCACAGCACAGCTCCTAAATACATAAAGCTGCTGAAATATGCCCAGTCTCAGAAGAGAAATGTTGATGTACAAGGGTTTTGGTTTTACTTTATTGTGGTTGTAAAGGAAAAGTCTGAATCTTTAATGAATGTACCACAGTACAAAGTAAACAAAGCAAGTTCTTTAATGATACAATCAGGCAGCATAAGAAGATATTACATTGATTTACAGCTGTTAAAATGAGGATAGCAAACCATGGGAAGACATCATAAATTAACCAGTCAATCAATCTTAAGATAAATGTATTCTTTAGGCCTGAAACTTTAAAAAAAAATAAATTAAGGAAGATGTCAAATAAAGAAATATAGCCATGGTCTTTCACCTTGCAATATTTACATAACATGCAATAAGGATAGTCACTAACTGCTTGTAGTACAAGAGAGACAAGACTGGCTGATTTCTCACCTTTACAGAAAAGCTTAATAAACTCCAGCTTCCATCCCTCAGAAGTGTCATTTATGCATTTTTAAGATGAAGAGTAAAAATAAGGAGGTTAAACAACTTCTTAGCCATGTAGCCAAATTAGCATATTTATAGGAAAGCAATAGCTTTCATATTTGCTTTGCTTTTCCCAGAGTTATAGGCTATAAATCTGGGCATAAGAAGAAAATAAATATGACCAAATTCTGACCTCAGTTATGCTCATACAGTCCCATTAAACTTAATAGTTCTTTATGGGTATAAGTGATAGCAAGGTCTATATGGTCACTGGAATCCTTGTCAGAGCTCTGCAGCTCGTGGGCAGTGAAATAGGGAATGCCTTGATCTTAGTTTCCTGTGCTCAGTGAAAACTTTATGGAATAATTTTATGGAATAACACTTGTCTGGAAAAACAAATCCCACAGATCATTTGTAATCCATACCTTGCACATGTTTAAGCATGTAATTCCCTTTGCCTCTGTCCCCAGCCCTGCTGATGGAGGAGGAGTGTCCTGGGACTCCTGCTGGTTCCACCTCAGTACTCAGGCACAGTAGCCATTTGAGAAGAATTTTACAACTCTATTTTCAAAAACAGTTGTTTCCCTTTGTTAGAGAAGTTTTCACTGAGAGACCTACATCTCAATAAAGCATATAAAGCTATGGATATCCTGTGGGATATGAGTGTTTCTAAACCGTTAAGGCTTGGAGGGTCAGTTGTTTCAGCGTGCGAGGAGACATGGGTATTCATGTCACCTCCCACCTCTGCCTGAGTTACATGGGCATAACTCCACATGTGTGAGCCATGGCAACACTCCAGCAGTTCTCTTCCAAATCCTATAGAAGTAAAGAGTGCAAGACAAAGCGAGTCTGGCCTGCAGATGAGGCACAGACTGCACTGAACTGCTGTCACAAAATACTTGTGCATGATTGGTGTCAGGGGCTCTTAACTGAAAGTTTTTGTCATTTGCACTGTAATTAATTTTAGCATCACAGATGTTATGGAGTACAGTTGTATGGGCAGAAAGCTATACCACTTACTTCACTATCCAGCAATTACATTCATGTACATTTGGATGCAGCAGTTTTGCCTAATTCTTCCTTTATACCTTTATTGACTTATTTGCCTTTGGCGAACTCTGTGCAGCTGTATCGGTTCTGGTTTCTTGTTGGTAATTCTGGATGACAACTGATCCAGCTGGAGTCAGTCCTCTCTGTCAGCTTGAAAAATGACAAGAGAGAGTGGAGACTCCCCACTGCCATTCAAGGAAAAACATGGCATCTGCTCTTGTTTATGCTCCAGTTTCTGTTTGATATATGTATACCCACTGGTTCCTGCAAAATGTCCCAGCTTTGTCTTCTAGAACAATTTGTTGCTGATCCTCCATTCTGTATTTGACCTCATAATCTGCATGCTTACGAGTCATGGTTAGGCACTTGACATCCCTGCTGTGATGTGCCATCAGTGCCTGATATAGGTTGAGGTGGCACTGTTATATCTCAACAGTTACAGGTTAACTGACCCTTTCGGTTAGGCTAAGGTTTACTAGTCAAACCTCTCTCTCCAAGTTGAATGAAACCAAAACTAAAAATATAGTCCAAATATGAAAATATCTGACACTTGTCCTGCTTGAAAAAGCATTTATTTTCAAACCTTTCAGAAGCTCAGAGGATTGCATCTCCCTGACATATTTTGAATACAGCAGCTGACAAATTAAGCCTTTTCTTACTAAGAAACATCTATAATTTTGCTTTTCTACTACTCTAATATATATACATTTCTTCTCATATTCCATCTTTTTTTTTCTCTTTTCAAAACCAAAATATTCAAATGTATTTGACATGTCAACAAGAAGAAAAACAGTTTCTCTGAAACTTGCTTGCATTTCAGACTTCTCCAAGGAGGATCTTTATATCTTTGTAAGCCTCTTAATTTCTCAATTCTTTGCACGTAAATAAGGCTGACATACCTTTCCTCTTTCCCACTGCATCTTGTTTATTTAAAATCTCAGGGTCAATGAGTACATTTTATTAGGGATTTGTACATTCCATGGTGCAAGAGGATATGGCATTGGCTATGGCCTCTAGGTAGTCCAATAATACAGAACTTATTAATAAATAAAATATATATAGTTGTTATAACCTACTCTAGGTTTTCATCACTGCAAAGCTCAGGAGACTAACACAAAAACTGGAAAGTGCTGCAAAGCAATATGTCAGAGTTAAAAAAAGATATTCTGGCAATGCTGGTACGCTCTTGAGAGAGTAGTCTCTGAGGGTGTGAGTTTTTCCATTTTGGGAGGGAAGATACATTTCAGCTGCACTGTCATTGTTACCATTCCCATTTGAAGTTGAAGAATATTGGAATGACTAAGGAAAAAAAAATGCACATTTTTAGTGTCCTGAACCAAATTTAAAGAGGATTACTTTTATGTTGTTCATCCCAAGTCACTTTACATGTCTGTAAGGTTACTATGGACAGACAACCCAGTGGTTGAATCAGAGTGCTGATACCAATATTTTGTCCAGAGAAGTCCATTCACCGAATGAATGGATTTCACCTTACCTTTTGTTTGTTTGTTTGTTTGCAGGGTTGTTTTTGAGGCAAGAGCAATTTGTGCATGTATGTGATAGTCCTCACACCGTGCTGAAAAGCAGCCCACTGAGAAGCTGGATATAGCAATGGGAAAAGCAGAGAAAAGAGATCTATGGCAGAGAGACTGAAAGGCTGTGTAATGGAAAGTAAGATGAAGAATGAAAAAAGGCAAATAATGCACATGTGGAATACAACCACTAAACTCATCTGGAAAGGTGGAGAGAAAGAGAAAATCAAAGGATAAGATATAGCTGAGCCATAGAGGGTTCAGCTATGCATAACTAGAGATCCTGAGCACCAAAAAAGAAGCAGGAGTGATACGGAGGAAAGTATTCAGGAGCTCTTTACTTCTCCAGCTTTCTTAGGACCTGAGATGTCAATATGAAGAGAAATGCAGCAGAGGCAGAGAGAGCCCTGTTCCTCTACCCTTCCCCAGAAACAGTGGGATGGATTATGCAGCTGCAGGGGCCAGAGGCAGCAAAGCAGCATGGGCTTCCCCAGCAAAAGAAAATTATATAGAGCAATGCAAAGGGGGTAAGAAAAATGCTATTTACAGCTATTTAACAAACTGCTCCCCAAATGATATTTCTCTCAGATAGATGTAAATAAAATGCTGACATATTATGGTGCATTGAAGAAGGCAATGTGAACAATTCCATTTAATAGCTAACTGTAAGTGGAAACACTCTATACCATATATTCTGTCCATTTTTACTGCAGTTTTGGGTGTACTGATGCTGACCACAGCATTTTCCAGGGTTCTGTTTATATTAAGGGTCCCCCTTGAATTTCACTGAATTATGTGGCTAACACAGCTTTGAGAACACCATTACTTGAATGCTTGGAGGCATCAGTTAATTTTTCAAAGATGTCACAGGGATAAAACAGACCACTAAATAATCACAGGAATATTCTATTTGATTTTAAGAAGGTATTTTTCCCTTCTGTGATACAATCTGCTTGTGTTTCTTTTTTTTGTTAAACATATAAATGACTTATGCCAGGTTGATGCTGATAACATTTCTTTAATATTCACAGTAAAATCTCTGACACCATACTGCACTGCTCATCAGTTCCATGTGTTGCTAATAGCCAGGTGTCTCAGTACCAGTGCTGAGGAAACTTTGCCCATCAGTAGCAGGGCACAGCCCTGAAAGATGCTAAGCTGAACTTGAAGAGCTCTAAGCATCCTCAGCTCCTGGTAGCATCCATGGTCTTTACAGAAGACTCCTGCTGCATTTATCCCTCTAGATTCTGAGTCTTACTCTGCAAAACAGAATTCCCATTGAAGTCAGTGTGAGCTGTTCACTGACACACTGAAAGCCTGTCTCTTTACTTACCTGACGGTAAGGTGTAAAGTATCACACTGAAGTCTGCGAGTTACATGAGCTTAAAAGTCATGTAGAATAGGTAAAGAATGGGTAGAAGTGGGATTATTGGGACTATTAGTAAGAAAAAATAATAATTCTTAAAATCAAACTTTTTGTATTTTTGTACTTATTTAAGGTCAGATGTACAATAATGAAGGAAAAGTAAGTTTTGCTACTGGGAAAACCTACTCTAAAGTGTTGTATCTTCTTCAAGATATCTGATAAGTGCCAGTCATTTTCTTCCAGAACTGAATATAGTTAGCTTAAGGCATGTCTCTCATTTGGCAATAATGTGTGAAATTGTTCATGATAACCTCAACAGGGACTTCATAGAACAGAACTTCTGCAATTTACAGGATTCTATTGAGCTCCTAGGGAAATTTAATACCTCCAAAGAAGTTTTGCTGAGGTATTTTGTCTGATAAAAGATGTATCTCTTACAGTACACTCACACCCCCAAATGAACATCTTTGTCACTATAACAATGGAATATAAAAGTTTCTGTACACCCTATAATCAGTGTAATTTATGCGACAAAAAACCCCAATGCTGATTTACAGCTGTTTATTACTTTTAATATTAATAGAATAGTCTGACTTGAAAGTTTCAAAAGAAAAAAGTAAGCTAAAAAGATTATGCAGAAAGAAAAGAAGATGTTTCAGCAAACATAAAATTTCCCTTTTTAAAGATTGTTAAAAACCGCAACAAATTTATGTTCTTTATGTTTTGTCTAGATCTGTTTTCAAGGAGTTTGAAAATCTAAAATATCATTTTAAAAATGAAGAATATTTTCATTTGTTCAGAGACTTTGTTCTGTGCATCTTGTAATTTTTGGTTGATTTTTTTTTTCTTTTGTAGGGATCAATTTAGTATGAAACTTATATAAAAAACCCCCACCAAAACAGAAAAAAGAAAAAAAACATTATCTTGGGTATTTTAATTGTAACAAATGCCTATAGAAGAGGCATGCCACTACAGGAAAGAGAGCATTTTTCTATTATGCCCACCTTTTTTGCACCATCAGAGGTCTTATGCCCCTTAAATTTGTGTTATCTGCAACACTTGCACATTGATTAGTCATGTCCAGAAAATGGTTGGGTATACAATTTGAAAAGATAATTTTCTATCCCTTTTTGTTAATCCTAGCATGATAACCTGATTCTTATCTTAGTTCCATCAGAACAAATCCTTCATCTATTATTGATGCCAGTATAACTCATACCTTTTGTACATTTCTTCTTTAGAATCTGAAAGAATATGTGCCTAACTTGCAGCACCCCTATTTATTATATAAGTGCTGCCAGAATGCTGCAATAATGCTCTGGCTAAAGATACAGGAATAAGGACTGTGGTACTTGGCTTCCAATGATAATTACAAACTTGAAAAGTCAATTTACTACTACTACCAGATATTTGCACTAATCTATCTGAAAGACACTTCATAAGACAGGGTTTTAAATATATTCCTTCATCTATTTTTACTGGAGTTATTGAAGTAAACCTGTGATTTCTCTTGGGCACTATTGTGTGAAATTTGCCCAGCAAGACAGGAAGATATTAACTCTAGTTTTTGGGGTGGAGGGGCGGGAGGGGGAAGTGGTGGGTGTAAGAACATCATAAGACAACTTTTACCAAAAATCCAATTGACTACACAATGTTTTCTATTTTATTTTACTTATCAGCGGCCTTGTGTTTAAAACCATATCCAACAACTAATATTTCTTTTAAACCTTTTTTGGGAAATGTTACACTAACTCATCTATGCATATGAAAACAAATACTTCAAAGTGTTACTCTGTCTAAATAATTTCCTCCTCCATCTCTTTTAAGATTGCAAGGGATGTGTTTCTAAGAAAGCTATTGCACTGCTAGACTAATATTGTGACCGTAGCAGTGCTGGGATAATAACGGGACTCAATGACCTTTTTTAACCTAAATGTCTCTATGTTTCTTTATCTTGCTCAGGCCAAATATAGACTTGCTGATGGTAACAAAAGGAATGCCTGATGGCACTGTGTATTAGAAAAAAAATGTAGAGGAAGTTGGTCTCTGCAGAAAGGTAGTTTACTTTATTCACTGCAATACATTACAAACAGAAGAATATCTCATCACAGAGAATTCAGGTGATTTCATTGCATAAACCTCCACTCTTTGTGCAGAGAAATAGAAAGCACTTTTCTACATACAAGAGGACAAATACTTTAATTCATCAGTCACATTTTGTTCAGTTCCTGCTCAGGCATATCTCCCATTTAAACTGGGGGGTTTTTTGGATGAGTGACTAGAATTGACTAAAGAATTTAAGATAGTTCTATCACAGAGTGAATTTCAGCTTGGAATGCCATTAAATTAAAGCAAAACTGATTAAATGACATGATAGACTATGGGATTTTGATATCATTCTTGCAAAAGGAAGGAAAGTATGCATGGATATGAAATGATGGTTGTAAAATAAAAGCAGTTTCATGTGATGGAATTAAGTGAAAATACTCATTCTTTTTTTTTTTCCTCCAAAGGTAAAGTATTTAATCCAGGGATCAACATAAATCATAGACAACAATATAAAATCCTCTGCTTGCCTGCTGCTACTCAGAGAATTTCAAAATTCAGTGAATCTGTCACTACTCTTACATTTCTATGTGCAGTATAGTGATAGGTGAAGGATAAGACTAAATCTAGTTACTGATAAACAAGATATTGGATTTTTTACCAAAATGGAAGGGAAAAGAAATACAAAAGGAAACAAATAAATAACCTCCAACCAAACCTTTGAACTTTATTTTAGTGATGCTCTATGACAATTTGTGGTGATGTCATAATGCAGCCTGTAATGGGATGTGCTGCCACCACCAACTTTGTAGAGGTTTCAGAGGTTGGAGAATGAATGGGAAAAGTGAATTATAAAATAGTTGTCATGATAGTCTTACAGACTTAGTCCTCAAAGATGGTTGTTCTGTTATTCTCTTCCTAGTTTATCACTTCAGCTACCATTCAACCCCCAAACCATTTAGGACAGTGACAATTAAATACAGTGTGAGTTGTTCCTGCAAATATGACTTTTAAAAAAAAATCCAGTGGCAATGTTAAAATTAAAACTGCAACTAGAAAAGATTAATTTAGAGCAGCACTTTCAGATAGAACTGGTACTTCCTTCATAAGTTTCTAACCAGATCAAAGTTCTCTAAACCAAGCAGGGTTTTTTTTCTGTTTTAAGCAACTGGAGAATATACTTTTCACAGGTGCATTTCTTATGTTATTACCCCACTGGGAGGGATGGGTTAAATGCAGAAGACTGTCAAGGAGGATCATAAATATGCTCAAGTGACCTTGGAACTGGAAATAATCCTTGATAAACTTGTGTGGTCATGGGGGCATGAACTGAGTTCAATGGCACCTGCATTTTCACTTCTGTATCTCTGCCCAGGTGCTTCTCAAGGGATCTCATTGTTAGGGAAATAGTGGGAATAAATTCACTCTTTGAGAAGAGGTTTCCTGTCTCTGCTGACTCACACATACATCTGATATAGTTTTGTGACTTTATTTTTATTTATAAAGAGCTGGCTAAGTACTATAGATTACAGAAAAATATAGATTTTTTTCAACCCAATAATTCCATTTAGTTGAAAAGCCTAATTTTTTATTTTTTTTTCAGGATTAAATAGCATATGATTTTATTTGATGAGAATACACTATGACAGCTTATACATAATTTTCAAAGTTGGTCTATCTAAAGCTCTGGATTTGGACTGAGATACAGCACATGTGTTTTGAAAAAGATAGGTTTACTCACTTCTTTAGGTTTAACTGTAAATGTTTTATCTCCTAGTAATCTGAGATGTTCATGCTTTGCTTCAGCATGCAGCAAAAATGCACAAGAAATGTGTTTAGCTCTGTATAATGCCCAGCTAACCCATACTGACCTGGAAAAGGTAATGCTCAAAAAATTAAATATTCATGTTTAGACTGGCAATATGTATGCTGTAGTAACATTGGTGTGATCTAGACAGTGTGAATCTGACTCCAAGAAAATATCTTGAAATTACAGAGAACTTACCTGAATGTATTTACTGACAGAGCAAAACCATAATTGTCAGTTTTCTCCTATAAAAGCCCAATATAACTGTTTTGTGCATGTACTTTCCAAAAAAAAAAAAAAATTAGGCCAAAATTTAACTAGACAGTATATGGAAAGTAGTCAGGGATGTTAAAATTGATTCAATCAGGTGTAACAAAAGACAAGAACTGCAGAAAATGAAATGACTCACTAAACAATCCAGTCTGCTTAGACAGTTTTCATGATGCAGACCAAATCAAAAATGAATGTCATTCTCATTGGAAAGGGATGAAATCTTAGAGAGGTATGCCACTGGACTAAGCCCATGGGCATACTGATGCATTATCATGAGCTGCAGCTGTCAGAGTTCTACCAGATGACAATGCAACAAGGTTTGTATGGGCATCTCTGTATGTAAAAACAATGCTTATTTGCCATATCTTTATCATGCAGTATTAAATTAGCAATGTTCATGTTGGTGTACTTAGTTGCTCCATTTGAAATACAAAAAAAGTAAAATTGAAACGTATTTTCTCCATTGCTTTTAACATCTGATTGCTATTTCAGATAGAAGAATAAACACCCAATTAAAAAATATGTTTTTATCCATAGAGTCCTGTTACATACATGAGTGTTGAAAGAATACCATAATAGTGATAATATTGCACCTATTACAACTGAAAACACCACTTGTACTATGGAAGAATTTCCTTCTCCTGAATGTTGGAAAATCTACACACGACTGAAAGGTTTAATGCAGGCTTGTCAGGGATACATTAATTTTTCTTAAAGTTTTAGATGTTTGTGTAGGAGGAGAAAGGGGGGGAAAAAGAGAAGGAAAAAATCCATAAAGCTTTTATTAAAGTGAACAGAAATATTCCCCACTGGCTTCAAGCTGGACTATATACTTCAAGCTCTGTAGGTTGTCTAAGGCAGACTTGGTTTGTGACTCATATTTGATGGCAGACTAGGAAGCAATTCATAACTCGCCACTGAACTAAGTAAAGGAACTATACATTATGCATCTAGGACTCAAAAAGGGAAAAGGAAGCTGCTAGACATCAAGGAGGGGAAAAGAATCCAGTTATCTAATCATCTAAAAGATGCATCTGTGTCTTGCATGTCAAGCATGTTAGAGAGATTATCACTAAAGTAACTCAGAAATGCATATTTTCTTTATTCTTGTGTGGCAACGCCTGAAATATTGAATTGTGAACTATTCACTGAATTGTGAAATATTAATGAAGTTACCTTCATGATGCCCATTTCAGACAAGATTGCAAGAAAGAGATAGAATTATCCTGGTTTTTCTAATCAGGAATTTAGGAACAGCTATTGTTCCTTCAGCCCAGCATAATGTCCTGTGTGGATTTTTCAGGTTTTTGGCTTGAGAAGAGTTCCCAATGTGTTGTTTGTTCCGCACAAGCAGAACTAGTAGTCTGAAGACAGTCTGGGGCCAGAATATTTGTGTGTGTTCGGCAAAGCTGAAGAAAGACTTTTTCCCTATTCCTCTATCCAGAACCCTAGTAGGCTGGATTTCTTTGCAAAAAAGAGCATCTGTGTGGCTGTTACCTCTGTCTGTGCTAACACCATGGCTGATAGAGACATGACATCAGGCTAAAACAAATGCCTGAGGGTAGAACGACCACAGACTTTACCTTTTTTAAAGCTAATGTTCTGGCTCTGCATCTTGGAAGATCTGGAAAACTATTTTTTTAAGACTCCATACTGAGAAAACATATGAATGTTGAAGAAAAGTGTTTCCACAGAGCTTAAAGCTTAAATTTTTTTAAGCTTATAGTTCTAAAACAGCGAAACAGGCTTGGCATTTGAATTCCCATAGAACACATGAAAATGCCAGCCTAATAATAACCTTCTACCCATTTTCAGTAATTTCAAAGCATTTTTGTTTTTTCTTGCAGTCTACTTCTTTCCCATGTCCAGTGAAAAGGCATCTAAAATACCTTTACACAAGCCTTCTGTCTTCCAGGTGATATTGTTTACCTCTGCTCCACAAATATTCCTCAGAAATGACAGTAGGTATCACTCTAATTATCTTTCCCTAACTTTCACTGCAGACAGTTTTCCAAAACACCATTCCATAAATTGTAAATTGAAGTGGCACAGTAGATTTTCAGATCTTCCAGCCAAAAACATTACCACCACTGCATGGGAATTTTTCATGCATCTATTTCACTTTAGTCCTGAAGAATGTACCTGTCTTGTCTTGAATTGGTGCAGTTCCCCTCAAGTTTTCTGTAAATGATATGGTAAAAATTCATTAAATTTCAGGTTTGTGACTTACCAACAGAGAAAATAAGACTAACAGAGAGTGAAGGCAGGAAAAGTCTCATCGGGTAGCCATTTGGAAAGATTGCTAAATGACCTCTTTATGTCCCATAGCTCTAGCTAACCAAACAATTATAAGCAGACTACATGCTGGCTTCAAAGCACAACCAAAGGGTTGGCTGGTGATGAGGACAGAGGTATTGTCAACCAATTTCAGGCCTAGAGAAACAGTAATGTTGGTGGCAATCAGGAGACAGCTTGTGGCATCCAGAAAGAAATGTATTTCAAAAACAGGGAAAAGTGAGCCAAGGCATCATTTTCTTCTCCTAAGGGAGAGATGGATGCAATAGGCCTGAGCGAGAAGAACGCAAGCCCAAAACTTGCCATTGGCCCACCCAATTCAGGAATTTGAGTTGCTCCCTCTGAGAGGGGCAAACTGCAGGAAAAGAGATAAACTTCATTAAAAGCACCATTTCACCAAAAGTGCTCAAGGATCAGAGAAAAGTGTGTATCTGCCCAAGCCCCTTTGTCAGAGCACCTAATAGCACAGGTTCTTTCTGAAGGCCTTTGTCCCAGGTGAGGACAAGGAAAGATGTGGAAGGAATCTATGGCAGTGTAGATGCATGAAGATGGAGAGGGTCTGCATTAACACTTCTCATAGCCTTCCTCAGTCTGTCATCAGATTTTTGTCTCCAAATTCAGGAAATCTGTGGGTTGAGAACAAGCCACCTTGCACAGATCCTATTTTCTCTCTCACTGGGATAATTGTAAGAACTGGAAACAACGCAATGATTTCCTTTCTGCATAGCTTTTACCTCCCAGAGGTTCTTCTACATTAAATTTTCTTTTATTTTTTTCTTTTTCTCTATTACATATTTTAACATTTGCTGCTTCCTGAATTACAGTGCTCTGATCACTCGGGTCTATTTAGTAAGAAGAGCTACTGCCAACAAGTGAATCACAAAAGCTTCTTCTTCTGTGTCTCCTAATGAAACAACTCTTTCTAATTTACCTTTCTCTGCAGAATGTTTTTATGTTTATCTCATTTATTTAGAGTGCAACTTTCAAAATTATCTGTTTGACCATGTTCCCAAGGTGGTATTTTTGATATAATAAAATATAAACATAAAAAAATATAGTTTTGCTTAGTTTAAAACTCAGGTTTCACAGGTGTTGCTGAAGAGTCTTCAATTATGTAGAAGTGACACAGTCAAATCACAATTACCTTGTTTGAATATTCATGAATGGATTAGATATTGTAGTAGTGCTGAGTGAACTTCAAAAGGCCCAGAGTTAAGTTTTGTTATACAGAAGTATTCAAATGTTTAGATGCTTTTCTGGAACAGATAACTTGTCTTGAAGTATGATGTGTCAGACATGAATATGAGAGATCTGAAATCAGTCCAAATTTTACCTCTGGCACAAAGAGCTACATCTAAGCCACTGACTAATTAATTTAAAAAAATTGCTTTAAAACATGGGCCCTAAAACAAGAAATCCCTGTGGAGCACTCTACACCTGTTTTAAAGCCTTCAGAGTACTGTTGTTCAAAGCCATGTTTGCATATTCCAAGCATAATGAAAAACTTACCATCATAAAAACTAAGCTTTGTGGACCTCCTCTCTCCCATCTCTTCTCAGGAATGTGGTATGTTCCTTCTCAGCCATCTCAAAGGGACAAGGCAATAACCTATATTTCTTCATCTCTAGATAGTGTTGAATTTCTTGTCTGGACTTACTGAAGATCTGTTTTACCCAGAAAAATTAGTTCATGAAAAATAGCTGGCATAGGATGATTAGAAAAAAAAATTCACCTGTTTGAAGTAACTTATAACCAATGGCAAAGGCCAACTCTCATTCATTTTTGAAGATACAGCAATAAAGATGTAATTTAAATATCTTTATCTAAGACTTGCCTGGGAAGTATTTCTGAATGCATCCTGAATGTGGTTAGTGCATCTGAGTGTCGGTAGTGTCAAACAGTATGTTGTATGTCTCTTCAAGACGAGTCTCGTTCACAGCAAATGGGAAAGCAGATGTGCTTCTACTGAAAGATCTTTAGGTTTCATAAAAGGAATCTCTAGATTATATCTCATTAGAACTAAGTCCTTGCTGATGTTTCCTGCATTAACCTTGCTCTATGCCTGACTATCTTTAAACTATTTAATTCATTCAGTAAAGTATGGTGACTGAACATTAGCCAAAGGTTTTCAACTTCAGTCTTTTGTTTCAGTTGTATTTTCTTTGATTTTGCCCAGATTTTTTCCAGAATATTTCAGACCTTCCTTAACTACCCTAGATAGATTTTAAAGTGAAATCAACCTCTTGAAATTATTTTTTGTATTGTTTTCTTTCTTAAAACATTTCCTTTGTTAGGCAGCAATTGATTCTTCTTCAAAAAGCTATGGAACAAGAAAAAGCCACTATTCATCTCAGTTTTGCAGCCTAGGAAAGTAGAAAGTTCAGAATTATGTCCTACCTTTAAGTAAGTGACTAACATCCTAAAAAATTATTTAGATCTTCAGTCTCAAAATAATCGGATGAAATTTCTTCTCTAGTGGCTATATGTAGGATTAGTTATGTAAAGAGGAATTCACTGCCAAAAGGAGTACCTTAGATTATCCAAACACACAGCGAAGGAATGGGAAACTGGTTAAGGCTTTTTTACATTGCAAATACTAAAGTGCACTCACTTAATTAAAAAAAAAAATACCACTCTTGTGAGAATAGTATTTTTCAGTCCTTTAATCCACTGAAAAAAACCTCTCAAAACGAAACAAATCAAAAATAAACTGAAAGATCAGGCTTTTGTTCATGTACAGACAGGCAAGTAAAGATTTGTGCAAACTGTTGAGGATAGAATCTGAATTTTCTTCCACTATTGCAGTATCATAGTGGCCTCTCCTCTGTTAAAGAAGCAACTTTGGACTGACATACAGGGAAAGCAAGATGAGGATCTCATCCATGATGGATGATGCATTTTCAACCTGGAGAGCTCCAATATGAACTGACAGCAATTTTCCCAGATAAAAATAGATAAACTCATTTGAATTTCCTGGGAAGCCTCCATTGTTTCATCATTTACACATATCATTGTGTTATTCACTGGAAGACTATGAGATGCCCAAAAATGAAAAAAATGCTAGCTTCCCAGTGAAAATTTAATACACTACACGTGATCATAAACAGGAGAAAAATTATCAAGGTGGATTTTGATGTTTTGATGAGGTGCTAGACTGATACAAACTTTCTGAAGTCTTTGCATCACAAGTCCAGTGAGGAAATGGAACCCTATATCCCCTGGAGGTCCTGCGTTCCCCGTGGAAATCCTTTGGCTAAGCAGGGGCACCATGTGTGACTCCCTTATGCACCTCAGCCTAAAGAAATTTCCCTATAAGTTCCAGCCTGCATAGCACTCTTTCTCCTGAATCTTTACTCCAAATAAGAACCTTGACCATTTCATGCCCTGCCCTGAATTCACTTTGGGGCTACAGATTTCTTCTGAATGCTCTATTTTACAGTTCCTTGGATACAGCAACACTGTGATTTCTATACGCTTTTTATAACCAGTAGAAATAAGCACTTCTCTGCTATTCCATTTTTTCACACCACTCACTCTCAAGTTTAGCCACTGTTTCCTACTGTTCTTTGCATTTCACATATTTCAACACCCTGTCTTGGGTAATTGCATGTGTGCTAGAGAGCCTAGTAAATTCTGAGATTCTCCTGTGGGATGTGAAAGGGTGCCTCTTCTCCAGGGCTGAGGGGGAAATTTCACAGCTTGCACTTCTGTGTTGCATTCACTAAAGTCACTGTGACAGGGCTCACTTGGGAAAAATTTGACTTTTCACAAGATATTGAAGTCTCACTGCATCCTATCAGGTAAGACAGCAAAGGAGTGACACCTGCAGACTCGTGTTTTTAATTCCTTACATGCATTCAGTTTGAAGAGGGGTGCAAGAAAATGTTTGTGATTTGCAGGCATTTCCAAGCAAGCAATAGAAAAAAATGAGAGAAAGGGGTAGATGAAACAGAGACTGTGAATGACTTCAGGTGAAATAAAAGAAAAAAACCTGAAAGCTAAAACTGAAATGAAAATACTATCTCAGTCAGAAAGTAAGATAGAAAGTAGTTTGCATATAACCTTTAAGAGCTGAGGGCCACTGTTTGGCTTACAATCATGCTTTTTATTTGTATACAATTTTCTTTGGCCCCAGAAACTTAATGAGCTATTTTTAACAAACAACGAAATAAAAGAAACTCATGTCAGTGAGCTTAAATTTACTGTAGAGGAGCCTACAATTTCATTGCATACTTTTTTCTTTTTTTTGTAGGCAAACTAAAGATTAAAATTCACTGGTTCAGTTGTATCTTTTTGAGTATCAAAGCTATGGTCGTATAGTCGTTAAATACTGCAACATAACATTGAGAAGAAGCTGAGTAAATTGCTCCATTTTAATTATGTCAGATGGCTGCACATCTCACAGTCTCACAGAGAAGAGTTTATGCGAAGAGTCCCAGCAAATAGTTCCTTGGGCCTTCAAATCAGTACATATAGAAAAGTGTATTCTTTCAGAGGAGAGAAAAGGGAAAGGTAAAGCAAATCACAATAGAGGAGTCAGTGTTGTGGCATTTTAGGAGATTGTTTTATTTGTTCTGGGGTTTTTTTCTGAACAATTTATAAGACAAGTGAAGATACTCTTTGGTTGTGAATAAAGAGTAAAAACTGACAAAAAAATTGCTAGAAACATACCTGTTTGTTTTATTTCACCTGGGATAATTTTAAAGTGATTTACAAGTGCCTTGAAACTGAAATTTCCTGGTTAAATCTTTCTGTAGTGATTAGCACAGTATGCCCCTCTGAACTCAGGCTGAGACATTCAGATTTTCTGAGTTAAAGACAAATTACTCATGCAGATGGAGGTATAACAGAGCATTAAAGCATTATTAGATGACAAAGAGTAGATTTAAAATAGAGCTGTTCCTGTGTGCAGTGGTTCTGCAGAATGAATATTAGCTGTTGCTTCTGAGGTTGTTCTGGGAGGGTTTTGGTGGTTTGTTTCATTGTGGGTTTTTTGGGGTTTTTGGTTGTTTTTTTTATTGCATTTGTTTGTTTGTTTGTTTGTTTGTTTCCTTTAAGAAAGAACAAGAGTCAAGGCAACATAAATGAAAATATTTTCTAACTTAAAGTATACCTGAGTGGGTGAAATCACAAAGGAAATCCAGAATTCTGCATCTGTAGCTTTCTCTCTCTTGGATCCCTTTCAACTTTTGCCACTGAAGAACCATGTGAAAGAGGAAAATGGAACTGTCTTGCAACCCTGTGGTCCTGTGTATTTATCACAAAAGATTAGAGGTTCAGTGTGCTTGTATTTGACAGTAATAAAGGTTCATACATTCTTCCCACAGACTTGTTTTCCTATTAAAACAGAAGTCACATATTTGCTTTCTGAAGAAAATATCTGATTAAATAACATTTATTCATTAATATTATGTACACAGTGCATGTTGACGTTTAAAGCAATCAAATCTTCAAGGGAAAATCTTCCCTATCTGTTGGTGCAACTACACCTAAGAGAGGTGTAGGCAATCCTTCTTTTGCAGGTAAAATCCTGCTGAAAATTCCAGTGTTGATGAAGCAATGACAAATCTGGGGGGTTTCTGAAGCACAGTTCTCAGTCATGGACATTCAGAATTATTATCCAGAGAAGCAACCTTGCAGCTGGTACACAATCAGACAACTGAAATTTGGCAGTGGAGACGTGTCTTGGGTTGAGCTGGCAAAACGCCAAGTGTCCAAGACAGAGTGAAAAGGGAAGAAGGGGGAGAGGGAAAAAAAAACCCTCTAAACCAGGTTTATGCTGAAACTAACTACATGTATTTTTACAGAAAAGAGAAAATTAAGAGAAAACTACAATATAACACACATTTACACAAATTATATGTAACAAGAAATAACCTCCCACTCTCCAGTTAATACAAAGTTTATCACTTGCTATCTGTAAGTACTCTATGAGACACATAGCAAGAAACAGAAAGAGTAACAACAAAATGTTTCTACTTTCCTGAATTCAAACAAAAGGCAAGCAGTGGCAGCAGCAGGACCAGCAGGGCCTGGCATTAGCAAAACAACTCTAGCAGGTCCTGTCTGTACCTCAGCTATGGTGGCACTGACTAAGCCACTCCCACACACTGGATTTTACCCCTTTTGAGATGATGTAATATGGTATGGAATACAATATTATTGGCTAGAAGAAGTCAGCTGTTAGCTAGCTCAGCCCAGCTCAAGACAGCTGACAATTCCAGGCCTAGTCTGAACTTTAAAACCTAAATTTAGGCCCACCTAGCTAAACCCATAACAAGACGCAGAACACTACATAGAACCATTGAGTTTGGAAAAGACCTCCAAGATCATCAAGTCCAACAAGTGACTTGGTGTGTTCATAAGAGCAGGCAGCATGTACAGATACAGACATCCACATTTACGGCAGGAAGAGGCAGCCCTGTGGTCATGCTTTACCCCAAGAAAAGACTCTCATACATCACATAATATTTTTGTCGGTACATTCATTGTTTTATGCAATTTCTTGTACACCTTAATCTTCCAGAGATAACTCCTCCACACTTCTCTAGCCATGGTTTCTACTTCATGAGGAGGAAAATGCTGATCCATAGCAGTATATCAGGGAGGTTGGGAAGGTAAGCTACTCTTTGTCTTCTCAGCAAAAGATACATTTAGGGAAGATGAGGAGTAGGAAGAGAGTGGTTCCACACTTCACAAGCTTTGCTTTTTTTCCCATCCAAAGTAAAATACAGACCTTAAAAATCATAGATCCAAAATGAAAGTGACTCCAAAACCAAAATAATAGAGCCAGAGAGTCGCCAATGTTTTTTTGAACTGTTTGATGACTAGGACACAGAACATGAATATGACATAGTCTCCTAGATTGTGTCATTTCCAAGGTATTGGTGAGAATGCACTGCCTGTCTCTTTTCTCTCCAGAAATTCTGTTGAAATCACAAGAACTCACTTGGTGAAAATTCTATTAAAAAATAGTAGTTTCAATGTCATGCAAAAAAATTCAGAGTACCTAGATTACTGAGATCTCAAAGTCCTTCTAAAAAACAGTGACAGGGAGACTTTTGAGTCACTTAAGTCTGTTTTAAACCCAAATTCTACACCTAGTGCTCTTAAAATATATGGACACAATGCATTTTACACATATAGACATGTGTTCTTATATATACTGTAATGCAGAGCAATGAAAAAGTGAATGTAAAGTAATAATAAGCCTCTAACCTTGAGGTTAAATATTCATTTCTGTTCAAGAGAGAAAAGAACAATAATGGGTTTTCATATTTGAATATTTGTCTCTGCACTTCTGTATCCTCAGACTGACACTGCTATGAAATGCTTATGCAAGTACATTAAATATTAATGGTAATTGAACACTATTTTTCCTTGGTTACATGTTTTAAATTAAAATGTAATTTCACTGGAGGCTAAGCAAAGATGTCTCTTTATGTACCTTGATGCACCCAGGCTGAGAGGTAGGGCCCACAAAACAGTAGCTATGATAAATTTTCAGGAATGGAGTCTAGTCTTTTAAACATAGCTCATTACAGGTGCAATGCAAGTTATTTCTTAAAAATAAATACAATGTTTTACACAGAATTAAATCAGGACAAGAAGATTTGGGGAATACTGTATGTTTTCTTCATTTAGAACTTTTTAAAGTTTTCATTTTCAAACACATTATTATGTTTTCACATGTGTAATTCCTGTCTTAGGAAGCATAAACATTGTTATAAATTCCTAAAAGAGAAATGCCAGATTAACCTGTGGGGGGTTACCTCAGCAGGTCTGCGGACCCCTTAACGTTTGAGGAATTGATATGGAGTAGGCTAGAGTGTATTCTTTGATGAAAGCAGTTTGCAGTCCTCCCCTAAAGGGGAAGAAACCACCTGCAGAATGTAGGAGACCTTTTGACCAGTAGG
>JAWWLZ010000118.1:35583524-35622695 GCA_035041345.1 Poliocrania exsul
TTAAGACTAGAAATCTTTGTATTTCTGTCTCCCTCCTCCCTTTCACGTGACACTGACTAACACAAAAAAGTCCTCCCAGCTTTTCTTCTGTAAGAATGATGTGACTGAGTCTCATCAAGTGTCTCAGGTACAACAGAAGAACTTAAAGTAAGTGTGAGAGGGAGATCACTGGACAGCAAGTACTTTAGGACTCAAATGTGCAAAGATTGTGTTGTCAGAAGCTCTCTTAAAGAATCCCTGCTATTATTTCTCTTTACAAGAGAAACTGCGTAGTTGGGAGGCCTAATTGCATAATATAAAGACGCTCATTTTAAATATCTAACAATAGGTGAAGAAGGAGTTAGAATAGAGACACCACACACTGGCCTCTTTGCAGAGACAAAACCAGGTCAAGATGGTGATGTGCTAGACTCTGGTTTGCTCTGCAAAAACTCTTCATCAGTCAAATGGTTTTGAAAATTTTCTGCATGTATTTCCACATACATACATGTGCAAGATAGCTGTGGAAGTATAGCTGCACATTTTCATAAGGGAGGTTCTAAGTGGCAGAGCTGAGTGTGTCAGCGAGAGTGCCAGAGCACCAAATTCACAGGGAAAGTGTAGAAATCACTTAATATATGTTCCTTTAAATATATATATATATGTATATATAAAGCAGTATACTGGGGAAATGTTCCTGTAGTTACTCTTTTAATTTCATTTTTCTGTTCTTTATTTGTTGAGTGTAGAAGATATGACATATAGAGTGAGAAAATAGAATTAAAAAACCCATTGGCTTCCTCAGAAAGACCTACACATCACAATTCCTTCTCTAAAGAGTGAACTATTAATTCTCATCTTAACTTTCATTTTGTTCTAATGAAAACAGTGACCTTCCTGTCAAACTCCCCTAGAGAAATCTTATGTAATGAAAAATAATGCAATAAAATCTGCTCTGAAAAGGTAAATGGTAAGAGTGTTAGAAAATACCTGACTTTATGTTTAGACATATAAGACACAAACACTATGTCTCTATTTTCCAAAGTTCAATGTTCATAAACATACAAATCATTTTAATTAGAATATTCATACATTGTTTTACATTTGATAAAACACAGCACCATTTGGCTTTGAACTATTTGACACGTGCATGACTTCTTAAGGCCTTTCTCTTTTGTATGAATCAATTTACAAATACACTGATGAAAGTTGCCTGACGTTCTTCCTAAGAACTACATGTGCTTAACAAGAAAATAGGTGCATGGTGTAGATAATTGCATCTGAAATCTTTGGCAATTTTTTTTTTTTAATAAGAAAAGTAGTTCAGGAAACAGGAGCCTGAGTGAAACAAAAACTTTTTTTTTTTCAAAAAATCTATACTTCTCTCTTGCTTATTTACCAATTCTCCTTCATACTGCTAATACTTCATGGGTTTAACAAAACATTTTTCTGGGGCCTTGAACCATCTTCCACTAAAGTCTAGTGGAAAGACTTCTGCTTACTTGATGATTAGTTAATTTGGTTTTGTAGAAAATGGGGTAATGCAACCAGAATTTCCTGCATAATTTATATTACTAGTTATAACTGCAAAACATCAAAAAAGAACTTCTATGAAATACTGACTTGGATTTGTCAAAGATCGCACAAGTTCAAAAGCTCTTTCAATATTTACCAAATTTGAATACAATATTTTGTAAAATTCATAATGTGCTATAGATTAGCAAAAAAAAAAAAAAAAAAAAAAAAGAAACCCAGCCAACCAAAATCTTTCTAAAGCCAGTATGAATCAGAAGGTAAATGTGTAATTGGAAAGCAGTATGAAGAAAACAAAGTATCAAGTATTGTAGCAAGTCAATAAACAAAGAAGAGCACACCCTCTAGGACTATCAGTCTATAGGTTATTGCAACAAGCACTCAGCTAACATAATTAAAATCTCACAGAGCTAAGACAAAGCAGGAAAGACCCAATTATTTCTCACACACTATGAACACCTGAATAGTAAATTATCTTTCCCTTGTTTCTGATTTTTTTTGTGTCTTGATGGGATTAAGATTGAATGCATGGAAAAAAATAATATTTTAACAAAAATAATAATGTTATAACAAAAATGTCTCCTCCCAGGATTTCATAACAAGAGAAATTGAAGGGCATCATGAAATTTGTAAACATGCTGTATTTGTGCAGGAGGGGAATTTTCTGTTTTTAAAGCATAGATTTTTACTGACATAATTCCACAAAAGGAATGTGTGAATACTTGTGAATAGCCTTAAGAAACAAAATCTGATAGCCAGTTTTAAGAGTTAGAGAGCAGAGACATATCCACAAGTGTTCATAGATCGACTTTATTTCATCTTTAATATAACTACCTTCATTTTTCTAATTTCAGTCTAGATGAGACATGCCTTGTGTACTTAACTGGGGTCAAACCATGGTATTACACATGGACCATTTCAGACAGGAATCTTTACACTGGAATCCCCTTCATAAATCTGGCCCCTATTAAACACAACGACTCCCTTCATCCAAACACTTTAAACCAACCAATTTTCACCTCCCTCCTCAGACTGCTTGACTATCAAAAAGAGTTTAAAAATAAATATTCACCTGGTTTTCATGATAAAGGATTAAATCAGATGATTAGTTTGTCTAAAGAATGGACTCAGCTGTGATCAGTAGTAACTCTACCATGAAAAGCAACTAATAAATATTAAAATAGTTTCATCTATAAGCTCAGGGCACAAAGTTATGTACTGTACTTACTGGATCTTTAGCAAAGTGGAAAAGGCTGCAGGTTAACTTTTACTGTGTACATAAAACGAAAATTGGTTTTGGCCTTTGTACTGCTTTTCTAACAGCCACATGGCAAATCAAGTTATGCTGATGTACTCACTAACATTCAACTTCTGATAAAAATAACACACTCCCCTACAGGCCAGAAAATAACAGTTTGCAAGAAAATGCAAATTACATACCTCTGATTACTAAGATGTTCATTTCTGGGTATTCAAAACTGGGAGTTTTAACAGGAGCTTTAATCATTTGAGCAAATGGCTTTGAAAAACTGAGATTAGCTCAGCTGGTTTGAGCATGGTGCTAATAATGCCGAGGTCATGGGTTCAATTGCTGTAGAGGCTATTCACTTAAGAGTTGGACTGAGTATCTTCCAACACAGAACATTCTGTGACTGTGAAAGTGTGTCTTGAAGTCTGTCAAATTACACAACCACAACATGAAGTGGAAAGTTTTACAGCTACATGTAAATTTAGAAATGAGGACAGGCATCAGTAGAGACTGAAAGACAAATGAAAAAAGGAACAAAATTTTAAGCCCTTACTGTGTCATCTTTAGCTGAATGCACATCTTAGCTGTGTGCTCAGCTCAGTTTAAATTGCCTACAAGTGCTTTCCATATACAAATGGATCTTTTTTCAGATTTTAATAATATATTAATATTATTAGTGATGTTCCATGTTACAAACATGAGATGTAAGCAGGCAAAGAACCACTAGTAAGGCATAAAAATTATTTCCCACTACTTGAAAGAGAAAATTTCTGTCACTGGGAATTATACATTTGTTCAAAGGCCCAATTAAACTTTATTTTCCTTCAAATCTTAGTGCTTTGGTAGTGTGCCAAGTCTCTTCACACACTGTGACTAACTTGGCATTTACAAGCCCTAGACTTTGAGAAGGTGAGGTGCTACTGACCACATGTAGGATTGACCATTGCAGATCACTTCCAACTGAAAAACTGAAACTATTTTGTTCTCTTCTATTGAGTTCTTCCACTACCCACTTCGAAAACTTTGCCTGAGCCTGCTCATGGTGGAGAGGCAGCTGCACTGTCCGTTAGAATACAGTCATTTTAGCAACAGCTTAAGCTGTAGAATGTCAATTCACAGCCCAGGGAGGAGAACTACCGTAGGGAGTAGCGTGCAAAGTGCTTATTAGGTAGGTATGTCATATGTGTGACATTCACCAGTCCCAGGTGGGCTACTCCCTACTGACACCCTGCAAACAGAATAGAATCAGACTGCAAGCTCTGTGGAGGTCACTGCATGATGGTAGATGTCACTTCAAAGAATTGAGGGATGATATTTTTTCTGGCCCATTAAACAGCACAGTCCTCTGTACTCATTTTCATTAGCAAATCCTGAAAAATCTGTGCATTAAACAGAAATGTTTATAAAGTGAAAGGCCTAAGGAGGGACGGTGAAAGAGTTGTTTCAGTAGCTGTTCTGGGAAAAAAGCTTTCAGATATCAGCTCATCACTAAAATCACAGAAAATGTCTTTTTTGAGCTTCCTGGGTTTTGGAATAAGACAATAAATATGCTCAACACCATTTAATCAAAGAGAAACAGGTTTTTTCTTTCCCTTCAGCAATCAATCATGTTCTATCTGAAGGGAAAATTAAAAAAAAAAAAAAGCCCTGTAGCAGTCATGCTAAAGGAAGCAAATCCAGTTTCCAGAATCATAAGCTTTTTCGTTCAGGCTTGTTTTGCCTTAGTGAAATCTGGAGAAACATGTTTTTTCCCCTAGATATAAAATACTTCCCTTACACTTCCTGATTTCATTACAATGGGGTCCTTATCACCATGAGCAAAACAGAAGGATTAGAAAATAACAAACCCCACTTCTATGGAAAAAAATCTACAGACAATAAAGATGGGAGTAAGCTTTGTAAGCAATTCTAAATTCCTCTGCTATCTGAAGTGGCAGATCAAGGTTTTTCTGCAGGTGAAACCTTTTCATATTGAAAGTGAAATATTGCCTTTCTAGTCCACTCAGATCCCAGCTGTAGCCTTCAGGAAAATTCACTATTTAACTATTACATCTCTTAATATTTTAGTTTCCCCTTATCTTTATTAAGATTTCTGTGAAGAATCCCTATTGAAACTATAGTTTTCTCTCCTCAAAATATTTCGTATCCAGCTGCAGAAATCAGGGTTCCTCTGCACTTCTCAATGAGAAACCTGCTCTGTGTGTATATCCTCTGAGATTGCTCCACTGTTAGGTTGGTTCATTTGTTTGTTTGAAATATAGTAAGGTGATGAATCTGGGGCATTAAAGAAGGGGATGTTATCAAGAACTGAGATGGGAAATCTAACATGATGAAAACTGCTCTGCTGCAGCAGCACTGGGCAGTAGTTGTCAGCATAGAATAAAAAGGCTTTCTACTTCTTGAAAGTCCAAGATGAGAAGTTTTTCAAGAATTAAGACTAGTGAAAAGTCTATGCTAAGCAAAATTTATACAGGATTAAGTTTTATGCTTATTTATGTTCCTGGGGTAAAAGAAACAGTGATTAATAATGAGATGTGATTTACATACCAGTGTATAAATACATTGGACATTAAACAGTAAAGTAATGTAGTTCACACTGCTCGAGGCATTCATGGGTTACCCAAAGCAAGTATATTTAATGCATGACAGACATGATTTATCACTCTACTACTTTTGCATTTCTCTCCATGTATTATAGCAAACTTGCATACAGTAGAAAACTAGAGTAACACGGTGGTGAGTACTGACTTAGGGGTATTAGATGGTGAGACAGAACAGAAAAAAATTTAAGTAATGTGAGAGATGAATAGCTAAGAGAAGTGCTCTGGATAAAATGTATAATGAAGTGAAGCAATGGAGATAAGGTTATGCATCTGCACACATCCAGTTAATATATCCTATGAAACATTCACCTCTATTTCAATCAGTTAGCCATTTGTAAAGACAGCTTTGAATTAGAATAAAAACTATAGGGTTTAAAATAAATTTGAGAACAACCCTAAAGCTTTATCTGTCTATACTCTGAATAAAAAGATTGTGGCTCTGCTCTTCTGGGCCAGCCTGATGTTGGTGTAACTGCACCGAGGGGAATAGCTAGTGCTGGACCACTGACATAATGCAGAACTGTACCAATCCAATGAACTACAGCCACAAATTTTGCTAAATGCTTAAATGTTCCTAATGAATGATGTAATGGTTTGGCATTTAATTTATATTTATGAAAATATTAAAAAGGATGATGAATACCCGATTCAGGTCATGGGAAAGGAATACAATGTCATTTTTTAATATTAAATCTTTTTAAGTGTTTTTGCCTAAACAAAAAGCTCATGATATTTACATCTACAAAAGCTTCAACCTCCACACAAGATATGTGCTTCTGCATTTGTAAATGTATCAGGACAGCCTCTGAAAACAAGATTTCATGTTCATATATACCACTGGCCAAGCATTAATGAAAAGTTTGTCATACTTTATGTGTTTATAAGAAGTGGTCACAAAGACTTTCATTCCTTCTCCACTTTCCTATAGTTATAAAATTCATCCATGTGTTGTCATACCCTTAAGAGGGAGTAATTTATTTTTCAAACTGCAGTTTCTGCTGGTTTTATATTCAAAAGTACTTTTTTTTTTAATGGAAATGGCCACAGATAATAACTTGTCTGGTTATGGATGCAGTACATTTACAAGTTCCCTTGCTTTTTTCAGTACCTCATATATCTTCCATAAAGCACTCATTAAACAATCCCAGACCAGAGGTAATTTATTTATTAACATTTGATAGTCTAAAAGTTGCCAAATTGGAGGAGGTTAAGTTATTACAGGTTAAATCTTTTACAAGTATCTGTATAGAAATTGAAGTATGTAGCTTTAGAGTTGAGGACTGATTTTTTTTTGAATTTTGAATTTTTCTTAGTATTAATGAAAAAAGCTTGTGCACAGAATCTGTTTCTTGGAAACAAATACAAAAGTCACTTTATCACACAATGAAAAAATGCCTGCCACACACTTTGAAAGGCACCCACTTGGAGACTCATCTTGACTCTCTTTATATTAAAAAAATTTACATTTTCATTTTCTGTTTTTCTCTTTAGTGTCCCTCATTCTCTTCTTTCTTTTGAAGGATGCTTGACAAGATGATAACATTATTTTCAGAATACTATTTCAGAATAAGAAAAAAAAATGATGCTTGTATTTCTTACAGATAAGTTCTGTTCTCCAGACAATCTACCTGATTCACAGAACTTCTCAGGTGTCATAGCATATTGTATCTAATGTCACATCTAGTTATATGCATTCTGAAGTCTTATAAAATAACACAGAGCCCATTTGTTTTCCACACTTAAAATAGTCAGCTTCCAGTAACGTATTACTGAGCTATGCATTCCTCTGCTCTCCCCCAAACACTGGCATTTCTTCTAGTATTAAGGAAGCCTGTGATGAATATTGAGGACATAGTCTGGTCTGATCTAGTGAAAGGTGTCCTTACCCATGGCAGGTGGGTTGGAACTAGATGACCTTTAAGGTCCCTTCCAACCCAATCTATGATTCTATGATTTAGGAACATCCTTTCTATGGTACTTACTCCTACAGTTAATACTTGAGTAATTCAGTAACCATAAGGACTTGTTAAACCCTTTTAGGAACTGGGTTTAGAATTTATTACCAAAATATTCATTTACATTTGAAACACCAGGTTGGGTATACATACTCCATTCCTGTCTTTCCTGGAATTTTCTCTACATGTAGACTCTCTGCTTCTTCTCTAAATTATGTGAACAGCACAATTATTTATGGTGGCTGCTTGACCTTCTGCACCATGCTGTCCTCAGCTGAGGGCAAGTCCACTTACACAGAAACCTTAGAATCACTAAAAACTGTGAAGAGTCACACCAGCAGCAGATAGGGGAATCAATTATGACAATACAGCTCTGTGCAAGACTTGGTGTTCAAAAATAGCCTCCTGCGCTGGAAAAACCATGAGTGGGTGTGCTGGTTTGAAGTTAAACCAGCAGGAGAAACAAATCCACCACAAGAGCGATTATAAGTCAAAGTTACAATTTAATAAAAATATTACAATAAATGCAATAGCACAAAGAGAAAAGAGTTTGAGCCCACAAAACCCAGAAATGTAACCCAGCCTCCTGGGGCACAGACACAATGGGGTTTTTTAGCCCCTGTACTGAGCCCCATGTGGTTCCCCCAAGTCTAAAGTAAAGGAGGTGAAAAAAACCTGCTGGTGCAGATGACGGTCACAGCCTGGTCAAGAGTGGTGGTCGCAGCCTGTCGAGGTTCTGATCCTCCTCTCGATCCAACAAGTAGTCCCTCAAGTCTCAAAACTCCCAAGATTATATCCCCTCAGGTCCAGGTGGGACCGCCCAGTACCTCTCACAGCACCAGGAATTACACAATGGGTGATCTCACTCACTCATAGGGTATTTTGCAATCATTGATGGCCCATTAGCAGACATGATACTAATGCCACAGAGGGTTTAGAATACACAGCTTTGGTCACACCTACACGGTGATAAAATGGTCCCAGCTTGCTGAAAACTAGGACAGTGGGCATGGACAGATGATGCAACAAAACTGCTAGTAAAAGTGCAGAAATACATGAAATATGAATAAAATAATTTTATTCATAGCAACTACATATAATTTAAGTAATCTTGAAGGGAAAGGAGGGAAGAGGATCTCCTGAGTCAGCCTCTCAGTAGCTGACCTCGTTGAGGTTTCTGCAATTCTCCTTGCCCAGGAAATCCATGGTTATACAAGGCTTCAAGATCAAAATCTTTTGGTAAATTACAATTAAAGAAAATAAAGCCTGTTTTAAATGAAAGGTTTCTTTGTAAATTTCAGCTTTTACGTGGAGTATATAACCTACTCACTTTTATTTTCCTTTCCTTTTTCAACACATTTTCAGAAGTCTAAATACCCTTTCTTGATTTTGTGGATCTATATCTTTTAAACTAATTATATGACCCTTTGAACAGATTTTCTTTACTGTCAGTTGACAAAATGAAAGTGCCCTGCAAGAGATAATACAGTAATGTCTTCTTCATCACAACAGGCTACAGGAAAAATACAGACAAACAGTTCCCCTGCTGCCTTAAATATACGAGGCTTACCAGAATCACTAAACAGTCAACTAAATAATAAGTAAAAAAATATTCTGTAACAGTCTGTATCTCTGTGTGTGTGTATAATAGAATCAATACTACCTGGGGGAAAATCCTTCTTGTTGGAAAAACAATGACTATACACGGATTAAGAAATGAAACCACAGAAAGAAGCACAGAAGAAAATGTCTTCCAGTTAAGATAATCATATTGAGATATATATATATATTATGTCTAATTTGATTAGTCTAAAAAAAGAAGGGCAAGAAAGGAGTTCTTTTTTCCCCATCTAATGGACTAATGAAGCCCTGAAAGTATAAAAGAAATAGAGATTGGTTTGTCTAATTGATTTATATTTAAGGCTCTTTTTTATGAAAAGATTATTTAGTGTTGGTTGCTTGTACCTCCTTCAGGAAAACTTTTGTCTGTATTGACATATGCCTTTTCTGAAGCCAAGGTCTGTTGGTATCCCTCAGTTCAAAGGACTTGTCAGGATGATGGTCAGATATTTGCAATTTAGAATGAGAAGCTTCAACTGAAATGCAAAAGCAACATGTATTGAAGCATATATTACAAAAAAAAAAAAAGAAGAGAAAAGTGGAAAAAAAAGAAAAAAGAAAAAGAAAAAAGAAACAAGAAGAAGAAAAAGAAGCAAAGAGAAAGAGAAAAAGAAAAAAGATAAATAAAAAGAAAGAAAAAACTATGTGTTAAAAATATAGAAATTAAATTAATAAACAGTTAATAAATGAGTACCGTCTTAAAATAGATCATAGGTTTCAGTGCCATTATGACAAGAATTCTAATGCATTTAGTCACCTGACCTATGAAAGTCATAATCTTCAGATTTAGAAATTAATTTACATCAAAATCTATTAGAAACACTTTCCTCTCCCCCCACTCCAGTTTTCCTCACACATTGTTGGGAAGTGTCAGGATGTATCTATTAACTGGCTGTCACAGAGGGAGTCAGAAATGCAATCTAGAAGGAACAGCTTAGGTAAGGTGCTGACCCACAGCAGAGGGAGGGAATCGGGAAGCACAGAGAATACTTTGATTCATAAGCAGAGGTGATTGGAATGTTTTCGTTTCAAGGAAGAGCTTGAAAAAGATTGTAATTATTATTTTTAACCTGCAATCTACAGAATCACTGATACTACCATAATGTCCTTGAGCTTTTTATAAATTATTCACTTGGAGCAGTCTTATTAAAAACAACTTTACAGAGGAGGGTAATATCCTCAAAGAGGAGTGCTCACGCTAAGACATGGAAAGGTAAGAAACTTCCCAAAGGTCGTCTAAAGTATCAACATCAGACTATGGAATATGACCTAAGTCTCCTGAGTCATCTCAGTGCTTCACCAACTAGGTTATAGAACATCCCATCCGATTACCTCTACTAAATGGACAGATTCTTGGACAAGAAAGCCAAGAAACTGAACACATGGTTTTCCTAGAAGGAGTGAACTTTGGAACCTGAATAACAAAATTATTTCATTTCATTCATAATTTTGCAGAGTATTTCCACTTCAATGCATTATCAGAGCTGGGAAACATGTTTGTAGAATCTCTCTTCTGGCAACATTTTATCTTTATAGAAATTAAATTCATAACACATACGTTGGCATAGTTATTCTACTGGCAGAATTCAACATCCAATTTCTAGAGTTGATTGGCAGCGTAGCAATTGTTTTAATTCCATCTCCTGAGTATTTCTTGCTTTCCTTTTTTTTTTTTTTTTCTTCTCCCATCTTACCTGAACTGTGATGAAAGATGCCATTTGTTAGAATTTCCCTGTGAGGAATTTCAGAGCTAAAATTTTGATTTTTTCATTTCAAGAAAAGAGACTATATTTGGTCTGATATTAAGAACAGGTGAATTAACTTGTGATGTTCCATACAACAATGCATTCTTCCCCAGGAGAAAGATTAACTGGAGAATGGGATGACGTTCATTTCAGATTTAACAAATGTCTTGAGTGCAATAAAAAACAAGACTGGGTTAATATACTCTGATTTATAAGAAGCTGTTACTAAATTAAAAGAAATTAAAAGAAAATAAATTAATATCATGGATGAATGGGTAACAGAAATAGAGGACTGGTTTGACCAATGTGAAAGACATTATGAGCTGATTACTGAAGTGTTGAAATTCACTAAAATGAGAGAAAAAGCATATGAACTAAGATATCATTGTGTCAAAACCGTGGGGAAAAAAATCAATAGCATAGCAGTAAGTTACTGAGGAGAGTGAGAGAAGATGCAAAGAACTCTTCAAGTAGGATTTCAGAGAACCTTACCATAGGACCTGTCTTAGCAGTGGCTTATGCAGTTGTGCAGCACAGGGAACCAGCACAGAAGTTATCTTCAACTTCATTCATGTCCTTTTGCCTCAGAACAAAAGGCTGATAAAAGGCTGCTTAGGGACATGTATGACTTAGAGAAGTAAAAATATCTTTATCAAGCCCCTTCTGTCTTTCAACTTTCTGTGTTTCAGCAGCTTCTTCCCAATGGAGTCTGGGCATGGAAGAGAGGGATGTAGGCTCTCAGGGACTCTGGAAGGTCCAGGAGCCAAACAGTCCCACGCCAAACAGCATGGGCTAACCAACCCCACCAGCTGCTGCTTGGTGTGGGGCACTGAGTTCTCTGCAGTCACAGGCACCCTTCAGCAGGGCAGTGTGTGCCCATAGGTGCAGACCAGCCTGCAGCTGGTCAAACCACTCCATTGAACAGTGGAGAACACGAGAGAGGCCCTCCCTTGAAAGGAAATCCCTCTCTGAGTGAGCTGTACCTGGGAGGAGGATATTGCTTCCTGTCAGTGATTGGAAGGCATTGATGAACTCTCTTGTCAGTAATAACAAACGCTGTTACCTTTGTGAAGAGGTTCTGTACCTTTGGAGGAGAAAGAATTTATTTTACAGGTGCATTTCTTCAATGAAAATGTGCTCTTAATAGACTTCATGCAATCAAATTATATAATTAAGAATAAGTGACCCCCAATTTAATAT
This sequence comes from Poliocrania exsul, assembly GCA_035041345.1. NCBI lineage: Eukaryota > Metazoa > Chordata > Aves > Passeriformes > Thamnophilidae > Poliocrania > Poliocrania exsul. Next base: position 35,595,409 of record JAWWLZ010000118.1, read on the forward strand.
TTATTTGAATATGAAAAATTTTTAAAAGGTATAAAATATATTTTCAGATGTATCAAGTGGAGAAATAATCAATAAGGATAAGCAAAAAGGTGTTTTTGTCCCAAGCGGGGCATTTACCATGAGCTATCTCTAGAGTATTTTTCTTTATGTGTTCGTGTAGAGCAATAGAAATCAAAGCAACAATTCATATCTGTATGCCAAATCCAAACTATTATTCATTATTTACATTCTGCATGTAAAGAGGAAAAGGCACTATGCAAGGTATTACATTGCTAAATTTTTAATATATTAGCTATGTGTTTGCATGGAACTGTTTAATCTGGCAGCAGGTGGAGAAATTAATTACAATGCTCTTCAGCACTGACCTTTTTCTGCAATTACAGAAGCTGAGAGGTCACAGAGGTTAATTTCAGACTCATTTACCCACTGAAACTGAGCCTTCACATGTTTCCCATCTACCTGTCCTCCCTCCTTCCCCAACACAAAATGTCATTAAGGGCCACCCTTGAAATCAAATTTTTCATATCCATTTTCTCTGTATCTGGGTCAGTGAACATCATTCCTTCCATCCGCAGAGGCTTTGTATGGGACAAGTCACTTCAGGCTTTTTGCCACTATCTTCCTCCACCTCCTAAGCTTCAAAATTTCTTACAGTCTGACTGAGCTGACAATGTGCTCTCAGGGAGTTTCCAATCAGGGCACACTTTCAGTCTTATCAGTCCTGCAGGACTCTTCAAAGGGTTGAATAAGAGCTATTGGAATAAAAATCTTGAAGTCTAAGGAGATTTCTTTTTGTTTTTTTTCAGAGAAGACATTTCTCAAGAGTAAGATTTGTTCAAAACATGACAGGTTTTTAGCTTAAAGATGTTGAGTGTTACGTCATGCTAGTTTCCTCTGGCAAGTCATCACAACACTAATAAAAACTGTGTTTGCACCTGTACTGTGTTGTCCATAGTTGGATCTGATTAACACACCTTACTTTTTTTAGTGGAATAGCAATCCTACAGGGCTGAATAACTAACACAGGGATGAATTATCTGCATATTACTTACCTTTTTCAAAGTAGCAAACGAATGCATGTGCCTGAAAGACTTTCAAGCTTTCCGATCCTTCAGGGGGATGGAGGAGTCTCAGCCTGCTTGAAGAAGCTTGAAATGCTCTAAAAAGCAGTTGGCTGGGTTTCTTCATCACAGTTTCTTTTCACTTGCATAGGTACTTGGAGCAATACTCTTCTGTAGTGTTTGGATGTCTTGAAACATTTGTCTCATGTCTTGAACACTGTAGGTTCTCCTTCCTTTACTCATCCCCTGAGTGCTGGACAGGCACCTGGACAGCTCTTCTGACCCCACCACAGATTGTGTTTTTTACCTGGGCATAGCATTCTGTACAGCAGGGCAAATAGCTATCCTGGCAACCCTGAGACATCAAAGCCGAGAAATACACACTCCATTGCCACTTCTCAAATACGTGGCTTTACTGCTGATACAGCTTCAAGATACATTAAATTAACTGTGCATTGGTTGCACATGAGCAGTGATGATGAAATGCTTTATGGGATGGTGAAGTGAGGTTTGATGACACCTTACCTGTTAATGCAGGGGAGTCTTAGTACCTCTGGTACTGGTGCTGTTCCTTGGTGGGAGTCTGTCTCTACTCCCTTCTCTCCACTACTCCATCTCCATACTCCTCTACACAGGCTCTGCTGAACTCCACAGAACTTCCTTCTGCTCAGCCAGGGGCTTCAGTCTTCCCTCACCTCCCACATTCTCCTGCTTGCTGCAGAGAAAGAATTGCCTCAATCTAGTTTATGTTACCACTCACTTCAATGCAAGTCACACACCTTTTATTACAGTCAATGTCTTCACTTTTCTTTGCTAGCCATCTTGGCAGCCTATGTTTTTTGTAGGTCTATGATGAAAGTAGAGCTAGCATATATTTTCAATTTTATTCTACATTTTCCACTAAAACCTTTAGATTCCTAATATATGCTAATAAAGATTTTAAATTCTTTTCACTGTAGCAATGTAGTGTTGCTCTACCACAATGCTCATCTTTTCAGTCTTTATATTCTTTTAGTAAAATAGCCACAATTGTGTGTGATGTGAAAATAATAATTAAGGAGATTACCCACTCAAAAAGGTCCAAAGTTTCCCTTTGTGAACTTCTGCTGGAAGAAATCTAAATTTTATCTCATATTTAGTTGATTACAAAATAGCTGGTTCCAATTAGAATTTTTTCTTTCTCACATTATTCTCTTATGCCACTACTTTTCCCCAGTTGTAGATGTTTTAACATTGGCAATAAACAAGCATGTGCACGTGATATTACCTATGTGTCTTGTATAGTCAACAAGGATTTAAAGCACACAAAGAAAGCAGAGTTCTGTGCTTTTCAGATAGTCTTTTATCTGCAATGAATACCTAAATGTTTGATCAACAGGATCTTCTTTCGTATTTTCTCTTTCTGTCACTGAGAGATGTAACTTTCCATCCAGATACCCAGCTGCAAGGTTTAAGAAGTGTATACAGTTTTAGCATTAAAAACTTCATAACTTTTATCACAAGATTTGAAGCACCAAGTTTTGTCCCTGCTCTGATTTATGTAGAAATAAAAAGTTCAGTCTCTTTCCACTGAGAGTGATCAAGCCTCCCTGTATCACAGTGCCAATTAGAGCTGGATGAATTCATCTAATTAAACAAAGTTTTGAAATGTATGTCAAAGCTTAGTGTTGATTTATTTTTTTTTTTGTTTGTGAAACAGTGAGAATCTGAATTGTTTCAAAAGTCTTTAACCTCATGTTCTTTCAAAACACTTTACCTTTCTAGATAACTGCTCATGGAATAGTCTTCAATATTTTAAAGTATCTGGCTATACCTTTCTCTATTGCAAAATTCATAAGTATATTGAATAAAGATGTTTGGTACCAAATACTTATTTTTCCCATGCTGAATGTTCTTTTTTTTTATGAAAAAAAAAATGAAAATTTTGTATTCAGAATCATGAAACATATATAGTAGATTAAACTCTAATTTTCCATTGAATGGAATTTTAATGTCACTGCTAATAATAAGTTATTTATTCTTAATTTTAAATAATGCATTTTTATATATATATGTACACAAAATGTTTCCAGATCACAGATCAAAATGAGCTAAAAAAGTGAGGTTTCAGCTCCTACTGAAAAAGAAACACAGAACATACACTGTGTCATGCACAAATGTATCTTAGAATTTCATTCTGGTATGATTCTGTGTAAAGTTTCCAGTTGCATCATCTTGTATTCCTTTGTAGTCTTCTTTTGCTAAGGGTAGAAACTTATTCCCATGAACACATGTACAGGAAGGTGGGAGAGTAATGAGAGAGAAGTATTAAATAGGCAACCTTGACAAAATATGTTATCTTGTCCTTGAAATACTGTGGGAAGTGAGAAGAATAGCAGGCATTTCGAGTCTAGCCACCAATGCACCAGCATGCACCCTTCTGCCATCCTAGTGCAGTGATAACTTGTCTTATTATGAGGCCAGTCCCCCTTCTGCCTTTGCTCCGTGAGCACTGAGTCCAAACAGTCCAGAAATCACGTGTTTTGGTCCCCAAGAAGGAGTGAAGGACTCACATACAAAAGAAGCAGTCAAAGAGGGGGACTCTCAAAATGCCTTTTTGTTCACTAAAAAACAAAAACAAACAAACAAAAACCAACCAAAAACCAACAAAAAAACCCAAACCAAACACAAACCCAGCTAGTTGAATAGGCCTCTATCTCTTTCTTTGTTACTGGCAACAGTAACCTCACATTTAGACAAAAGATGACTTCCCAAGAGAGCAGCCTTCATTCCCAAGCCCCACAGCTTTGAGAGACATGGAGATGACTTCACAGACTGGAAATGTTGGTATCTGGATGATATAAACTCGATACGGCTTTGGCAAAGCTGACTTAATATCCCACTAGAGGCAGTCTCTGTTGCAGTTTTGTGAATTCCTCAGGAGATGAATGAAGTGCCCAGCCTCTTTGGATCACACCTCCATGGGAAAGCACCGGGAAATTCAGAAACTCCCTTGCTTGCTTCATCTTTTCTTCTTCTGCTGCCCTAACTCCCAGCATCTTGTGCCAGCAAAGTGGTCCTGGCAGCCTTTTGGATCCCAAATCTAAGAAGTTAGCACAAACAGGCTGTCTCACAGCTCCATGGCCACTGAGGTCCCATAACTGTAGGCAAAGACTGACTGTCCAAGGGAGAAGGAGAGAGGCTCAACAGAAAAAAAGACAATACCTAAAACATTGATTGGTCAGAAGATTTATCAAAACTGATATAGTTTGAAGGGTTTTTTGGCAAAGTAGTCATTCAAAATTAAAATTTCCTGGGGACATAATTTTTTTATCAATCTCTTCCAATTTGCAGGACTGTGTTTTTGAAGGATAAGTCAGCTGGAAAATCTAAAAAAAAATAGGTTCCCAAAGACAGTATTGATGACCTAACTCCTTGCAACTTGAGTGCAACTGAGTGAACTCAGTCAGTCAGTTCTTTTCTGAGCATCACAGCATTATACAAATAAGGGCAAGTGCAAAACTGTCATCATTGTGGATGTGCTTGATAGATATTCTGGGAAAGAAAAAGGGTACTTTTAAAGGTTTTCTGTATATTCAGCATTGTGCTTACTTGATCATTTGTGAAAAGAGCAAACCACTGTTGACATTCATCCACAGAGAAAAGTTTAAATTTTATACACTACTGCACCCATTATAGCTCAAGCAAAGTTCATGCTCTCAAGGCCACCCTTCTTTGTAATTCAGTCAACAAAAATGTATTTTTTGTCTTGCTCTTCTTTGTTTGTTTGATTTTTTTCTGAACAGAGCTCAAAATTAGGGTAGTGAAGGCAGCTAGAGGAAAGAATTGATAGCAATTTTCTTTTGCTAAAAAAATAGATTCTAAGATGAGAAAGATTTAATGAAAAAGCTAAAGTGGATGAATCTTCCAAAATAATAATAGAAAATAGATATTTGCAACACTAGATCTTTTCCCTTTACCATGAGCCTTAAGTTGCAACCCTTAAGACTTTAAGCAACAACAACACTGCTACATCATTTATGGGTCTACCACTCATAAAATAGTAGATTATATTTTTAAAAGAAACAAGTAACAGTTGTCTTGGCTTCTGAATTTGGATCCTGATTTTCAAAAAGCAACACACTGTAACTTCAAAATTTTTGGCACTTTTCTAGAAGACATCATCTATGGTAAAATAGGGAGTTTTTCTCTACTTTTTTTTTTCTCAATTGTATTCTTATTTTTGCTAATGCATAAGTAATTTTATGACTATCTGAAAAATAATACTATGAGTGTTCACCCTGTCATAAATAAAGGTGATTTAGGAAAGAAAATTAAGGTGTAAAATAGGCAAAGCTTGCTTAATAGCTGACAAATGCAAAACCAGTGTAAAAGCAAAGGAAAAAATAGGAATTACTTGAGGTGCTACACCAATCTGTGAAATGAAATCTATTAAAGTATTCTTTAAAATTAGATTTTGTAAAAATTGCCTTAATAAAGCATTGTTAGACTGAAAAACAGTGTCCTGTCCAAAATAAGAGCAATCATGACAAATATTTGGAAAACTTGCTGCAGAAAAAAGACCTGCATTGTCAGTGTAATAGACAAAATTCACCAGTACCTATTTTTTTCATTTCCGCAGCTTTTGTGATCCTGCTTCCTGTGAGCCTTTGATATATTAATTGGTGTTTCTTACAAAATGCAGTTTAAAAGGATTCTAGAGTTTCATCATCCTACACTTAATATCTGCACAGATGTTGTTCACAAGTAGATCTCAAGACAACTTTCTAATCAAAAGGCACTGAGCTAGAGTTTGCCCTCTGGACCAGCAGGCACGCTTACACTTTAGAAGAGATTCTCTCGGGAGCATCCCTGAGACTTCTTTAACTCATGATCCCATATATGTGAAGTAGTGATAGCAGGGGCCAGTAACAGGTAGTGTAATAAATTAGCACATCTTTCATTTATATAATTTCATGTTGTGGGTTTTCAGGAGGGTGAATAGGATGGATAGAAAGTTGGTTAGTTTGCCACACTGAATGCTTTAATTTCTCCCCAAGAAAAATTCAGGCCAGAAGGCTTCTTTAGAAGTGGTTTTTTGACATGAACCAATGGGCCTCTTTATTCCTCATCATGACTGTTTCAGGTGAACACAAAAGCCAACTCTGGATTTCAAGTCTTCTTAGCAAAGAGAGATTTTGAGCTAGTTAGGTTAAAGAGACTACCTGGAAACAAAAGCTATATAATGAGTGAAAAAGAAATAAATGGAGTCATGATTGCTCACAATTAAAATAATTTCTAATTTGCAATAGATGAGCACAGACTGCAGAAAACAAAGAACAAGGTAGATACTATGTCCTTAAAAGGAAAGCAAAAGTGGAAAAATATATATTTAATAATAGAGGATTAAATCTATTACGATATGAAAAAAAATCAACAAAATAAATACAAATTTAACTACAGGTTTTATCCTCACAAAACCCAAAACTAACTGCATTTATAATATTATATTAGGAGTGAAAAATTTTAATTTATTTTAACAAGCTTTTTCCTAGACATATAACTTTGTCTCCTTTGTTAAGGCTTCCACCAACTACTTTATTTCATATAACCTTTAGTACCTCAATATACACAGAATTCTTTTAGAGACAAAACTTCATTTAAAATACTTTCTTAAATATAGCTTTTTTGGAGTTATCAGTTGTTAAAATTTATACTGGTTGTGGCACATTCATACTCTCATTGTAGCGATGTTTACAGCTGGACTTTTACTGATTTTAGTATACTCAAAAATCATAACACCAGTAACACCAGTAGTCACTGGGAAAGAAGGGAAAAAAAAGGAAAGAAAAAAAAAGGCGTTATTTGTGAGGATTTTCCCCAACACTTTGACTAGAGATTTCTAACTTCACTAAAATTCTCCTGTAATGTTTTCAGAACTAAAACAAATTATAAAAAATATACTTTATTTTTTTAATTGAATTCTTTATTTTGATGGTTTGAAAACAGTAACTGCTTGATGGAATTTCTCTCACCTTACATGCTTATGATATTTCTTGTTATTACTTCTTTTCAATTTAATGAATAGAACTACTGGATTCTTTTGAAGTTACTTAATCCAAGGTGAAGATATAAAAAAATAAAAAAGGATGAAACTTTCCTTCTCTAAGAAAAGGGAGATCAAAATTTCATTCCATGCTGTCAATTTGTTAAGAGCAGGATAATGTAAAAGAGAACATAGATGGTATCTGAAAAATAACAAGGATTTTGTTAGCATTTTAATATTTTTACATGATTCCTACTTTCAAAGTTCTTCAAAACATAAGACCAAAAGAGTCCTTATAGATAAGCAACATTTTTTGAACCATAAAAGTGAAAGAAAAAATGAACTTGAATCCTCTTCAGTAATTTGACAAGCTAAAATACTGAAGCTTAAAGAGATTTCCCTCTCAACATATAAAGGTTAATTTAAAAGGGATAAGATTTAAAGCTAATTTTCAGAACCAAAATTCAAAACATTTTCAGTTTCAGTTACTAATACTGCATGCCTAAGGCAGCTTTTGCAGCTGCAGAAACAACCCTGGAGCCCCAAGGAACTGTCCTTGGAAGCTGAACCGGAATGGAGAGCATGGGGTGACGCCTCCCTTTTAGATACCACACCACTGCTCTTACCTTCAATTCTTTATATGCAGCACTGACTGTAGCATTTGGTTTGGTCTCTTTGTTCCAGACATCAGCTCAGGCAAGGCATTCCTGCTTGTTTGCTTTTACAGATGAAAAAGAAATGTTGAATTTCAGTGGCCATTGGCTTGTGAGAGCCCAGATTAGAGCAAGTCCACTCCAGCCGCCATGCCAGCATTGACCCCAGCTATACCATTAACCTCCCTTTTATGCTCCATTTTCCAAAGTCTGGTCAATGTCTGAAAACTTAGGGAAAACAATAGACTGATTCAACTGAGTCCTTTAGCCACAAGTAAGAACAGACCTTTTTTGATATTTGCTTGATGTTCCTTTTTTGGGATTTCTATATCACCTTTGAGATGCAGTTTGACTCATTGCCTTCAATCCTGCGTGCCCTGATTTAAATAGGGAAGGCACAGGCAATGACATCTATTACAGGAGCTGACTGACAGTTTCCAATTCTGTTTTCTGTTGCTCAAAACTTCATAAAAATTACAATTTTAGGCTGAATTTTCCATTTCTGGTGTCTGTCCAGTGCTGTGTATTGGTTTTCTTTTTTAAATATTTCAGCAAAAATAAAGATTCTGTTTCCAAGAATGTATTTAAGGGGAAAAAAGCCCACCATTCTGCCCACAGTGAATAAAATAAAAAAAACAAACTAAAAAACAAACCACTGAACAAACAAAACAGTCAAAACAAGAAAACAAAAACTAAACAAAATAAAACGTAAGGGAGTGGCTGAGGATCTCATTACTGCAAGTAATTATCTCAAATGCAAGTGTCAAGGGGATGATGCCAGACTATTTTCGGTGGTGCCTAATACAAGATGAGAAGCAATGGCTATAAACTAAAACACAAGAAGATCCACCTAAACATGAGGTAGAATTTTTTTTACATTAAGAGTGGCAAAGCACTGGAACAGGCTGTCCAGACAGTGGAATCTCTCTCTCTGGAGCCGTTCAAAGACCACTGGGCCACGTTCCTGTGTAACCTTCCCTGGATGACCCTGCCTTGGCAAGGGACTTGGACTAGATAATCTCCAGAGGCTCTTTTCAATCTTAATGTTTCTTTGAAAACAAAAGGAAAAAAAAAAAAAGACACAAAAAACCCACAAGCAAACCAGACCTTTTTTGATGAATTTATATTTTGTCCATGCAGGAAAAACAAGCAAGCAAAACACTGCACAGTTGAAGAAAGGCACAGCTTGTAATTATTTTGCTGAAGTTAAAGCATTGCTGTATTTTGGAGCAGTGTCAGGTGACCTTCGTCTTCTAGATTTTATAGAGTAGATCTGCAAAGGGCAAATCTCAAGTCTTGTTTTTTGATTGAAAATTTCTCACCGTGATCAGGCCAAAGGATTTTAGCTCTTGAATGTATTCTATCAGCAAAATGACTACAGACTTAAAGGTATCTTGGGGTCCAACAGTATAGCCAGGCAGACAGCAAATGAGGGAAATCCTAAATGGAGTGGGAAGACAGCATGCCTGGGTGTGAGTCTTCCTGGAGACTGAGGGTAAACTAGGAAAATGCCCCAAGATAAATGATGTGGGGCAGGAGGCTGCTATGTAGCTGTAGGGCTTAGGCCAGACCAGGTAGGTACATCCTCATGGGGTCCATGACCAAGGTTGGTACAAAGACCAGAGTCATTCCTGCCAGAATAATGCCCAGGAGGAAGTCAGGTCTGTGTTTCAGCTCTCTTGCTGGATTTAAGGATCATGTGCTCAAGAAGAGGCATATTGAGCCTACAAGCAGCATGTGGGTCTCACAGACACACCTGTGCACATGCACACAGACATGAGTGAATATATGCACACTGATACACGCAACATCCACGGTAGCAATGTGGAGAGGGAGGGAAGGTGAACCAGAGATTTGGTCTCTGGCAGAAACCGCCTCTCCTGGACAGATGCTTGCTGTTCGCAGATAGGAGACTCTGCAAATTAAAAAGATCCCAGCTTGGGCAGAGCAGTAGGAGCAGCAGCACCTTCCTACACAAATGGCGGAGCTGAGGGCACCTGTCTTGTGCTGTGGGGGACTGAGCTCCATGTGGCACAGACAAGCCTTTCAGCATGCAGAAAGAGCTTGCTGAGCACCACTGCCCTGAGAAAGGCATACTCAGAGGAGCGAACTCCTCCTGAAAGTAGAGGTACTCTTTTATTAGGAATGCAACACTGGAATAATGTAGGGTTATCTGAGTGGGGCCCAGAACACATAAATACAAACTAACAGGATAAAAATTTAGGGTTGCAAAGGCAAGGTCTGAAAATTCAGAAGCAGTCCTAGTGAAGGCAGCTTGTATATCCTTAATGCAACTCCTTTTCACATACCAGTTCTTTGATGTAAGCAGTATTACATCCAGCCACAGCAATGTGACAAAGCCCATTCAGTTCTCCCAGGGCTTTGGCAAGATTACCAACCCCAGGATCTCTAAGAAAAGGATAAAGCTGAAGTACAGTGAATTCTTCACTTGAACAAAGAGAACACAATTTATCATTTTGCAGTGGATTTGACTAGCAGGCTGAAGAATCCTACTGTGCATGCCTTAGAGGAGCAGTGGTAGAGAGGGAAGATGCTGAAGCCCTTGCTTCCCTGAAAAGTAACAGAAAGATGTAGTTTCTGTTCACTTCTCCTCAGCCATGAACAGTAGGCACTCTGACTCCATGGTACTAATTAAAGATCTGTACCTCAGCTACATTTTCAGACTTCAGGGATTCCTTCAGCACATGGATAAGTCATTGCAGAGTAGCCCAGGTTGCTTCTTCTTTTCACTGTGCTCTTTGTTGGATTTTTTTTTTTGTCTTTGATCCAAATATTCAACTGGTGTAAATTGGTACTGGCTCCCTAAGGACTTAGTTTTTAAAGATGAAAGAAAAATGCTATTGAAGAGTACTGCTTTGTCAGTCTGACTGTGAAAAAACGCATACAAATGTCTGCTGCTTGCAGTACACAACTGGTTGACTTAGTAATACAGTCACAATTAGGTTGAAGGAACCCTAATATCATTAGACCCAACTAATACGAACTAATTAACCCAACTAATATCATTATCCCAACTATTACCCCAACCCCATTAGCATTAACCCAACTAATATCATTAGAGAAGTGGAAAGATAACCCTGGCAGAAAAGCTTATGGCAACTGGATTGGAAATGGGCATCAAAAGAACAGTTAATGTGCTCTTTTGGTGCTCTTCAATTATGACTGAACAAGTACAACTGTGGCATTTTATATTGGGCTTGCAGATTAAACTTGCTTTACTCATGACAGGAATTACATGGTCAGGTAAAGCTACTGTCACTTAGTGCATAAGGGAATGCAGATGGATGGGTTAATCTCAGTATATTCGGCATCTTAAACTGGAATCCCATCTCCTTGTTGAGGTACAACCGCAGTCATTACCAGTAAGGTAACATGTTCCTCTCTGTTATACAGGAAAATACTTTGTGAATAATTAAAAAAACCCAACCCAACCCAACCCAAACCAAAAACAAACCACCATGCCCCGCAAAAAGAACCCTAAATAAACAAGAAAAACAAACAAAGAAACAAAAAGTCAACCAACCAAGCAAGCAAATAAAAAAAAAACCAAAAACCTCTGAAAGATTTTCTGGTAAAATTTTTGTTTTATTTTTTTATTTATTTACATTATTTGAAGGCGCAGTCACTGATATATTTTTCTTCTGGTGTGTAAGTTTTGGCATTTGCTATATATGTTCTACGTATGCTAAGGCAGTCAGGACTAGAAGTGTTAGATGTGCAAATATACTTACAAATCCAGAGAGTATTGGTTAGCCAGCAGATTGAGATTTGGGAGAGTAAAAAGACTACTTTCTGTAACCTGGGTGTTGCAGATTTACCAGATTCCTATGCAAAAAATTTTTAGGAAATTTACATTCCACAGGAAATGCAAAGCGCAAATGGATGTTCTTAGATTTGGTTCATCAATTTAAAGATATGTGAGTTTCAGATGTTTCTTTGTCCTCACATTTCACTGACTTGTCCTGTCAGACTCTCTGTGTGCCTCTTCTTTAGTGAGGGCTCTACATTTTCAAAGACTCCCAGATTCCTTTGGGGTTTGGGTTTTGGTGGGGTTTTTGGTAGGACTTACTTTGTTAGTCAAGGGGGTTTTGTTGTTTTGTTTAAAAGAAAAGTTTTTATTTCCAGTTGAAGTTTTGACCTAAAACAGAACCCATAGTGTTCTCTGGAACTGTCTTCATCTGGGGTTCTCCCTTTTCTCCTTGGAGTCCAAGTCTCTCCCTTAGAGTGTTTCTCCCAGAGCCATCCAGTCAGCTCTTTCAGCAGCAGAGTTGCATGACTACCCAGCGAAGAGCTTTTGGAGAAAGAAGACTTCCTCTCATCCATCCCAGTGATGGGAAAAAGAAGAATGCTCTCAGTAGTCATTCTAAGGTCAAAATACTGAGCAAGGAGTTAAAAAAGAGAATTAATGGGGACAAGGTGAAAGAAAGATGTGTGTGTGTGTGTGTGCATGTGCTTCTGTGTGTGTATGTGTGTGTGTGTGTGTGTGTAAAGCAGTATGACTACATCAACAGTACTAATGCTTTCAAAGTATGGAGTGCTGCAGACTAAATACTTCCATGAAATGTATTACTTCTCATCTTAGGTCACAGCATGTCTCCTTTTCAAACAGGGGCCCGATATACCTTGGGCTACAGAAAACAGGTATTATATGGCCTATTTCAAAAATAAGAGCAAACTTTGTTAATGTCATCTGAATTTTGTTTTCCTTTTCCTATAATGTATCAATCAAGGGAGTAGAAACTAGTCAAAAATAACAATTACACACACATAATTCTGACAGAGTTGCAAACACAGAGTATATGTCTATCCCCAGGATACTAGTGAAGAGTTGTTTCTGGCTTAGAGATGTTCTAGAAAGGGATTAAACAAAGCAGTACTCAGTCCCTTTCTATAACCACAAGCAAATGTTGTATCAATTACTCTCTTAAAAACAATGCTTTAATACATAATATTTATGCGTTTATGCTAAAGATTATGTCCAAAATACCAATTTTCCTAGGCACAGAAAGTAGAATTCAAGATTTCCAGCTGCTTCTATATGTCTTCTACAGCTGATCATCTTCCTTGCACTGCCTTCGGTTTTCTGAAGCTTTTCTTTCTTGGCCCAGATACAACAAGGAAAGTGAGTGTTGCCCTAGCTGTGTGGTGGGGCACAGAATACCTTCCCAGGTAGGTTTGAGCCTTATATGTATCTTCACATCCTGAGCATTTGTGATCTCATATCTATTAATATTAATCTGTGAAATTATTGTTGTTTTAAAAAAGACCAAAAATCAAACTCTGTAGTGAAGAATGCAAATTACAGAGTTTGGGTTGTCTTGTGCCTTGGTTCCTAACATCCTCTTACTATGTCACACATTTCCAGTCTGAACCCCTTACTAGAAGTAGTGGCTTCTTCACAATAGACTGATCTAAACTGAAGCATATGTTCATTTAATTCATAAATTCCCTTCTGTCCTGTGCAGAATGAATAAATACATTCCCACATGTCTTCCTAATGGAGAATCTTACAACAGGAACCAAGAATAAAGTACATCTGGGAAAATTTAGCCACTATATGCCTTGGCATAATTTGAATAAATATCAAAAAACTTCTTGCATTCTGGAATTTAGTGGAAATGGTGCATTCATTAAATAAAATCAGTACTTCCAAGTTATCCTATTTTTTTAATAAAGTCCCCACTCAGAAAGAACCATGCCTCACCAATATTTGCTAAGGTGCCTTTTTCCTCTGTGCCTTTTGCGACTGGACTTGCCTACCCTGAATCAGCCTTTTTAGCCACCAGTACACTTGCAGCAAGCATGGGTAGTGCCCTTCCCAAATCTTCATTCACAAAGCCTAGGCATGATGAATAAAGTCCCTTCTAGGCATGAGATTTATTTTATTGTAGATCTATTTAAATAGGTAAAACTGTTGTACTTTTTTAAAGTTAGTTGACTAATTCCTACATATAAAATGAAGACTATGGTTCTCATGAAATGCTTGAAACACATTATTACAGAAGTATTCAGAAAAGAAAACCTCATTTTTTTCCTAGAAATATTTCAAAAAAACCAAATTCAAATAAAAAATTACCAAAGAAAACCTTTTTAGCACATTTTTTCTCTGCTTTATTTGGAAAGATTAATTCCTACACATTTCATTTCATTGCACTACTGTTACACATGGGAAAATAGATCAACTATTTTAACTTCAGTTATCATGTAATTTGTTCTCTAAGAGACAGGTAACAGTCTTAAAATATCATGTTTTAAAATTATCTTCACTTTCTACTGTTACCCCAGAAATACTATCTTGTTAAACCCATTTTTCAAGTATACATTAGAATCAGGATGTCAAGCGAGTATTCTTTCAACATAATGAGAAGACAAGGTTATTTTTAGTTGTTGTAATCATACCTATTTGCACCTACAAACCTATCACTACTAGTTCAAGAAAATTGACTTAAAATATGATGATGGTATTAGACAGATTAAACACAGAAATACTTTAGAATCACAGAGTTGTAGAATAGTTTTGTTTAGAACGAACCTTAAAGATCATCTAGTTCCAACACCCTTGTTATGTGCAGGCACTCCTTCCACTAGACCACCAAAGCCCCATTCAGCTTGGCGTTGGACATCTCCAGGGGTGAGGCATCCACAGCTTTTCTGAACAAACTGTTCCAGTATATCACTATCTCCATAGTAAAAAATTTATTACCAATAGCTAATATAAACCTACTCTCTTCTCATTTAAAGTCATTCCCCCTTGATCTACGATTACATGTTCTTGCAAAAAATCCCTCTCCAGTTCTCTTCAAGTTCCTTTTATGTACCAGAAGGTCACCATAAAATTTCCCCAGATCCTTCTCTTCTCCAGGCTGAACAACCTCAACTCTCTCAGCCTGTCTTCATAGGGTAGGTGTTCCAGACCTCTGAACATCTTCATGGCCCTTCTTTGGACAAACTCCAGCATATCCACATTGGGGGCACAAGAACTGGACATATTTACTGCAGGTGGGGCCTCACAAAGGCAGAGCAGATGGGGAGAATCACCTGCTGGCGCCACTTATTTTGATGCAACACAGAATAAAGCTGGCTTTCTGTCCTGCAGTTGCACATTGTCTGGTGATGTTGAGCTTCTTGTCCATCAACACCCTTTAGTCCTCCCCCACAGCGCTGCTCTCAACCCATTCTCCTCCAAGCATGTATTTTAATTCGGATTCCAGATTCTTGGCCTTGTTGAACTTCATGAGCTTCTCACAGACCAAGCCTGTCAAAAGCCCTAGAACTGTTAAAAAACTGTGGATGTGACACTTAAGGACATGGTTTAGTGGTGAACATGTGGTGGTGCTGGGTTAATGGTTGGACTTGAGGATCTTAAAGATCTTTTCCGATCCTAATGGTTCTATGTCATGCAAGACAGTGTCAGATGCTTTGCACAAATCCAGATAGAGTTATTGTAGCACTCAGTCAGTCAGAACAGTGCACTCTACATAATAAAAATATTTTTTTAATTATACCGTATTTGTGACACACACACAAAAAAAATAGATGACATTGCTCATGACTCACACACAGTCATTTCAGTTTACAGGTTGTTGTTTTGTGAGTCAGGTGATGGCTTCTTGGCAGACTCAATGGACCCCCTGAGAGGTACCAGTGAAGATCATATCAGTTTTTTCTCAGTTCTTCTAAAGATTAGTAATTAATTAGTAATTCAGAGGTAAGATTATACTTGCACCTGAAAGTGATGACAACATTGTAGCTGCTGATAGTCATAAAGGCAGAAACAGAAAAACCCCTCTCCTCAATCATTAAATTGATATATTAGCTGAGTTTTCTACTGTAAGTCACCTAATAAATAGTTACATAACATAGACTCTATTTGCATTGGTTTCTCAATGCTTTTAATGGATGGAAAAACACTATAATAAATTTCAGTTTTGCCAATTATTCATAACTTTTTGATGGAGCTGTAGGGCACAGTGCATGTGAATCCACACCCTCCAGCATCTCTTCCTCCTCCTCTTTTATGGAAGAGTTTTCTTCTTTATAAAAATAAAAGACACAAAACCTCATTGACATGCTTTTGGTTATGAGTTTTAGATACCTCTAGTCTCTTAGAACTAATAAACTGATAGCAATCATTTTCCTGCACTATAGGTAGTATGCCAACCCTGACACATTGATTCCACCTTCCATTGTTTCTCATTCTATTTAATTAAATGCCATCTAGGAATTGATACATTATTAGATATGTATGCAAGATAGGCTAATAAGTTTTAGATCATCAGTTTTAGATAAGGTTGTGGTGAGGAACATCATTGTAGTAGTCTAGGCAGAAAAGGCAGGGATATTAAAAATGTCTCCCTCATATACAAAAAGAGAGAAATTTACTCTTGTAAGTGACATTACAACACCAAAATGAAAAAATAGAAAGCGTGCCTATATCATATAGCTTTTGTGCAATGGAAAATGCTCTAACATTGCTTTTGTACTGCTTGTGGGAGTCAAGCTTCTCCTCTGTGCTTTGAAGCATGAGCCTTCCCTCACCCCAAGGGGCAGTGCCCACAGAGGTGTAGCAGGTAGAAAGAGGGAAGTGAGCAGTACCTTTGTCATTTGCTATTTGGATGTGGCTTGCCTCTGCTCTGCAACTTCATCAGGTGTGCTGGCATGCCTTCACCCTCACCACATCACAAGGGACAGTTTCCTGGGTTTAACACTTTAAATGCAGCTAGATTCCACACCTGGATGTTTTTCTGGGCTAAATATACTGTGAAAATGAATTGAAAGCTACAGTTTTTCATGGCAGTTATGACATGATCCTAGATAGCATTTATGCCATGTTTCTGCAGCTGTAATACTCTACGGCTTTCTAAAAATGTCTACAGGGTCCCAAGGGACAAAGTCAGAGCTTTGTGAGACTTGTCACAGGGGGTACAAGGGTCCCTAATAGCAGACCTGGCTGTGAATCCCTGCCTTGCTCCCTGGTCTGCAGATGCAGGGAGTTACCTTCTCTTTTCTTGAGCCCATTTTTCCTCTGTCTTGAAGAAATGCTGTTCAAGAGAGTTCACTGGTGGCATCATTATCATGATAGCATCATGCAGCAGTTGCTGCTCCACCTCCAAAGCACTTTGCAATCAATAGTTTAATTGAACTTTTGTATGAATTGAGATAAAAGAGTATTTTATCAATATTGTCTGAACATAACCAAGATTTCCTCTTTTGGATGAAATGTTACTGAATGTTTCTGAGATTTTCTGCTCACAAATCTTTTCCTAGCTTGCAAATATAATGATAGCTTTCAAGGACTTACTCAAAATATTAAGATCTTAACTATTAATTACAGTTTGCAGTTTTAATGGGGTTGATCCTGGCTGTGTGATTTTCACAGCTCTGGTATTTGTTATCCTTATTTATTTATATTCAGGGCTTTATTCTTTGGATAGCTTAGGTGGCATTGCAAATTATTTTTGAAGGTTTTTTTTTAAGAGGTCATGTTCTAATGTCAGTTAAGAGCATACAGTCTAGCCTAAAGATTATGTGATAACTGAGCTATTGAATTCCTTTGGGCATGTGCTACCTAAGTTAAAAAATGAATCACATGTCCACTGTCCAGGTGAATACTTATGTAAGCTTCAGTGACTCAGTGGGAGCACACTTGCTAATCTTTAAGAGCTCCACATGAAACACAATAGCATCTGCTCCCATCCCTATGAATTCCCGGCAAAAATGATGCTTTATACATGTAATGTAGAAATACCAGTAATTAAAAAAAAACATAAAACATACTGAAACATTTTACTATCGTGAAGACTGAATAAGAAGCTGATATCCATAAAATGTATTTTGAGATTCCCCTGTTATTTCCTAATCAAGGAGATGTGTTGTCCTATTTCATATATCAAGGAGAATCATAGTTTCTATGGTCTTGCTATTACTGTTTGTGTTGCTGTAGAATTTAAAGATCGAGGTTTCAGGCTACAAAACTTCATCATGTAAGAACACACAATAGAGTAAACCTCCTTATCCCAGAAAATTTCTCACATGGAACAAGCCAGGCAGATATACCAAACAGATAGGGGCATAAAGAGATAGTAATTTTGCACATGATTGTAAACAATGGTCATCACATATGCCACCCTTTCGAGTTATTAGCTCTAGAAATTTATGTGATTAATAGACTTGAGTAATATCATATTCCTCCATGAATTTAATAGTTCATATGCTCAGTAAATTCGTATTTATAAATTAACTGAATATTTAGTTCTCCATTTCAGTTCTCCAAAGTTTGGGGAAATGAAGTGCTAAGGAATTTTACTGAAAAGTAACCATATTTATTTCCAATACTGATATAATTTCTGATATTGAACTTCTTTCTTCTTCAGATGAGAAA
This sequence comes from Poliocrania exsul, assembly GCA_035041345.1. Classification (NCBI taxonomy): domain Eukaryota; kingdom Metazoa; phylum Chordata; class Aves; order Passeriformes; family Thamnophilidae; genus Poliocrania; species Poliocrania exsul. Next base: position 35,613,550 of record JAWWLZ010000118.1, read on the forward strand.
TGAGTGTGTGACCTACCGGGAAATTTCAGTATATTGAAAACCAAACATTCCAGATAGAAATAGAAAAGAAATAATATGGATGAAAAATGAAAATTACTGGACCTAGTGCCTAAAATTCAGCACTACTTCTGAACATCTGCAAATGATCTACCTACCTAAATGATGTAGGTTAGTATGTGAAGACATTATATTCTAGTTAGAACTTTTTTCCTATTCTCTAGTTTTAATTTTTATTATTGTTATTTAATTTAACAGACACAGGCAAAGCCAAGATTGGTGAGCTGGTTTCATATGCTATCAGTAGTCTTATGTGGTTTCTTTAAAAGTGATATAAAAAAACAGTGCACAATCCCTGATCGATACTCTGAAGTGCATTATTACTTAGATTGAACTTTTTGTTATGCAAATTGCATGTTACTGCACTTCAAGCCAAGAAGTAATCAAGAAGTAAAATGAAGATGAGAGAAACAAAAAGACAGACAGCAAAGAAATCTTATTTATTTCACTAAAGGCTGAAAATGCACAAATGCAGGTAGGTGTAAGGATAAGACAATCATAATATTTCAGATCAACACTGACTGAAATGAAGAAAGTGAAAAGTAAAACAAGTAAAAACATTAATCAACACTGTTCAAAGAACACATTAAAGAGTTTGCCTTCTTTTTTTTTATCAGACAAGTCTTCCTTACTGTAGCATAATGAGACAGTGATAGGAGACTTTTCACCTTTCCTTCATTAACTGTTTCAACTGGTTCTGACCCATTTGCCCTTCTTCACTATAATGCCATCTAAGACTTAATAACTTGGTAATTGCTGACTTTCTTGGTTGCCTAAGAATAAATTGCTACTTCATTTGAATACAATGTCCCTTTCTACTCAGAAATAATGATGAATATTGCTGAATTTATTATTCTAATTGTTGTATTTACATAGAACATAAGAATCTTCAGCCTCTAAAAATCCCCACTTTTATAGTGTTATATTGACCTTTCTTGTGACAGATCTCCTTATCCCAGATGTGACTGAGCAAGTTAAAATCCAATGGGAAATGTTAAGTCTTTCTGTCCTTTTGTAGGATATTGAGTGGAACATTGGACATTGCACTGTTCCACATGTGAGATGTGCAGGGAGAAAATTACAGATAGGGGGAAAACAGGAACCTTTCAGCTTAAGGCCTGATGGCCATTTTCCTAAGGTGCCCCTGCTGGAAAGCTTACCTTGTTAGTATTTACAGTGAAATAATGATTATTTCATTCCTGATAGTACAGGTGGAATCTGTCAAGCTATTCATTCTGTGAGCACTTCAGGCACCACACCTCTTACAGCAGAGAGTCTATGGAGAAAACTCAATTCCCTCAATGCTACAAAACTAACATTTTTCCACCTGTATTTTCAGTTCTGCTTCTTGCAAGCATAACCTCTATATATATACCCTTTGCAAAGGAAACATCATCAGGTCTGCATAATTGATCTGAAGTTAGTAGTTCTCACTATTCTGTTCAATACTCACTTCAAATCCCATTGCTCCAGCCTGTGCTAGCTGGCATACAAGAATGCAGGAGGGCAAATAGACACTCTTCTTTCACTGTAAAATCCTCACTATTCCTCCATGAGATTTCCAGCCACTCCAAAAGGAGTTGGGGCTTTGTCAGTGAGAAATCCACATGTTAGTTCACTGTGCCAATCACTGCTTTTTCATTAACATTACTATACCAGTGCAGAAAGCAATCTAGCAGGAAAGGTCTCTAGAAATTTTGATTTAACTACTAGATTCAATTATTGGTATATCCATGTGAATATCTATTGAAATGAACTCCAGTGTCCTGGGTCGCTTACAGAGCAAGACTAGAAGACCTAAAAGTCATTTCTGGCCTTAAAGACCTCTGAATTTATGGCATTACTGAGAGAGCGGTATGTTGACTCTTACCAGTCAATCTTGACAAAATAAAATATCATCTCACTAGTTTTTCTAGTTTTTCTCACTTCTTCTACAGCCTTTTGCACCTTGAAAAAATTCAGAAAGCAGGATGTACCTTATGGTCCAGATTTCTTTTGTAATATGTAGTTCTCTCAAACCCTCCACATCCACAACTTTGCAGTATTTTGTTACTAGTTTGCTGAAAAAGTTGGCCTTGTTGCTGAACATGACACAAACCTGTACTTTCACATAAAGGCAAGTGTCTTGAGTTGCCTAGAATTTTGAGACATTTTTTGAATTGGATGTCTTCTGCACCCTCTGTGCGCCTTTTGCTTTCACCTTCTTTCACCTTTCCCTGGAAGACAATATCTTGCAGCAAAGTTACTTCCTTAAGTGAATATCAGCTTCGCTATAATCCAGCAAGAAGATTAAATTCAATTTCACCTTGTTTTTCCAGTGCTATGAAGCACAGCAACTAAATGAACATCTGTTGTTCAAATACAACCAACTCAACTCTCCAGGAAAATGCCTATAAAATTCGAAATAGATTCCATCCTGAAAGAAAACAAACAAAAAAGCCCCACCAGTTTTATACTCCATCCTGTAGAGTGTCAGCTACCTGGGACTTACTGCCACAATGTAGTTTCTTTAAGAGGCTTAGCAGTCAGTGTGAGCATAATGCAACTGAAATCAGTGGAGCTCTTCTCAGCTTCATCAGTTGAGTATATATATATATACTCTATATATATATTATAATATATATATATTATATATATTAACTGGAATATTAAAGTTCACAAAACCTCTCATTTATTGAATATGCTGCTCTGCAGTTTTGCTGAAAAAAACATACAGAGATGGTTAAATATGTAAATGAGAAGTTTCTAATACTGCAGCTTTAGGTTAAAGTGTACAGAAATAAAATTAGAAACCTTCTAGCATAAAACCTTTGCTACTGTAAAAGAAAAATAAAGAAAAAAAAAGATGAAGCCTTTTTTTTCATTGACAGTGAAACATTTTTGATAGGATTCTACAGTCCTGAATAAGTCAGTATGTGAAAATACACAGGCAACATATCAGCATGACTATTCATATACTTAGAGCTTAAAAAGTACATTAGGCAAATAGCATGTTTCTAATTTTGCTTCTATACAGAGCATCATCTGAGGATAGACTACATTTTATTCAAACTTTTCTTATAATGGCATAAAATGTTTGTCATTAAAAAAAAGAAGAGGAGGAAGGCTTTCTTTTTTACCATAAAATATTACTGATAGGTTTCCACCATCTTTCTTAAGTTAGTATGAATCTTTTATAGACCAACATCTAAACTGACTGTATTATTCTGTATGAGTTCTCCTTTATTGTTGGTAATATTTTAAATCACGATCATATTGTAAATCATGGTTCATGCAAACATTCACATAAACTTATTTTATAAATCAGTGATTTAGAATCATTCTGATATGTTTTTTTCTCATTGTGGAATCTGAAAGAAGGTTTCTAATATTGCTAATATTTCTAGGTTTCACATGAAAGGTGGGAGTTTAGATTTTTGCCTGTCAGTACTCCCCAGAAAGTTGAGACCTGGTGTCCAACAGTCTGTCAGCATCTCATAATGAGACTCTTCACCAACAGATTCACAAGGTCGGAGGGTACTTTGCCAACCTTTTAGGTGCGGCTAAACAGAGCAAAGACCCTTCACTGGGTCCTGCCAAGGTGTTATCCACTGCTAGCAACTGAAAGGACTCACTTCAACAGTTTACAGAATAATAGTTTTTATTGATACAAATTGTGACAGATTGAAGTTTGTCAGTGTCTACTGCAAAAATATGTGTACTGCAAAATAGTTATTAGCTTCAGCAGCAGAAGATCTTGATTATCCCTTGGTAGACAGGTGCTGTATGGTCTCAGAATGTTTCCCCATTCTGCTGGGATTTGAAGGGAGGCCACATGGTCTCCACTTCATTCCATGTTCTGTTCTGTTCCTCCAAGCAGATGATTATTGTTGTACTGGGGAGCATGTTGACCTCAGTCCATCCAGGGAGTTGCAGCTCCTTTTTACCCTAGAATTCTGAATCCCTAAATTTAACCCTATCCATCACCCCACATTTGGTACATTTTAATAGATTTCTTCTGGGGTTTTTTTATGTCACATTCCTCACTGGAATATCGGAGTGCTTCTCAGCTGCACATAGAGCAACATTGGTACTATACTATCTCAGGGACATCTAAGGGTTTTGTCATCCAGACTGATCTCCCTGTAGAAAGCACCTGTAAAAGAACTGAAGTAAGAAATAGGCTCATTTCATTCATACATGGCATATCTGAGTCTCTAGACAGTACCAAAAAGCGTTAGTTATTATTTTAAATAAAAAGTCCTATTTCCTTCGTCTTTCTCTCTACAACTATGTTTCATGTTGATGCAACAATCTCAGATTATGTATTGCGTCTTACATTTATAATCGTATTTTTCAATTCAATTCATACACTCTGGAGATACCAGAATTGAAACATCCTGGAGCATCTTTGGGAAAATATGAAATATTTGGCTTATTTCAAGATCAAATTATATGACATTAAACTAAACCTTTTTTGAAGCTGAAATGTCTTCCTCTGAGGAACAATTAACTTAAGTTTTCCACCTTCATTCCCTGTCTAGGATGTCACTCTCATATTTCTGAAGTATTTTGTTGTTACTGCAGTTTGAAGTTTTTCTTTTTTCTAAAACTATGCTTGATTGCCTTAGACTTGTGGCTTTTGAGAAAGACATGCTACCACTTGAAGGTTCACTAAGCCCACGGCAGAAGCATATAATTCAGCACTTAGTGTATGTGTGAAAATTCAGCAGAATCCAAATTACAGTTTTCATCTGTTTACCTCTTCTCACATATTCCCTGCAGCTCTGATAGCCCTTAGTCTTTACTCTGATTTTTTTATGGGCTTGAACCTTCTACCCTTTTATTCTTTATTCTCTTTCACTTGTATTTTTTTTTCTTCAGGAGAAATTAGTAGCAATCATCAATGGCTGAGTTGCTTTCAATAATTCTGCTGTATGCAAGCAACCAGATGTGGTATTTCAATACGATGCCAACAAGAGTCGATTTTACAAAAAAGAGAAGCTGGCAGATCTAAGTGCTGCCTAGAAAGAAGGAAATTCTATTTTCTGTGTGTTGTTGTGCACTAACAAGAAAACTAAAGCTGGTGATTTTGAAAGACGTAGGATATAATGGTGTAATAAGCAAAGAAAAACTCTAATAGGAACTTCTTTGTAGTCATCTGCAATGGTTGACAGAATTTTGATGTTTGATGCTCAAATACATGCAAAATGAAGCCTGCCTTTAACAAACAAAAAACTGGAGTTTTCTTTTTCTATTTTGTTTTTCCATTAGGTACCTCAGAAACATACATATAACATGGAAGTCATAGCTCTATACATCTTAAATGGTAAATTAGTCACTACTTGAAATTAGGTTAGAATTGCTTCTAGACTCCTAAATCAAAACAAGAGGCTATGACCTTGTTGAACCAGACTCCTGCCTCTGCCTGAGTAGTCCAAAGACATCTGTGAGATACCTGTCACTGGAGCTGTCTCAGCAGTATTCAGGATATTCGGAAGTGGGGATTGCTGTTTATGAAACAGCACTGCCAGAGATGAGGAGAGCCTCATCCTAGGGAAGATGGCTCAGTCAGAAATTCAGTGAGAATTGGACAATTAAATCCCTGGGGTCTCCTTCCCCCTGGAGGAGAGGAAGGAAATGAAAGATGGTTATTTTCACTTTATGCATTAAAATATAGCTAATAGTTACTTAACACACTGTGACCTTTTATAACAAATTGGTTTTGCTCCTAAGACACCACCCACACAAATCTCCAAAGTGTCTGCATTTCCAGAATATAGGGAATTATTGTGGGTCTTGGTAGATATCTGAGGAACAAACAAGAAATAAAAACAAATCAGTTCACAGATAATACTTTTGGGTTTTGTAGAAGGCACATGCATTTGAAGAATCACAGACTTCATTCATTCACCTTGCACCCAGGGATCAGCAGTGGGGCTGGGACTGCACCCTGAAGAGAGCACTGAGATGGGATCCCAGCTGACTGAGACAGGATCCCAGATTTTCACCCAGCAGATGACACTGACTCCCATTTGTATGACCTCTGATCCATTCAGAACTGGGTGAGCTGGCTGAAAGTCCTTGGCTGAGTTGGTCTGGAGGGATCTCTACTCTGGTGCATCTTTGGGTGTCACTAAGGGACCTGTTTCAGACTCCCTGGACAGCTGGCATGCATTACCCCTTCAGGAATGTTTCAGTCACGCTTCCAAGCTCTTGCTTGTAAACAGTAATTCCAGGAACTCTTTTTAAGGAGAATTTCACTCCTGAGTGAAGCAAGTAATGCAAGGAATTTGAGCATAGGCTTATAGCACTTCTGCTGCAGTCCAGTCCTGTGAAGATTAACAATGCACATTTTACCAAACCTTGCCTCAGGGCTGTCGGTAAGATCCAAGAACATAATAATGTGGTTAATTTAACTCCTATTTATTTGAACTTCAGGGCACATAAGTCCATAAAATAGGCAAGTCAAAAGAGATTAAAAAAAAAAAGTAAAAAAAGGGAAAAGAACTCAAAAAACCTAACCACTGCTTCTAATGGTGGGGTGGGAGGGGAATCTGATAATGCTTTAATCTGGTCTTGGAAGGATTTATATAACCGTGAAGGAGTAGAGTTGTACTTGTGTCTTCAGATCTAGCAGACCTAAGCCCCATACCATTAATAACAGAAATATAGCTTTAGCTCATTTTTCAGGGTTTTATTTAAAATGAGAATGTTCTGCAACAAAAAGTAGAGGCCAAACAGCTTTGGCGATTAATACAGTTTTAATAAGGATTGTTATGTACTGTAGCATTATTCTCTGGGCACATTGATGTTCCTGTTTACTCTTCGCTCCTTTCCTCAGTGTGAAAGCTGTCCCTTCTCACTAATTAAATTTCATTACCGCCCACTAAAGAGAAGAGACTGAGAGATTGCTGCCTGAATGCCTTTGACACCCTTAATCAATCCCTAGAGAACAAATAATGACCCTATTTTTGTTTCTTTTTTAACTTGTAACCTTTTTTTTCCCGTTCTAAGACACAGTTTCCCCAGTCATTTGAATTTATGTCTATCCTCAATCTCAGAACCCTAACGACAAGTAATTCTATGGTCATGTAAGTAATCAATAAGAGGATAGTTATTTGTCTCATCTTTGGCATAAATATTAAACTTACAATGTCATTTTGCCCTTAAAAGTTCACTTTAGCATAATTCGTGGAAAACACTGGAATCTTGCTATCTGGCGACACCACCAACACTGTTTTTACCCAGTGTTATCTACAAAGTTATTTACGTAGAAGTTAGACTTTCGTTACAGGGTTTTCATGAATTTTACCTTTTTTTAAAATTTCATTTTAAGGACAAATCCATATGCAGCAAAGCTCCATTGATTTAAAAGAAGTGACATCACACATGAATTCCATTATAATTCTCAATTTGAGACATGGAGAACTGGCTGCTAAGGACACTTGTTACCAGGTAGTAAATCTGATTTTGTCAGAAAGACCAAGTGAAAAAAATAAGTAGGCCTCTAAGAGAAAGTGGCCTCTACCACTTTTATATATGTGTATGTAATGGAGGGAGGAAATGTATCACTCTTTTCCCACCCAAATAAAGCACAACTTCTACCTTTAGACAAGGAATGGTAAGATTAAATTTCCTCTTAACCAAGTAGCATTTCAGCTGCTATGTAAAAAGTGGCAGCCCTCACTTAGTGATCAGGATAATAGCTTTACTTGTACTTTAAAGCATCAATACACAGAATATTTACATGCATGCCAGTACAAGTATAGGTAAGTTTAATCCCCTGAGGTATTATCTTTCAGTTCCTTATTGACTTCCAAAATGAAGCATTGAAAAAAATTTCAGTTTTTCATTTGTCTTCATGAGACCACATCCCCATGGTGAAACTTTGTGAGGCTCAATTAGATTTATGTGACCACTTACATATGAAAGCATGTACCAACTGACTGTCATAAGCCACCCAAATATCTAAGTTCCTAAACTATCCAATTATCATTATCACGGTAGCACTGAGGGAATGATCTGTATGTCCTTCTTGATATGCAAAGCTACTGCTGCACCACTCTTTTCAGACTTTTCATTTAGAGCAGCCTTCCCTCTCAGATCCACTTTCATTGCTGGAAGATATATACTTGGTACACAACTTATCAGTTCTGTTGCTGATGGACTTCTTTTGGTTTGGGGGTTTTTTTGTGTGTGTGGCTTTTTGGTTTTTTTTTATTTGTTTGGCGTTTTTTTAAGGATTGCATAATGGTTCAACTACCTACCTGCTGCTTTATGGAAATCTCAGTTTTACAGATCTCTCCATGCTTTAATGAGGAAACTAGCAGCATATTTTTATTTCTGGTTCTATCTAAATCCTCTTCTTACCATGACAGGTGTTACCCACACAGTATAAACCACTCTCCAATTAACTGCAAGACAGCTATGTAACCTAATAAGTGGCAAATATTTAGAGGGATTCAGATGACAGAAAACACTCACTTTCAAGACTATGTAAATTTATAAAAATAAGTAGCAAACCCTAAAATCTCTCATTCATCACAAAAGGGTATATGAATAAAGTTAGAAGAGCTTTTACGGTTTGTTTTGTTGCTTGGTGTTTTCTTGTTTTTTGGGTTTTTCTTTTTAATATACTAATATGGAAAGGTTAATGAAGTGAACTGTGCAATATTGGTCCTGCTATTTGGAATAACAATTTGCTTATACTACAGGAAGGGTTAGAAGAAACCATGTGAATTTATTCTTACAGGTCCACAATTATTGAGCAAAACATAAGGTTGTCCAAAAGGAAGATTTTAGTTTTAGATCCCTTTCACAGACATTCTGAATTCAGTAAGACCAGTTTTGTAGTGTGTCTTTAACTATTTTTTGTCACCTGAACATGGATATTTGAAAACAAAGACAGCTTATCTAACTCACAGGATGTTGCAAGTGTAAAAGACAACATAATGTTAAATGTGGGAAGATGCTGAAATGAAGTCCAGGACCAGCACGGGACAAATGCCTTGGACAGCTCAGAGACTGGCCGTTGAGAGTTTTAAAGGGCAGTTTTTCTGGTTCTGTTGCCCTGCTTAGTTCTGTTACCCTGTCTGTGCTGGGTTGAT
>JAWWLZ010000118.1:35622795-35650585 GCA_035041345.1 Poliocrania exsul
TTGTGTCACACCCTGCCAGCCTTTGTGTTCCCTGGAGACCTTTTGTTCTCTTGAGGACCCAGACATTAGGCTGGATTGCCTTGTCCCGGCCCAAGCGCGGAGCGCGGGGACGGCGGTCCTGGGGCTCCCCTGCCCAGGACCTCCCGCGGTCGGAAGCCCGCGGCCCCCCTCCCGTCACTGCCCCTGCGCCTCCAGGGTAGGAAACCCTGTGTGACTCTCCTGTGTCTCGTGGCTGGGAGGGGGCAGGGCCAGGGCCCCAGTCAGCCCTGCCCCTGTCCCAGTTCTATTGGTCAAAGGACCTTGACCCTGCCTCTCCCTCAGTTTTCACCCAATCCAGCCAGACCAGGGGACCGCCCCCAAAGGTCTGTTAAATACCTGTGCCTGTTTGGAGTAAGGGATTCTCTGCCTTGCAACTGCTAGGGACTCTTTTGTCTCCCTCCCTTCTCTGCCCCCATGGAACAAAGGGAATAGCAGGAAAACCGTTCTCCCTTTCCCTCCACGCCGCACAGAAGAGACCCTTTTTCCTTTAAAACCTCTAGTTAAAGACCTTAGTTTTTAAGAAAGATACAGGTATTCTGTGGCTAAAATGGATCTGAGTATTCTTTTTCCTGTGAAAATGATAGGGTATTTCTTTTGTCCTCCTAATCAGACCTCCCTATAATATCCGTATAAAATACTGGTTCCATCTGTCGATACATTGCTGGAGTGTAGATCAGTCCATCTTGTCTCAGCCCACTCAGCTACACTCACCAGCATCCACCCAGTCAGAAGTGATGAAGTCAGAGTGGGGCATGGAAACACAGCACTCCCCCTTCTGCCAGAACCTCTAGAAAGGTGTGCTGTTAACTATGGATAGACGTAAATAAATGCATACTCACAACATACGGGCATAAACAGCTAGCTCATTTTCCATTTAGAAGTCAAAAAGCATTGAATAAAATAAGTAAAATAAAATAAAATAAAATAAAAATAAAATAAAAGGCATGGTGGTGCTCTTGACGGGTTTTTCAGCATAGCAAAGTGGGGATCATATTTTTCTGAACAGTGAAATCAGATTCATGTTCCATCCGTAATCAGTTCTGGGGTCAAAACAGCTGCAAGTATCAGGTCCCTAACAAATCTTTTGTTCAATATGCTTTTAAGAAAAAAAAGTTTAAAATTCTTTTGAAAGTCCAGTTTTTTATAACTTAAATAGAATAATCTTTGAAATCTTTTTATAAATGTTACTTTCCTATGTGCAAGGTAAAAATGTGATACAACCCTTCACTCCCCTGCTTGAGTCAGTGGCAAAACTGATGAACTTCAGTAGGACAGAAGTTTTGCTTTAGTTGTTTGTACATTATTACCCACTAAACTTTTTAACATTTCTGTGCTACATCATTACTTCTTTCAGACCAATTACAATACTTGCCATATACTACTATGAAATTGCTATCAATATTCATTACACATAGATTGAAAAGTAAAGCATCTGTTTTATACAGTGACTAAAGTATACCAGTTAAGTAATTCTGAGTAAAATTGGATGGTTTATGTCCCCTTCCTATTGTCAGTCCACTGGAGGTGGAAAGATTCTTTCATTAGCTAAAGCTGCATAGGAGCAATTTATGGCAACTGTGATCAAAATTGCTGTTTGATGATGCTTGAAAGATTATTGTATTTTATTTTAAAGTGTGATTCTAGTCTAGCATCATTAGACTCTTTTTCACTTTCATGAGATTTCTGGGATAGGAAGAAAATATAGGAACATTTAATATACAATACAGTTTGACTCATATGTCCAAGAAGATGCATCAAATCCGATGAAAAATTAAAAACGAAAAAAAAGAATACATAACAATACCAATTTAGTTTAGCATCCATATTTGAAGGAATAACAGAAGGTAGAGTTTCTGGGCTCTGTTCTATTTTTACTAGAATTACACTATAAAATAACTGGTGCAAATCCATTTGAGTTTGTCACTGACTACAGGCAAAGGATAAAACCCTGTGGCAAAACATAAACTCTTAGCACAGTTCCATGGTCTCAGTTCAGACGAAAGATCCATTGAACTCATAAGAGATGTTTGCTTGGGGAGGAACAGAAAAAGCACTACCCTGGCTTGTGATAGCTCCTGGTTGCAAACACTAATTATACATACATCTGAAGAAAAAAAGGAAACATACTACTTAGCTGACAGCTATGGGTATCTTACTGTGAATTGCTTTCTGCCTTATGGGTTTGTGTGTATAGATTTTAATCCTCTTAGAACCCAAGGAAGGGACTCATTTGACCTAATTTCAGACTTCTAAATGCAGAGGTCAGCATCTGAGGTGGTTGTCTAGACTAGAAGTTTGTCAGAAAAAGTAGGCAATTTTGAGATACGAATCAGCTTAAGGCAGATACCTGAATTAGATAACAACAATCACATATATAATGCTTTCTTCTCATCAGTCACCATAAAAATAGCCTAGACCACTATTCAGAAACAGACTAAGGCATTATAGTTTGGTCAGTTAAATCTTATTCTCCAGGTGATTCAAAACCTTTTATTACAATACCAGTCACAACTTAAAAATGAAATCCCTCAGAAGAAGGAGCGAAGAAAATCTATTTAGCCTTTTGGACAGTAAATGTCTTGGTTGCTAACACCTCTTACTGAATTGCCCAAGCCAGAGAGGGCAAGGCAAGGATTGATCCAGAAAGACTATAGTGTTAGACTTTATAAGTTCTAAGCATGACAGCAGTAAGTGCTAGAAGTGTCAGAGCTAATTATAGCTGCTTTACTTTTTTGTACTAGAGGCTCAAACATGGCATTGAACTGGGGCTGCTATGCAAGCATTTGCCTATAGAGCAGCTGCATTGCAGCACCTGCACAGCAGGTGGGATGAGAATACCTCTGTTCTGGATAGAGAACAGCTAATGGCAGATGTGCAGGTCAGGATGAGTGGTGGTGAATGGCAGTGAAAGGACTTGGGTTTGATTCTGCTTTTCTCTTGGTACATAGATTTTTCTCACTCTTCTTCCCACTCTAGGGGTGGTGGCATCCCCAGCGGTGCCATTTCTTTTAGCTATTCTCACAAACTCACTATGACTGGCATGTGCAGGCATTTGAAATGTTTGGGGTTTTTTTCTAATTTCCTTTCCAGTTAGGAAAAAAAATATAGCCTTAAATGACTTAAAACATAATCTTCATATATATAAAATGATAATTCTGATAAATATGGAATTACATGAGGTTATCTTGCGCCTGTCAGGTCATATCATGTTATGCCAGCAGCGATGTAATATCTTTGAGCTACTATAATTCTGAATGATTTGAGAAAACATGGCACACAGTATATCTGAACATTGTTATTAGAAATGAAAGAATTTAAAATAAAATTATTAGCAAGTTATGCATTCACACCAACTTATATCATGCAAGTACTAAATGTTGTATATAAACTTCTGGTGATTTTCCTCCCTGTTGCTTTAAAAAGTGATTGCTACTTGCCCATAAACTCTCTGTCTACAATTTCTTGCCAAACACCATCTGAAAGCATGGAAATACAGCTCTCAAAATGCCACTGGGTGAGTGACATCTATTTATGGCTCCTTATAGACTGATCTTCTTTGTTAGCTTTGTTTCTTGTTGAAGGAAAGTAGCTTAATCCCTTTGGCTCCAAAATGCCACCTAGTAAACAGCTCTGTGAGAAGTTTTTCTATAAAAATTAGTTTGAAGTGACTTAGAATCGACTCCTTTAGCCCAACTGCTATTTCTGCCTGTCAGTTAATCCTAGAAAAGACTAAGAAATGGTTAATTCAGTCTGGATGCACTCAGTGCAAGAACTTGAGCCTTTTTTCCTTGTAGGTCTGGTCTCCTGTTATTGACTGTTCTTTCACCCTGTCTAAAATTATAAATTGAACTGAAAAGATAGTTTGTAACAGGCTAAAACCATATCACCAGATATTATGCTCAAACATGAGCCCCAAAGCCAGTTGTTGACCTGAATAATTTACAGTCTTTTCTGTACAAACGTGTCATAAAGGAAAAAAAAAGTGCCCCTTTCAGAAGCCACGGTAATAGCATAAAGTTTCCCTAGGTAGATGTTCATGAAGCACAAACCGTAGTAGCCATCATCATTGCTACAATGGCTTTGTCAGAAGTCAGCAGAGGCACTGATCCCTGTTATCAGCTTGGACACAACAGAATTGCAACAGCCACCACATGATATAATGGCCAGCCTTTCACATTCTCATATTATACAACCTCAACGGTGCATAAAGACAGATGAGTAGAAGACTAAATTGCTAAGGAACCATAATATGCTGCATACTGTCAAAGATTTCCTACAATTAGGAAGTCTAAATTCCTATTATCTATGATTTTGAAACTCTTGTAAAATATAAGATTGGTCATTTAACTCTCCATGGCTTCTGTAGAAAACCATCCGTTTAGTAGTTACCCTAGTTCCAGTTTAGCAATATGCCATAACATCTTTTTATATTGAGAGGTATTTTTCAGCATAAATAAAGCAAATATCATAAATTCACAGACTTTGGCATCTAAATGGACCAAGGAGTAAACACACTGCACTTTAATCCTTACCGAAGCCCTAGAGCCAACAACGACTTCTGTGAGCACAGAGGAATTCAGTGTCCCTGGTGACAACACCCTGAGGGCTTTTCTGTTCCTTGTCAAGGAATTAGATTCAGAAGCACTTCAAAATCCCAGGGCACTGAAATGTATGATGTCAGACAGCTGACTGTCACAGGGGCTTGATTTGATGAGGTGGATACTTTAGGTTTTAGGTAAAGATTTCAAGTTTATTATGGATAGATAAAGAAAGACAAAAATCAGTCCACAAATAAAGCAGCTTCACTGTCTCTTCTTGGCTGTAGCTCCACTCCATGATAAAACAAAGCTTGTGAAAGGAACTATCCCTTTGAATCTTTTCTGAAGAATGGAATGTTTTTGACTAAGTTTAATATAGGTTAGTATGAAAGATACTGTTCTACCTGTGGCTATCTCAAGAAAGGTTTTAATTTTAAAAGGACTTGACATTTTTATTAAAACAACTTACGTGGGTAACACACACTGTGTCAAGCACATAAGCTCTTCTATGTGTCAACATCAGTGTGTGGAGGAAACTTGGTTTTTTTTCTTCCAATTGTATCAATTGTCTTGCAGGAGATACTACATCTCTTTGCAAAATTTTGATGTGCTTAGCACTAATTTGGAATGCCTATGTACACGTAGATCTTTCCCCATGCAGCAAAATATTTAAAAATTCAAGGAAAAAGCCTTCCTTGGACTTTACTGGACGATATTTGTCAACAGATGTGCTGGCTGTCAACAGCCTCTGGTATGGTATTTATTTAATGTAATGCTTTAATCTACTGAAATGAAGAGCTTTAACATGGAGACCAGCCCTTTCTTTATGATTTGTGTGAGGCCCATTCAGTGACTGTTTGAAAAATACTCACTGGATGTGTCCCTAGCAATGAGCTAGCTGTAGAAATTTCTTATTTGGACTTTTCTGGAAGTTTGCAGCATTAGCTTCATGCTGGCATGACTAGGTTGTGTGGTTATGTAATGACTCCACATGTTTCTGAGAAAGCAGCTAATGTAGGGCTACAGAACAGGGCAAGGGGAGTTTAAAGAGCCTAAATGTGAATCTAGATTACAAATAGGTCTGGGGTATCACTCCCGTTGCAGCTTCTGCCTCCAGCAGAAAGGCCGTGGCCAGTAGGAAGCAACATAAAAAAAGTAAATGTCTGCAATAATGTTTTACAATGCAAGTCTTTCCAAAGACTAAGTTATTACTGTACTTTCGAGTCAAAATGTTATGATAGACTATAAAAAATAATAAAGATTTTTTTGGTGATGGGATGAAGAATATGGCAAAATATTTTCTCATCAAGCTCTGGAAACAGGGAACAAATGGTAAAAACATAGGACTCTTCCAGTGTCATTATAAATGTCTAAAAAAACCCAACATGTAAAATAAATGATAAAGTGCTCTATAAAACCCACTATAGTAGGAACAATGTTAGCTACGGTAAAATATAACGGTACAGCAACAAAGGTGAAGTTTCACACCAAATTTTCTAAAAGTGAATAACAAAAGGATTTTTGTTCCCTTCAAAGCTTTAACCAGAGACATTTTTTCCTTAACTGTGTTATTTTCAGACCTTCTGCCTTTTGTAGCCCCTACACTCGGCATCTGATAATTTTTTTGTGTATGCTAATGATTTCATTTTATTGCTCAAGGGGAAGTTCCTTTGATTTATGATTATAGAAGTCCATTTTGGATATGTTCTCCATGTGCTGTTGTATGTTTAGAGCAGAAATGTGGTGATTATTAAAAAAAAATCCAGTGAAGCTGTGTATTTCCCAAAACGTCTAGAGGGCTAAAGCCTAGGGTCACAGCTGATTCAAGTGATCAGTCTAATGAGAAAGGATCTGTCTAATTTCTGTTTGGTTTAACTTTTAAATCATATTTTTGCCAAGAGTGTCCTTATTAAGAAAGTTTCTCTATGACTTGCACTGTCTTCTCATGCACACATTTACAGTTTTTCAGTGCTAATGATTCTTCCAAGTTTCAGGATGAATTATTCTTGTAAAGCAAAATTGGGGGCAAAATTGTTGGTGACATGCCAGATTGAGTTTACTTTTTGAAGTGTAGTAAAGAGAATAAACAAGTTTAATTGCCTTAAGTTCCTAAGCCTAGAATACAAAACATAAATTGGTTTGAAAGTCAGTGGTATCCTACATGGCCAGAAGGATCTAATACCAGGAAATCTATGTGCCGATCTTAGTTTCTAAACTGATCCCCTTTACAATTAAATAGAACAAGTTCTAGTTATAGACATTTAAATTTGTTTTATTAACATATTTTAGCAAACAAGTATTTGAACATTGATAAAAATATTGTAGTTGCCCATGTTCAACAGTGTATTTTTTGAATTTTAATATATATAATCATCCCAAAGGGAGTACTATACTATTTTTAACTTTATTCTGGAAGCATAGAAAACATGCATACTTTCAAATAATATCACAAAACTGCTAAACAATGTTGCTTGTTTGTGTTTAGCACAAATTGCCACTTGCGCAAGTGGCAATATTTGTTTGTGAAAGATTTTGGGTTTAGCTTACATGTATTCTAGTCAGATAAATATATCTCAGGGATTATGTTTTAGCAAATAAATTCTTTGTAAACATAGTTTGAGAAAGACTCTTGCAGTTTGCTCTTCCCACCCTACAGCATGTTGCATGACTGAGAAATCTTTAAGCTCCATATACTTACTGATAGATAAAGGAATTAAAGGGTGACTTTGTAGGCTGTGACAAGAAAAGGAGGAGTTTATTTTCTGTTTGTTTTGCTCTAATCTTCATTAAGCTTTACATGAACCAGCCATTTGTTTCAGACATAGGATGCTTTGTCAAAACCTAGTTTAGAATATTTGAATATCAAGGACGGGAAAAAACATGATGGTCTAATTTTTGCATGTATAGTTATTGCCAATATATTTGTGCCATTCAATTTTTATTACTGTGTAGCTTTAGCTTCTAGGAGATTACCAAGTTAGCTAAATCCCTGATAAATATTTATTTTTATCCAAATCTTCTTTACATTTGCAAATCCCTGCTATACAAAATTTTTTATCTGATATTTCTGCAAGGTTTGGGAAACAAATCTCTGTATGCAAGTCCACCATCCCATGGCCCCACGGCTGTTCTTCCCTGCAGGTTGGCAGCATGTTGGGTGCTCTGTGGCTTGCAAAATGCTGTCAACAGCCCCTCCCCACAGGGAGAAGAATTGCACACAAATTTGTCCCAGAAGGAGCAGGGAGAAAATAGGAAGAGAAGTGGCTATTGGAAATACTCTTGGCATGGAAATGCCCTCTCATTTATTTGCTAATTATATCTTAGTCAAATAAATGCTACTGATGTTATAGTAACCAAGTGCTGTTGCAGGTGAAACTTTCAGATTTCCTTCAGTATCCACTCTGGCACCCAGAGTCTGTGCCGAAGACTACAGGATAGATCTAGATCTTTTGGACATAGACAGCTTCTGGATAAAGACTATCTTAAAGTCCATTGATATGCTGTTCTTTAAAGCAAAAATTAAAATTGCTGGTGGAAAGTGCATATCTACAACATGACTGAGCTTCAGTGAGCTTGTGAGATTCAAGATCTTTTGTGCTACATGAGAAAAGGCTAATTTCTGTAAGGCTGGGAGGAGAAATCAAGCTGTTACTCTCAAAAGAACTATTTTTTCCATTTCCTTTAGTGTCTTCAACTTGTCTCTTAATTGAAGCTGAGAGAAATAAAAATTAAACAAATGTCAAACTCTATATCAAGCTGCTAAAGTTAATAGACATAGCAGGAAACTTTGTAATAATAATATTTTAAATAAAACTTATTGGCAGAAAACAAGTAATCAATGTGATTTGAGAACTTTCCATGAGAAAGGTTTTGCAATGGAATAATCTACAAACATAAAAGTTTCCCAAGGAAAATTGTCATTTTTTCAGGAAAAAACCAAATATTACCCTTTCAAAAATGAAAATGTCTGTATCCAACTGTGTACATAGCCATTCCAATATCTTATGGCCCTTTATGTTATAGACTGAAAGTTTGCCAGGTTTAGAATTACATGTCCGTATTGCTTACATTAGACTTTTCCTTTATTTTTTTTTCCTTTATTTTTTTCAGCCTTACAAAAGCTGAAAACATCTTTAAAATTTTGAAATTTTCCTGAGAAGTGTCTTATAAACAGATGCAACTCTCAGGCTGA
Organism: Poliocrania exsul; assembly: GCA_035041345.1. Lineage (NCBI taxonomy): Eukaryota > Metazoa > Chordata > Aves > Passeriformes > Thamnophilidae > Poliocrania > Poliocrania exsul. The sequence continues at coordinate 35,631,565 of JAWWLZ010000118.1, forward strand.
AACAGCAGGTTTCATAATCATTAGTATTACTTGGTAATTTTTTGTTTTCTATTTTAATTTTATTTAAATTTTTATAAAAATCTATCAAAAATATCTGTCAACATTTCTGCTTTATTTTATTCTCCTTTTAATTCTCTTTTTAATTTTTTCCCTTTTGTCTGAAAAAAATGAAAAAACTTATATTTCATGAAACGAAAAAGAATGCAAACTCTTAAAACAGCCATGTTTTCTGAAATGTGAATAAAAATATGACCTTTGAAAATTATCATGACATCTTTGCTTTTTGATGATTACAGAGTATTGCAAAAAAACCTACTGCTTTCAACAAGGATGGAGTAGGGTGAAAAAAAAATTAAAATATCAATTTTTCTTGTTTTCCCAGCTTCACCAGGACTTGGAGTGGAACTTTAATACCATTTAAGTCAACTACACCGAGAATTACATTCTTGTGTTTTAAAATGTCTAAGAACGTCTTTCCTACCCCAGAGTTATTTCCCAAAAGGTAGGCTATCCAAAAGGTAGACATGCCCCTCAAAATATTTGCTCAACATACCTTCATGCGCAATAATGAAATACCTCGTTAGGCCTCGACAGCACAGAGAGGCTTCTTTATAAAATTCAATGAAAACCTCAACCTTTGAGCATCTTCTAAAGATTGCTCTATTTCTATTCAGTAAACACTTTAAAAATAGGCAATAATCCTGCTTTTAGCACAAGCTCTACTGCATAAATTAGTATCTCGACAAATACTACAGTGTGAGTTTATTTTGAGTTTTGTCATCTGAAGTAAGTAGCAAATCTGAACTTGGCATCTGCCATCTGGTTAATTCAATTACAATCAGTAAACAAAATAACAAGTGAAAGTATGAAGAGGAAGAAACCTCTGAGCCACTTGAGTAATGGAAGTCTGAATACAAATGACATCAGCCATGTCCTTAGTTAAGTTGCAACATCTGCAGTCTCAATAAAGAGTATGTACTTTGGCTGGTTAAAAATCAACATAAAAATAATTTTGTTTTTAAATAGAAAGCATAATAAACTATTCTCATTGCTTTTCTCAATAGATATGCAATATGGAGGAGAAAATATACCTACACTGAGTTTAGATGAATTTTAGCAAACCATTTGATATAGAATCTTATTAAACAATCTATGAAAAATTTATTGAAGTTTTTTTGGATATGAATGCCCAATAAAAAATAAGAATGTGACCTCCATGCTTGCACATTATGTGCTTTGTCCTTTAATAGAAAATTTGTTGCTTGTGTTTTGCCAATGCATTTTCAAATGCAAGGTCTACCTAAAGTGGTGCATGCTCTGCCCTCAATAATGCATTTGAAATAAATCTTTGTCCCATGCTGTAAGGTATTCTACATGGTGGCAGTTTCATTGTTTTTTATGATGTCTGCTCTCTTTTCCTTCTTTGAATTAAGCATCGTCACCTTTCCTCTCATAAATTCCTACCTTTTCTGTCAACAGTGTGCAGGAAAGGATTTGTATGTTGATCACAGGGCTAGCAAATTGATTATGAATTGGCCAAGGGACCATGCACTGAACAGTAACAAACACCAGACTGAGCGGTCTCTGAATGCTTCATAGTATTTATAAAGATGTGAAACAGAACCGACTGCCTCACGAAGCATTGCCCATGGGAGCACCGCCATGAAGAGTGGTAGATCTGATCTGAGTGTTTCTGCTAATTATCAAAGGAGAAATGCAGAGCTCTTTGAGTGTACAGGTAACAGAAAGGAAGGAAAACCTCACTGGATCTGAAGAAAGAGCAGTAACATTTGCAGCCATGCGCATCTGCATCTGTTCCCTTTTCTCTGCCCAAGCCTGTACTGAGTCAATGCAGTTTCCAACACTCAGCCAGTGACTGGGAACACAGCAGGGCCCAGAGATTACAAGCACCAAGATCACTGTGACTCTGGGACACATCCAGCTGGAGGGGCAGCATTGCTGTGGCTTTTTCCACTCTGCACCACTGAGACACACCACCAAAAGAGGACAAGCACAGGCACCTGTGCAGCTACCCACACACATTGTATGTACACCTGGCAGAAGGACTGTGTTAATATTTAAGAAGGGGATGGAGTACAGCTGAGCCCCCGACTCACTGTCTGGTGCCTCACTCTGTATTAGTCTATGGGCATCCCTTTGCAACGCCTAGAACTTGATTTTCAAAGAGGAATCCAGCATAAGTTGCTGCTGTGTCATTTACTGTGAGCCCACAATTTTTTGACACTGCCTGTAAAACTATTTATTGAGAGCTCATTAAGTTACTTTTTTCTTTAGCAAGAATGGCTTAATTCTTTATGCTGGTGAACTGCAGCCTGGCACAAGAACAAGGTTGGAAATTCTATTTGATTATCTCTGTTAATAAACAAAATGAGCACAGTTTTCTAAAAGACTTTTTTAGCTTGTAAATACTTGAAATTGGCTGCTGCCTGAATTTACTCTGTGAAAGTTTGGCATTTCTATGAAGCTTAATGCTCCCAAACCTGAATTTTTGTACTTCGTATGAATTGTGGGGATGTCCTGTAATTATGTCCACAGGTTCAGATAGCAGCTCATTTCAGTATTAAAATGGTTTTCTTATCCTTTTATTTGTCCCTTGAATATTTCACTTTTTACATCCTTTTCACTTGAGAATTTCCACATGAAAGGAGAAAAAATCCCTTCCCTCTGCTCTGGCAAACTTTCAGCTGGATTAGTGATCAAGCAGTTTTAGACGCAGATTTTCCTACAATATAAAGTCTGTCCTTGATAATGGCACCCTCAAACTGTCATCTCTGTGCATAAGAGGTCTAAATCGAGACTCCAGGTGGACAGTAATGAGCTAGACCATAAAAACTGTCTCTGCACATATATAAACTAAATGTTTAAATATGTTTTGCAATATTGGCAGTATCTATCTTGGTCAAAATATTGATCGCACACTTAGACAACACAATCTTTGAAAAATATTTCTGTAAATTTTATCTTCAAAGCAGACAGCATATTGAAGATTTTTCCTGGAGTGAATCAACATCTCCTTTCATTTTGGCAAAGCTTCACTTATGATTCTGAGCCCCTTCACTCACATACAAAACCACACACACACACAAACACATCCCTTTGGTTAGAAGTACAGTACATCAAAATTGTTTAACCCCAAATAAAGAGAACTACAGGCCATCTACATGTCAGGTAAAATTTCCAAAAATTGTGCTTTGGGTGCATAAATATGTCCTGAATTCTTCAGTGTAGATCAGAAATTCCTCCACTGACCTCAAATGGTGAAGCCATGCTCCCCAAGAGCTTCCAGCCCATCGCTAAATCTACTAGTTACTAATCCGCTGACTCTGCTTGGCTTCTGTGTGAGTGTAGTCACCCAGGCTATTACTCCAAGAAAGTCCTCAATGGGGTGCACAGGAAAGGAATAACTGACCCTCTCAATGCAACAGATGAGTTCAATAGTGAACACAATCCAGATTTCTGAAGTACACTTTATAACTTAAATTGCTGCATTTTGGTGACTTAGCAGATATCGTAGATATTTTTTTACTGGGGTAATGTTTTATATTCAGTGCATTTGAGAAGACCAAAAGTCCCAGAAACTTTAACTAAACTGTTTTAGTATCGCCACTCATCTTCTTGCCTTTATCAGGTTATGATAAATACGAGGCCAGATCCTCATCACCCAGTGAACACAGACCCTGTTGACACCAACAAGCAGAGCAGAACAGGTCTGAAGAAGTTGCTGAGATCCTCCCTGGATGGTCTAGCTCCTACCCTTTAATTTGCATTGCCTCTGAACAAGACCCTCCCAAAGACAAACATAGGCAACAAACAAGCTCCCACTACAGTGGAGAAGAACCACAATTTCTTTAAGAAAAACTTTCTCTCCTGCTTGTTTCTTTCAATATTTTCTATTTGTCCAGGAAATTGAAGGACACCATTAAAATTCAAGACTACATGTAGATAGTGGTGATATCCATGCACTCAGCTGAGCAGCTGTATGGTAAAATTACTGATCTTTTTATCTCCACCTCCTGCACACTAACTCACGTCTCCTGGGATTGTCCTGATGTTGCAGATCCCATGGAAGCTTTGCACAGCTTCAGTATCATAATATATTAAATAATAAAATAAGCATTAAAATTATGAAAAACACCCTGAAATACATATTTTTTAGTTTTTACCCAGGTCCAACAGATGCTTATCCAAAGTTTTGCAGCCCTAATATCTTGGATGGGCTGCTATGCTGGAGCTAGTTTAGTCTCTGAGATTTTTACAGAAAGGGAAGGTTCTGCTTAGACAAAAACAAAATTGAGAAACTATTCTTATTTTAGCATATTTTTTTCCTACCAGAAAGTAAATTACCTACAAAGTAGTGTGTAAAATACTTGTGGGTATATATACACACATATAAATACACACACACTCATACAGACACCCCTGCTTAGGAATGTCCTGCTGTTTTACAGACATTGGGCACACTTCTGGGATATCTGCCAAGACACACTTTGTTTAAACACTTTCCCGAGGGAAAGCCTTGACCCATGGCTGCAGGCTGGAAGTTGAGGAGCTTCCGTGCACTGCCCTCTGCCAGGGCTTTGGTGGCAGAGGGCTTTGTGCCACAAACTAAAGCATCTCTGAATTGCATTGCTGTATATCTGTAGTTCTCATATGTCCCCTGCTCAGCAAGCTTGATTTTAGGCTATTTATTTGGTGATTTAAAGATGGTGTGTGCTGCTGTTTTTGTTAGGTGGTCAGCTATGGGACTTTGCAGTGTGCATATACCCTCAGACAGTGCAAAGTAACCCCATAAAAGGGGAGGGACCCTCCTACTGTCCCTACATGAGCAAGGGATGGTTATCATTAAGGGGAAAAACCCTATTTGCAGAATTGCTAAATGTATACCCATGACATTACTCTTAAAGCCTGATTTTTAGAAATGCATTTGTTATTTGGAGTGATTGAATGAAGATTCTTTGGAAACCTGTTTCAAAATATGAGACACTTGCAAACACTCCACTTCCTGTTTGCAGTGTTTCTCCTCCGTAACTGCTCTGTTCCTCATGTTGTACTATCCATCACCACAGTCACACAATATTGTTTTCATCTCTGTGTGGATGGGACAGGGACCACAAAGAGCTTTGAAGACAGTTGTGTAAACATTCTTCAAAGGATTCTGCATGCAAAAAGTATTTTTTTTTCCACAGTGCTATCCCTTCACTGCAAAGTCTTAAAGAAAAAAATTCCTTTCATGAACATGTGCAAGGCAGAAGTAAAAGGGGGCAGAAATACTACTAGAATGTATTTTATCTTCCACATTTGGATGATGTAATTATTTTCAGCATTACCTTAGTTTGAGTGTTTCTATCATTATCAAAATATTTCTCAGATTGTAGACAATCCTTTTTTTCAGACAATTCTCCGTTCTCTGAAACTCATACCAACACCAGCCTTCCAGTAAGTCATTATCTGTTCTCTAAAGTGGCTAACTTAGTCTGTCTGCTCAAACTGTTTCTTATCTGCAATAGTATTTCTAAGAAGATAAGAATTCTGCGATTCTATAGATTTTTCCAAGGAAACTCTTCCACAAAACCATCACAAATTTCATAAAAGAAACTTTTCCATGTTTTTTTTTTTTTCTTTTGTCCTGCAGTGCCTTTAAATCTTAAAATAGACAGCATTTTGTCTGGCCCCTATTTATCCTCCTCCTAAATTTTCAAATTATAGCATAAATTGCGGTTAAGTGATTTACCCTCTGCAGAGGTTGAATTTTGTTCTCTGTGTATGAAGACTGTATTCCATTACACCTGTTAATTCTTTTTCTGCAGTCAATTTCTGGAAATCCACATCCAATCAGCCTTTTTCCAGGGGGACCTGTACTGCTGACTAATTTTACATAAGTTCCTACTGTAGTGTGTATCTGCTATTTCATTTCCTTCTTATTAATGCCTACAAATATGGCTCTCTTTATCTTCAGCTCTCTGGGAATGCTTGTGAAATTCACCTTCTGAAAAGGATTTGTGGCATAATATCTCAGCTGGAGATATGGTAAGATAATACTTTTCTATAGCAACACAGAAGAAATTAGCCCATATATCCTGTGGGATATTGTGAAAGCAGTTGAGAGGGACAAACTAATTACGCTATCTCCTCAGCAGAAAACAGACAGATTAGGAGGGTTACATCAGTTTAAAATTGTCTGGAAAGCTCACACTTGATTATATCATTCTTGTAAATATAATGTCTTCAGTTATATTGATAAACTGAAAATCAGCATGCTTAGAATTTATAAATAACAAAAGGACACAAGTGGGATTTTTAAAAGGCATATAAATAATTTGGCCTATTTACTTGTGTTTGGAAATCACTTATAGTCTTCTTGGAAATTTCCAACCTAAATTATTAGCATTTCTATCAAGACTACAGTATTCAGATTCTTTCAGTTGTGGTTATATGAGTGTCTTCTTGTCTGATGTATTTACAATCACTAGATGTTACCAAGTGCTTGACAAAATTATTTAAAAGACAAGCACTGGAAGCATATTTTGGAGTAACTGTTGATACATGTTGGATTTGAGAATTATTTTTGCTCTCCATATATATCTGCCTTCTCTCTCTGTAAATATATGCATTTGCATAGATAGATACATATATTAGCATCATATTAAACTTGTGTACATATAAACTTCAGGAATCTGTCTCTTGCTATGTCCAGAAGCCTTACTTGTTAAAGAAGATTTTAATTTGATGCAGTAAATCACTGCATGAGCTTGTAAACTCCCTGGTGTCTTCTTGGTTAAACACACACAAACAATTTTTTATTAGTAACATCTAATTAGAAGAAATAGACAGGTTTTCATTACTATCTACGTGACTAGTGCTTCTTTGAAATCACTGCTATAAACTTCAGTGGAACCTCAGCAATACTATGTATGAAGCCTAAAACATCAGTGGCAGATGCTGGGGTGCTCCAAGTTATTTCAGTAGCTTCTAGTCTATATTTCTTCTGGGATCACAGTTTAATTTGGCTTGGAAAAGGCACATAGAGGTCAACTAGACAACTTCCAAGTTAGATCCAACTCAGAAGTTAGACAGCTCAGAGAGAGTCTTTGGGCCTTGTGAAGGCTAAAGGCCTTGTCCAGTCAAGATCCATTCAGCTTACTTTCATAGTTCTCATTATTAAAACACAGGACTACTATGGCATCATTTATTTAGTGCAAATAAACACTGATAAAAGATGAAACTGAGCTCCAAATTAAACAACTTTTTCAAGATCACACAAGAAGCCTCAAGATGATATAGTAAAGAACTGCAGCTTAGTAATTTAGATGTGTTATTTTAATTTAAATGCAATAAAGAGAGAAAACATTTTAAAGACAGACCATAACTATGTTTAATTACTCAACAGTGAATCAGAAGGCTTGAAATCTGCACTCCCCATTTTCAGTTATGGCACTTATGCTAGTTATGACACTAGCTCTCAAGGTTAGTCCTCTCCTGTACCTTCAATTTTCCCTCTATACCATTACCTGTCCTGGAAGAATCCATGTCCTTTTCTCTCCTGGTAAAAGTCGCTTCCAACAGTTTATTTCTATGGACATGAACTTCAGGTCTCTTTACACAAAGAAGAAAAGAAGATCTTCTTCAAAGAGAAGGTAAGCAATGAGGCAAAAGTTGTCAGCGCAAACTGCAGTGGCTTTGGCACACCAGTGCATACTGGTATGTTGTGGCTGTGGAAAATCTGGAGAGACAGAGAAGCAGATCTACCCAGTGCTGCGCAATATAAAAGAAAGGTACTCTCTTTTTCTGGGAAATTTCAGAAATAATGAAAGGTGTTGGTGTCACAAATTGTGCTGAGCAAAGATCAGTCCAGCAAGAGGAGTGAGACATAAGAAAGGAAGACATTACACAGGGTATTAAAAGTGATTCCAAGCATGACAGAAATTAGGAATAGAGATATGACGTGATCAGAGCAAGATAGTGATAAAAATACTTCCTTGCTATTTCTTCAAGTGTATCACAAAATATTATGTTCTTTTTTATATTAAATTCTCTTTATTTTGTTCACTTTCTTTCCATTCTTCCAAAAACTGAGGTTTTGTATTAAAGTTAAAAATGTTTAAAAAAAGATATTGATCCAATTATCAAAAATTGGAGAAAATAAACCTATTTATTAATCCAATGCATGTTTTTTATAAATACTTCTTCCCCAGAGTAGAGATAAATTATTTCTCCTTTTAGATATCTCAATCTCCTATGGAGTTAATCTGCCCAGATATAGAAATAGCAGTTTCCACTTCTTCCTTTTGATCCAGGAAAAGTCTGGACTTGCCAGACTGACAGTTACTTCCTAGTAACAGGAGCTTTGACAATAGTCCAGGCCAGCTGGGGCTAATTGAAACAGTTTTAGGGAGGCAATTATCAACTAACACAAGATGCTGTACATAAGACCAGAAGCAGAGTAGCCTGCAGTTGGCTTCAGGACTTCAGTTGGTAGATGAAATATACTCAGAAAGTTTAGGTGATTACTGCAACAGCTTGAATTTTTTTATTGTTTCAGTTCCTGCAATACAACAGGAGAGAGAACAAGGCAAAGTTCAAAGTGACCGTTTTTAATATGACCCTGCAACAACATCCCTGGCAATGTTGTTAATTTACAATTCCTTGATGGTACATATTGTCTGGTCCTTCAAGTTCTCTTCTGGGCACCCTGAACATGCCTCAGTTTTAGTACCTCACCCACCAGCTTAGCCAGCCACTTTGAAAGAATCATAGAATCATGGAATGTTTTGGGTTGTACAGGACCTTGAAGGTCACCTAATTCCAAACCCCCTTCCATGGCCAGGTTGCTCAAAGCTCCATCCAGCTTGAACACTTACAGGGCTGGGGCATCCACGGTTTCTCTGGGCATCCTGTTTCAGTACCTCACCACCCCTCACAGTAAAGAATATCTTTCAATGTTCCCCTTTGGAGACCATTTCTGATCTGCTTATAAAGTAGGACCCAAAATAATTTGTTTCCATCTGTGCCAACACTGCTTAGGATATTTTTCTGCCAAAGATGAAACTATATTGGTGTAGCCCATTTACATTAAGAGCTAGTGCAATAGCTGTAGGCATGAGAAGTGTGCACACAACTGCCAACAAAAGTGCTGGTAGGCTTCACCTGAGGCTGCAGCCCATTCCCCAGCAAAACATCCTCTGAGGTGGAAAGTTGCACAGTTCACAGTATGGTAATCCCACAGTGTGGTGGTTCCATAAATGAAAATTACATGGGAATGGTTTTTGAACTTGCTAAAAGCCCCCAGACAAACAGAGAAAAAGAAATGGGAAAGTATGAGAAGTCCTGTGCCAGAAGGCAATGAATTTATGTCACTGTCTTCACTGGAAGTCTGGATTATTTTTAAAATATTAGGAAAAGAAGATTTATGTCAGACAAAAGGCAGCTGTCAAATGTTATTTGCTATGAAATGACAGTCTTTGTCCAAGTGTCCTCACAGCTTGCTTGCAGCTGAACGGCTGAGCAGCTGAGCTCAACATCTATTCTCAGCTCAGTGTACTACCACAGCTCGTCTTTCCCCGTGACCTACCTCCCACCTACCTGAGGGTTTGCTGGCTGGAGGGGCAGTCCCCACTGCCCTATAAATCAGCAAATGCCAGCAGGTCAAGAATCCTTTTCACAACAGCTCTGTTACCTATAGATGATCTGGCCCACAGGTACTGGTTAGTATCTTACCCCAACAGTGTGGAATGATCTATCTTGCTTCACTGATTGAGCCCTCAAATGTTCAAGATTATTGATAATTGACTACTGAGTTTAAACTTCAGAAAAAGTTTGGTTTCTTTACATTTAAGTGCCTTCTATTGCAAAAAACATCCCCCCCCCTTTCACACACAGGTACCAACTGCTCTGACAAAAAGCAGCCATAGGAAAATTTGTTTTAAAGGATACTAGTTTGCTAGATTATTTTCTCCCTTCATGGCACTCAACATGCCTCAAAACACTGCTTGAAGAAATTTAATTTAGCCTAAGTGTTGGTTTGGAGATTTTACTTTTTTTCCTAGGTGCTCCTTGCATCACTGCTGCTGTGCAGTTAACTCACAGCATTCCCCCACTAACAGCATTGCCTGTCCCATATCACCATGTTGCAAGGAGTTTTCAGATCTAGCAGAGGCAGAAAGCTCATCTCTACATCCAGCCTGTATCTTAGCTTGTTGAATGTAACATCCCTTCTGACCCTTCTGTGCTGTAGGCCTTTCATCTCCCAGGACTGTATTGGCACAGGGGCCTTGTCTATCACTGCCCTGAAGCAAGATTCCTTTTACTATGCCTGCAGTGCTGCTTGTCCCTGGGTGCCACTGTACAATAGCTGTGAGATGAGGGGTGAGAGAAAAAGGAGCAGTACATGTAGCACTCTGTCTAATCTAGGCATCAGTAGTACAGGGAGTCCCCAAACTGCAGAGAGAAAGCCAATTTTTATTAAGAAAGCTGTGAGTGTTGAGTTTTGGAAGTGGTTTTGTGGGGTTTTTACTGGAACCAACTACAATTTTTCCCCATGTCCCCTATGAAACACTGCCACAAACAAGAATATCATCCTCTCTGAACAAGAACTGCATTAAGAAACAGATAGTTAATTGATTCTCTTGAATCAATGGGGCTATTACAAAATTACTTATGAAGGAGAAACTGATTATGAGAGTTAGGCAGGTGTTCAAAACTGTTAAGGTCTGTTACTCTCTTCATTAATAAAAAGGTGTTATAAAAATATGAGCATATTTTTGTGACTTTGTCAAATAGCTGTAATAATTATTTACACAGCAAAAAAGGAATAAAAAAGGTTCTGTGCTAGAACCTCTTCTCTTGTGATTTGAGATTGCTATTTAACTGAGCAACCGATAAAAGTCTTTAGGCAACATATAATTATTCAAAGTTTACCTGCCTGAAATCCAATACAGTGCTAGACACAAAGTAATTGCAAAATAATTGGCAAGCAGATACCAGGGGTGCTGGTTTTAATTTGTACCTTACAGTGTCGTAAGGTGAAAACTCTTCTTCAATATCTCAGAATTCAGGCCTTTTCCTCTGAATTCCCACTGATGTTTTTCTTGACCCAACATCTTCAACATCTTCCTTTTCTCACCAAGAAGCGTAGGAATGTTGCATGTCTGAACAGAGCTGTGGTATAGGTATTAACTAAGTCATAGCACTGTTCCTCAGCATAAGCAAAATAAAAATTACTTGCTCTGCTTGGATAAGTTATCCAATTTCCCAACAACTTTTGTTGTTGTTCCCACCGCCTTCTCTTAAAATTAAAATGTATAAAAATTTTAGATCTAGTTTCATTTTATGGCTAAATCAGTAGTTTCTGTCCATCCTGGACGTTTTTTATGCCCATAGTTAACATACATATTTAAAGGCCTATTTTCTTATCTCTTGGTATTGTATATCTCAGATTTTACACTGTTATGATTAACAAATGTAGTTTGCCTTTTCAACTAGAGTGAAACTGGAATGTTGACCAAGAAAATGTACTTATCTTTGGAGATCACTTGAGTTTTGTGCAAAGAAAAGAAAGAAATATCTTCAAAAATCAGGATAGGCTGTGAGAAAAATGTTCAGTTCTAACACACTGTGTGATATGTTTTTGCACAGCTGTGTAAAAGAGATGCAGGGTACCCTTTTCATTACTCCCATGCAGGACTGAGACATACAGAACTCTTATCTAAAAAGAGTAAAATAATGCCTCTTTCTAATGCTGCCCTTTTGTTTATTTATCTGAGAGATGAGGAGGGAGTAAAGTATGGCAGCCACAGTGGCACAGGTCTTCTGGGGCATGAGAGCAGGCTGCAAGGACAACAGTTTTCTTCCAAAATGTTGATTAACCTTGATGTGCCCTCCTCTTGGAGACGCACTTGCTTCCTCATGGTCATTCCTGGGTCAATGCCAACATTGTCTTTGTACCAGGCCAGAAAGGAAAGTAAGATTAAGTCTTTCCGGAGAAGGAAATCAAAACATGTATAAGCATCCTTTGTTGGTGACTATAAAAACAACTGGATGAAAGGGAAATTAAATTTTAGGAAAGTCAATTATTTAGGGAAGTCCTAAGCTTTAATCAGGAAAATTTTACTGATATACCACACCTGAGAGAACAAAGTTAGCTATTCCTTTTGCTTCCAGATGAGGAAATCATCTGTCTGCATCCATGTAGCTACCAGTGAGGAATGTGAAACAGGCCCACTTGAAGAAACAGAATGTCCTTCCCTGTTTGTGTACTTTAAAAGTGATGCCACAAGTATGGTCCCATTTGTACATTTGTACAGCACTGCAGGTCATCTCTGTCAGAGATGTGATCTGTAGCATGAACCTGCAGCTCCCTATTAGGGCTGTTTAGCTTGGTTTCTTTTCCACCCTTGCATGGTGTCCACTTCAGGAAAGGGGCAACCCTTCAAGGGGATGTACGTGCCTTTCCAGCAGCAGAACAAAGAGCAGAAAACTTCATTCAAGCAAAATGGAAACTTGAAAATATACCAACACACAGGCTCAGATAAAACCAAACCTTATTTACTGCCTAATTATGTTTCATTTTCCTACTCCTCAGAAGTGTCTTGCATATTATCAGCTCTAACAATTCCACACTAGCTGTGTTTGGGCTGGTTTGAATAATGACTTCTATTCTGCTCAAATTCCCCATCCACAGATAAAGCTAAGAAACTCACTTAAGCTATGCACGAGGCAGGGAGAGAAGGGGAAATAAGAAAGCAACCAAGCTCATCCAGCCTTAGAAAACCTTGGCTATCCCAGCTTTAGTGACTTGTAACTGAGACAACTCTAAAGAGATTATTTTAAAAATTATATTTTCAAGCCCACTGTATTTTCCAGGGAGCCTGAGATTTGATGTCTGAATAATGGCAATGAACCACTTCTTCCAAGTGCACACTGGTGTTTTAAGTTGCAGGTGTAGGTCTGACTGTTTACTCCAGATTTCTCAATCTGTTGTGACATGAAACTGAAATAGGTGTGTGGCAAAGGCCCCAATTAGAAATACAGATGGATACAGGACTAAGGATTACATTGGAATTACAGTGGAATACATTCTTTTCTGAAACCACCGTATAATTACTTATTTCTGCTGACATTAACGATTTTTTGTGATAATAATAATGAAGACAACAAATACATGAGGAAAAAATGCTCAGTTTTGAGTATACTGTAAGTGACTGATATCTTTTGCCAAGGGAAAGTATTTCTCATTTTTTAAATTGTAGCCCTAGCACATCCCTAGTTTTGTCTTCATTTCATTATGCTATATATATTTACCCTGGCCATTGTCCAGTCTTCTTTAATGTAATGTCAGATCATATCTCCAATATTGACATTTCTGTCATAGAATCGATTGGGTTGGAAAAGACCTCTGAGATCATCAAGTCCTTATAACACAGCAAAATGATATTATCGTCAAAGGGAAATAGTGCTCATGGGCTGAAAAGCAGCTGGTGGAGGAACATACAATGCATAAATGTTCCCACTTACAGAGCTTCACCCAGAACTGCCAAAGAAGGGAGGAGGATGAAGGCATTAGTCTTTTCTGTGTTTCTGTGAGTGCTCTGTGTGTCTGCCTGTGTCAACTTGTGCATATGTGTGTGCTACACACCTACATGCAAGAGTTGGAGCCTACTGGGTCAGTTTTGTTACTGGTTGGACCCAGGGCATGGAGCTGCAGCAGCCTCACCTCTGCCAGGAGATTGTTAGATTCAGCCCTGCTTGGCACAATAAACTCTTTTTATACTTACAAATTGAAAATATTTGAACACAAACTTTTAGATATGACTGAATGAACAGAATAACATTATCAACAATATTAATATTTATATAGAAATACCTTCATGTTTGTATTTACTGAAGTACCATTAAAATCAATATTATTTTTGCATATAACTCAGCAGTACAAATTTTACCTAGTCACTTTTTACTTATATTTTTAAACATAGTCATGGAGGACAGGCTAACAAAGCAAAGATCCAAAGACAAAGATCCAAAGACAAAGATCCAAATAGGTAAGAGGCAGAGAACAAAAATTTGGCAACCAGGTTTTGAAATGGATATGTTTCACTGATGCTTTTGTCAATTTTGTATGCTCATCACTTATATTTATTAATGAGGTTGATGACAAAAAATTGACTTTTGGTCTGAATTTGAGCTTAAAAGAAGAATCAAGTGTGGTTAAACATGGCTGGATATTTGAGAAAGCAAACAGATTGTGCAGAGTGTGGTGGATTTTATATAATTAACATAAAAAGCTTTCTAGCACTATGAGGGTCATTGGACAAGAATTAATTCCTTACAACAAGTCGGCCAAAAAAGAAACATTAAATACTCTGCTGTGGCTCATGAGAGTAAGTATACAAAATAATACAACATGTGGTGTAGAGCATTTTGGGTGGCATTTCCTTAATGCCTTAAAACACTCCCTCTGTGATGTTCTGATACTTTGGAGAAAAAAATGGCATTTATAATTGCTCTCCGTTTCACCAAATTATCATCATTAATTTTTTCACTCCCCTTTCTTCCAGTCCTCACCAAATGTCTAGGAGAAAATACAGGTCCCTTCCTCAGCTGATACCCCTCCACTATGTCTGTGATAACACCCCTGAGCTGTGACTGGGTTTTCTGTGCACTCAGCTCACCTTTGGACCTGGCTGAACTTCCTTCTTCATAAAAGACTTTTTCCTTCTTGGTTTGGTCCCTTATTTTCCAGTCAGATGGTCTATAGTAGAACAGGGGCTGACACAATTTTCGCTTGACCTCATTACAAATTTTTCAATACTCTTAGCTCACACACTTACAGTTCAAACACCCATTGATGGATGACAGCTTCCCTTTCTCACTTTTAGTTCTGCCCTTTCAAACCTTCAAGTGTCTCTGTTTTTTCTTATTATGACTTCCACTGTTCCCAGTAGCTACTTGACTAATGCACCTTTGTACAACCTAGTTTGACAAAAATAGTTCTCCACTTCTTTTTAAGATAAAAATCAGGTGAGTTGCCTCTCTGGAGATGAAATCCTCTGAGCTAAGAGCTTTAATGCTCTCCTTCAAATCCTACTGAAAGGAGGTTGTAGCCAGGTGGGAGTTGGTTACTTCTCCCAGGCAACTAGTAACAGACCAAGAAGACACAGTCTTAAGCTAAACCAGGGCAGGTTTACACTGGACATTAGGAAGAAGTTCTACACAAAAAGAATGATTGGGCATTGGAATCGGCTGCCCAGGGAGGTGGTGAAGTCACTGTCCATGGAGGTGTTTAAGAAAAGACTGGATGTGGCACGTAGTGCAATGGTCTACTTGACAAGGTGGTGTTCAGTCATAGATTGGACTCGATGATCCCAGAGGTCTTTTCCAACCCAACTGATTCTGCGATTCTACTATGCACACACTGCTGCAGAGTGCACACATTCCAAGCAATTCCCTCCATCTTCATTCATGTGTCTTTTCCCAAGTGCTTCCAGTGGCATGGCATGTACTACACCCCTCTCTGCCTCCTGAAGGCTCCAGCACTGACCTGTGTGTGCCTTTTTCCCCCAGGTCTCCCTCTGGGGTGTTTTGCATCCTCTGTCATACCGATGAAGTTAGGACACCGTCTGCTTTTCTTCAGTGCTCACCTGGAAAGAGTCATCCCTTTGCTCAGAAGATGCTACTGGCTAAATTCCAGGGCTCCTAGTGCAGTCCCTGTTTTTTTGGCCCTCAGAATTTAGGATCATTCTTATATTTTTTTGGAGACTTCATTGATGTTCTTCCCCATAACAGTGAGATTGCAGCTCTCCTTCTGACAGCAAAATTAAACACTTCCCAGGATTTCATTTATTTCACACTTTGCCTAATAACATATTGTAAATACACACATACTCTGCAGACATTGCTGTGTTTCTCAGATTGTGTTGTTACAGGTACGTAGTTCGTCTGCTCTTCCAGAGTTAATTGAAAACTGTCATGTCCTTTAGTGCTAGCCATTGTCAGGAATAAGGACACTGAATTTTTTTCCACTCCACTGGCAGCCACTGCTTGCAGATACAATGTGAAACTCTGATTAAACCACATTTCTGGAGTTTAAGCTCTGCTGAGTGTTTTAGCTGTTCTATTTTTTCACTCAAGCTATTCCCATAGTTTATTTTATGTCTGGTACCAGCTGTAATTCAGTAACCATTAGAAAAGGATGGCTGATTGTGTTCTGCCTCATTAGGTGCCTGGAACAGTGGCAATACCTGGCAAGCCTGCCATGCTAGCTGCAGGAGTCCAGGGAGCCCCACACCACTCCTTCCACAGTGTCAGCACAGCAGGTCATGCAGCCACCCAATTACCTGAATTGGGGAACAGACCTAGTTGAGAAGTAACCTTGCCAGGGAAAACTGGCTAATTTCCAGCTGAATGGGTGCCCTGAGCTTGGGGGTTTTGTTTGATTTTTACTTGCCCTTTTTTTCTTTTTCTTTTTTTTTTTTTAACAAACCTCTCTAACCTGTGCTAGCAAAGTGGCAGTACATTATGTGGACAAGCAACCATGGAAGGGACCTGCTTGAGAAAGGATTTCCTCCAAAGAAATCCCAGTGGGACCATGGGTCAAGAGCTGGGCTCTGTCTGGCCTGAACCACCATAAGGTGCTAGACATAACTGCCATTGTACTGTCTTCTGTTAGGGCCAAGGGAAAGAGGGATTGGTGGGGTGCTTTAATGGGGCATGACTTAAATATTGGATGCCTTGAATCTGGGGAGGGAAGCAATGCTGGGGACATCCACTGGAGCACACACCTGCCAAGATTTTGAGGCTGCAATTAAGCTTACTAACAGATCCTTAGGACCACACAATTTGAAGGTCTTATTTCCAGCATGTAGCATATAGCTCTTACCTAGTATCTTGGAAACTTTGGGGAAATTGTTTGGGTAAATTTTCGTATTTCATGGCATATCTATGTGGAACAGCATGCTCAGGTTTTGTATTCATTGTGAAAAGCCAGGTGCAGTATTTTGCAAAAAGGTATTCAAACACTAAGCTATTTCATGTTTTATCTGTGACTGTGGTGTATTTTAACTTTCAGAAACTTTAACTGAGAAAGGTACAGTTGCTGAAAAAGAAATTAATCACTCTGGCTGAACTTTAACACTCATTCAACATCTAATTAGTTGAATTAGAGCCATTTTGCAAGAGAGTCAATCAATTCTCTAGCTTTAGCTGCCCCAGTGGTTCTGAAATTTGATGATGTTATCATTACTTCAGAGGAGACACTCAGTTAGCATTTTAATAAGTGCATTTTTCCCTGGCACTTTAGCTCCATACCAGGAACTATCATAAGTTAAAATATTATCTGCAAAATGCAGACTCTCCTGGGCCAGAACTGTGTCCACATCTGACAACTTTTCTGGTAGAGTATTCTTATTACTTTCACAGGGATCAAGAGAATTATCATCAACCCAGGTATCATGATGTGCAGACTGAGAAGGCAATTAAGAGGACAGAATCTGAACTGCAGTAGTACCGTTGCAGGAGAAGCTCAAAATGAATTATTAAAATTCACTATTCACATATGAATACATGGTGAGACAGAAGTGCCTCCAGAAGTTTTAAACTACCCTTCAAATACACACCAGATGAATACAAGGGTACTAGCCTCCTACAAGTTAAGCAAACACATTTGATGTTTCACGGGAGCATTGTCTAGTCAAAGCTGAAGATTTTGGTTGAAATTTAAACCATGCCAGATAAAAGAATATATGCACATATAGAAAGTCTAGATTGGCCTAATTTCTTGATTCTTCATACTATTCCCTTGGGAAGAGAAAAAGAGGTTCTCATACCTCTAAAATTGCTTGGTCTGACTTCTAGTCTTTTTTGTTTTGCTGAAAAAAGTATATAGGCTGCTGAATCCCTCCTTCTGCTGTAGGACGTGAAGAAATAGTTCAGAAGGTAACATCCTAAAAGTGTCTGTATGATTTTGTGTTTGAAGAATAGCTTGCAATGCAGGCCAGTTCTAACAAAGAATAAGGCTCTGGATTAGCATCTTGGCTTTACAAGGAGGGAAAGATGTCACTCTTCTAAGGCACCTTGTGGAAAAGCAGTAAGCTGGGTGGAGAGAATAGTAACTCAGCCTCCCAGACACTCTCTGTCCCATCTCTCTCAGGTACACTGGTAATCTTCCAACTTGACTCTACTCTGTATTGTTCTCTTTTAAAATATTACCATGTATGTGCTTTCTAAAATGAATACTTCTGTGAAAAGCTGGCATAGATCAAAAGCTCTTGAAAGTTTCTCCACAATGTTTTCAAACCCTTCTAGCATACAGTCACCATGGGTAAATCTGCTTTTACCAATGAAAGTTTCAGAAAAACAGAATGAATGAAAACAAATATTTAGAATGAAATTGTTCTGTGTGCTGTGAGCCAGCACATGGTGTCAGCTTTGGTTCTTGTTGTATAAACATAAGCTGCTGTGCCAGATCAGCTTAGTTTGTTGGACTGCTGCCTTCTTTTTTTTGTGTGTGTATTTAGTTTTGATTTTTTTCTTACGTGATAGCTTTGCATAAATGTCCCCCACCCCATTTGTTTCAAACATACCCTCTCTCTGGAATTGCACTTTCCATACAGATCTCATTAAAATATCAAACTTTTGGATAACAAAATAAGCCAGCATTTCTCAAAGATGGTAAATTATCAGAGACCACTATTTCTTTCACATCTACATATGCCTTAAAAGTTGTTATTTTAAAAGTTTAAGCAGTTACGAGATGAGAGTGAGGACAAAATTAGGAAAATGGAAAAGTGATGGGCCTTTCCTGAGACATCACAGGGAGAGAGAGCTAGTGTTGAGTTGATGCACATGTATTTCAGTTGCTGTCAGCAGAATTACTGCAGGATTCCTTTTCTGAGTTGCAGAACTGGGAACCTCAAGAGAAATATAGTGGAAAATGAATGTCATGGGTTTAGCCATGGCTTCCTTAGTAACCAGGGTATCCAGGAAGTGGACACTACAAAGTATTCCACAC
>JAWWLZ010000118.1:35650685-35689161 GCA_035041345.1 Poliocrania exsul
CTAGGAGATTTGCATGGAAATTTGAGCAAAAGGAAAAAAAGAAAAATTAGGTCATGCAGCCAGCAGAGAAACTATGCAGAGAATAGAGTGGCCAGAGAAGGACAGAGGTTGTAGCTTTTATCACTCTTTAGAAGGCAATGGTATTCTCATAATTATCACAAATGTATGATTAGTTTTTATCTGCTTAACTGAGGCACTAAATTACTTATATCTTTCCTCATGCATCTGGAAATGTTACTATTTCATCAGATGTCAGGACCAAATCTAAGGACCAAATCTTACGTAGATCCCTGAATCCCATTGCTATTTCCATTCATGGAAATGATGGACCATCCCTTTGATATAATCAGCCTTATAATATTCCCATACAGGAGTCATGAAAAAACTATTTCTCTTTTCATTTATGAAATGGAATCTAGGAAAATATCCCTGTTGAGTTTTACTAAGTTTTATGTTTATAGTTAGTAATTTATGCCTACATTGATGTCAGCAACCTATTGCAAAACAGATGTTTGAATCCATGATCTTGAATTTTTAAGTAACTCCCTTAACTTTTGAGCCATGGCTGCTTTTTATAGTGCTTATGCAAAGAGTTACAAATGCCAGTAAGCTTTGACATGGGTGGTTTTTCACCTCCCTTATGCACTCACCTCTTCTTGCTCTGTGTCCTCTCACTACCACACTCTACCAGGTATTTTGTATCAAATAAGCCAACCTTCTGGGAATTCTAAGAGATAAACATGAAAACACAGAGATGAGGCCATGAAAATGAAGGGGGAGACATCTCTTACTGCACAATCAGCTCTTTGGTCACAGCTCTGTGCACAACCATGCATTTAGACCTAATCATACACACAATTTTTGCTTCCTCTCCCACAAAATGCTCTGGTATCAGCATAGTGACACTATGCATGCTGAAACACAGACCCAGCTTATACAGATCAAGACCTTATGGTAAAAATACACTGATCTCTGGAGAGGAATGAGGACAAGAAACCGTGGCCATGGTTCAGCAGAAAATCTAATTCTCCATGTTAAACATCTTTATGAATTGTGTCTCCCTCAGCGTAATGCATTTGTCCTTCACATTCATGGACACGAGTTTTTAAAAGAAGAAAAATGAAACATAATAAAGGAAAAAAAAAAAGCAAGGTACTGAAACAGCTAATCTGTTTTCTCCCTCAGTATATGTCTGAGACTTAGAAGAAAACAACATGACTGACATGAGTTAATTTTCTTCAGTTTTTTTCCAGTTAAAGATTACAGAATAGTGAATTATAGAACAGCACAATCATAGTAGACTAAAATAATTTTCCATGCAGAGAATAATAAATGTGTTGAACAGTTTACTGTTATAAAAGATTTAGACGTTACCTTGGAGGAAATATTTGTACTTAAAGGTACGAGCAAAAGCAATTAAGGTAACTCCTTTTCTACATTCCAGCAATTTAGGATATTTATATGCCCTAGTAGACAGACAGAAGTTAACAGACCAGACCTAAAGTTTGTAAAAATCAATGGAGAAGATAACAGGACCAACAGGACCCGCTTAAAATCTGTTGGATACCTGAGCCAGGATCTGCTATGAATGTCATATATTTCCTTTTCTTTGTTTATTTACAAGCATTTTAGCTTTGCTCTCTGCAAAGTTTTCCTGGTGTACCTTGGCTGCTCCAGGTCTGCCTCCCCCTGGGAGGAGATAGTGGTGAGTTTGGCCCAGGGGCTGGTTGAACACAGTCCCCAAAGTCAGGACTGACAGCTGTAGCCGTAGTACACTAGGGAGGAGTATACTCCTGCAGGAAAGGCTCTTTTATTTGCAGGATGTTTAAATGAAGTTTTCTCAAAGGAGAGGTGTGGCCTGAGCTTTCCTACCAGAGGATGGAGTGTCCAGTTCCCTAGCCAGGCTGCAGAGCAGGGATTCACTCAGCTTTGTTTAATATGACGTTTTGATCCACCTGAACAGTCTGAAAAGCTCCAGAGGCAGACATTCCCTAGATCACCTCCATTCCCTGCCCCAAACACCAGATAACTTCATTTTGTTCTGGTTTAGGCCCTCAGCTCCCTCCCTGAGATCTTAAAGGGCTTGTAACTCCCTCCCAGGCTTTGGAACTGTTGGCCTATATAAGCATAGGTCTGCATGGATTTCATTCTCTAATGTGTAACCTTGTATACACGTAGTGCAATACATTTCAACAGCACCTGCAGAGAAAGAGGAAGGTATATTTCATCTGTGTGACTTTTGGAGATGCATAAACTTCAGAAATTAGTGTTGTAAACTTTTCAGTAGGTGATGCATGGCTGCAGAATTCTCCCAGCACTACCCCTTGTGTCCTTTGGATGGAACATTAAAGAAGAATGGAAGTTAACTATGCATGAGATGCACTAAAACTATATGCTTAAATAACACCCCTCCACTCATTTTTCCTATTTTGTTTCAAGTCTTTTTTTTTTTCAGAATGCAAATTGATAACTAGGTGAACAAGTATTTTCTTCTTGAGTATTTTATTTAAATGCTTGCACTGTGAGTCTTCTGAGCCTTAAAGGAGAGCAGCTTTCTACATCTTTGCAACAGAACCAAAATCTGGAAAGGGCAACCATTTTAAGCTTACAATTACAAAATATGTTCAATAGCAGAGAGCATTTCCCCTCTGGGTTTCATTCAAATCTCTTAGCAGAGTGATTTCATCATGACCTGCCTTCTCATGTACCCCACAATAAACCCATGATATTACATTAGTTACCCAGGAGCACCTGAGCCACATGCACAAACCACTGAAACAAATGGAAAGCTGCCCTTTTGTTACAGCACACGGAAAGAAATTTATGCAAATGCAGATCAAAATATGAAATCTTTCTATCCAATTTTTTATTGTTTATCACATTGCCACATAAAATAAATACATAGTTTTGCCCACTTGAAAACAAACATAAAATAAATTGAGTAAAGATTATTGTTTCCACTGATTTAGCTGGAATATGCAGCAAAATGCAAACTATGCAGGTTTCTGAGTTTGAGAATTCCCATCAGAAATATTAGAAATAGTTTATATCTTTTCACTTTTCAGTTTTGGTGTTATTTTAAAATTATTGTCAAAGAGACATAATTGAAAAAAAAAAGTAGAAAAAAGTCATACTGAACCTGGTAGTGTATCTTTTCAATTTGAGGAAATATTTCTTATCAGGCATTTGAAAATGTATATATCTTCAGTGAGAAAATTAATAATAAAAATAAAAGCAGTGAACGCAATTTTTTTAATCATCTTTTACCATTTTGAGAATTGTGTTGTTAATACCAGGCCTGCTTCCTCTTTCTTGAGATGATTCACTTCTCTGAAACTC
Source organism: Poliocrania exsul (assembly GCA_035041345.1). Lineage (NCBI taxonomy): Eukaryota > Metazoa > Chordata > Aves > Passeriformes > Thamnophilidae > Poliocrania > Poliocrania exsul. Next base: position 35,654,025 of record JAWWLZ010000118.1, read on the forward strand.
TGTAGTTCTCAGATGGGAGGGAAAATGAAGTTTGAATTAACATGTCTTTGCAGCTTATAAATGGGATGAATCCTATATTTTGTGACACAAATATCTTCAGCATTTTCTGTGAGTTATGTTCCTCTTCCTGCTCAATAGCAATGCAACAATATACCTGCAGCACATATTTGCTGTAACTTAATAAGATTTCATGTACAAATCAGAGCTAAGCAAAGCTGTAGAGGTGAATTCAAGCTGACGACTGTGTCATAGCTCTTCCTAGGGGAAACATAAACAACACATACTATTATTTAGAGATACACTGAACACCCTGGTGCAGTACAGTGACTGTGAACAGGAAATTTTTTCTTGCCAGGGAAGAGTCAAGTGATTTTCAGTGTAAATGAGCATTCATTTTAAAACCTTCCATGGCTGGACAACCGCACACCTGATTATCAGTAAACTGTATCAGTCAAAAGCCATCCCATAAGGGCTGATAGTAATGCACTGAAGATAGAGTACAACTGACAACAATGGGTAAATCAGTCCTGGATCATTTGTTTGGAACTACATATGGGTCTACTGTTATTCTGAAAAGGATAAGAAATGTGGAAAGAGAGGAATGATGGCAGTAGCTTGGCGTTTAGAGGAAGAAGTACTAATCTGGTCTGATCTGAAATTAGTAGAGAAAATGCATTTTGGGATTTTCTCCTTTATTGAAAGCATTTGAGAAACAAATGTCATCTTACAACTGAAGGTAAAGCGAAAATTACTTCTACCACTATGCTGCCTTTTGTGCCCAGGGCAACATTTTCATATCTCTGTAACACCCATACATCATGGGAGAAATTCTTACCTGGTACAATTGGCATAAATCTGTAATGTTCCCCTGGGGACAAGTCCAAGAGCTTTTTGTCTTCAAATTGCTGCTTCCTGTTCTATGGCAGATCACTGTACCTAACATTAATATATTGACTTTAATTCAAGGTGCACAGTACCAATATTAAGAACAATATATATTGAAGCATCCTTGTAAATGCTTCCCAATGTTTATCTTTTTCCAGAAACAAAATGTTGGTGAGTATTGTTTTAAGTGGACATTATCTCCAAGAATTTTAGATAGATTAAAACAATTTTCAACATTATTAATACAGCCTATCAAATGCAAACACAAGTTTGCTTTCCTATAAACAAACTGCCGTTCTGTTTCATGATGATACTTACATGTACTTTCAGAACAAATTACAACAACATAAGTTCTATTGCTATCTGCTCACATCTGTCAGGAGCACATTTCTGAAGGGATATAAAACCATGCAGATTTGCTGGAAATAGTAGAAGAACACAATGAAAAATAAAGGGATTCATTCAGAGTTTGGTTACTGTGAAGAAAATTCTACTTATCATTAGTACTATTTTTCTCTCCATTTTTCTCCCATCCAAGAATGTGTCAAAATCTCCCATAGCAAATTTGACTCCATTGTCCTTAAAAATGGCCTGTTATCATTTCTAAATTAATATCAACTATTGTCAGCTGAGTCTACTTTTAAAAATATAGAGATTTTTAATATTATAGAAGATACATTGCAGTGTAAAAATAAAATGAGGATTTATGGGAGATGTCAAAAGGCTTTTGTTATATTCATAGCTATCAAAACCAAAAGTTTTCTGTAATTATTTTCTTATCATCTTTTTCTATCAACATTTAATGGTGCAAAATTGTTCCAAAAAGCTGGGAGAAATTTGTGCTCTGTGTGAGTTTATGGACATTGTAAGTACCCACCAGTGTTAGAAGATGTTTATTTGGGATATTTATTTGGGTTTGTAGATTGAGCTATTTGAATAGAAGTTGTTATTTAAAGCAAATTTGGGGGTTTTAGTTTGCAAGCAGAGGCTTAAGAAGCTACAAAAGCTGCCCAGAGAAGTGGAAACAGGACAAAAAGGATAAGTATACAATAAATTATTTATATTTTTCTTTTCAGATTTCTGGACCACATGTATATTATCTTCGTTTTACTATGAGTTTCGATATCATAAAAATTCTATACTAAGTTTTAGCCCTTCATGTCATGGGACAAGTTGCTGTTTCATGATATAATACTGAACAGTTCTGTGTTGTTCCAGCAGAAACTGACAAGCTGAATGTAAGTGGATTTTTAAACTTAAGTTCTGAAAATAAAGTCAAATGTCTTTGAAAGTCCTTTAGATCCCATTGTATTTTGTCAAAGTTATCAGCCTAAATTCACCCTTAGAATAAGTCAGCTGAATTCAGCAGCATTGCAAAAGAATGAACTTGGCTTAATGGAATTGAGGTAATATTTAGTTTGTGTTACATGTGGTACAGCATACAGCTGCAGGTTTTCAAAGGTATTTCATTCCTACTTGGTAAACAGCTTTGCTGGTTTACAGGTGGGTCCTTGTCTGTCATTAACTTAGACTTTTTTTTACCAGTTAAACCAAATTGTTTATTGCTTAAGTTACACATCTATAACTTGACTGATTAGAAATAGTTACATCCTGAGACAATTTTGATGTAGAAGTTCATATGTAGAAGACATAATCCAAGAAAATAGTTATACAGTATAGAACACATTTGATGAGCTAAGGTGGAAAACTGATTCTGGAAATGCACTTCAGTAGCACCAACCACAAATGAGCTTCAGTCTAGGAGCTCAGACAATGGTTAACAAAATGTACACCTCCCCAAGACTCTGTAGTGTGGATATCATGAGAACATGATATACTGCGATTCATAATTTGGATCATCTCCTACAGCAATCATCATTTACTAATTAAGGCGTAATCTCTGATCACATTAATAATGTAATACACTTACATAGGCAAGGAAATCACCAATTTTTGATGATCTAAAGTATTTCTGTGCATAACATCACTCTGGAAAATAGGTTCCCATGGTTCATCTCCGGCAGTACCAGCAGAGAATATTTTTTATGTATGTCATAAAAATAATGAAAAACTCCCAATAGTGCAGTGCTTTTACGAGATATTGTCTGATTTCAGGGCTAGAAATTCCCACATTCAGAAGATGAAGAGGGTTTTCCTTGCTTTTTCCAAATCCCCCTAACACCCATGGGAAACACAGGTTCTGTCCCTCAAAGGCAGCACTGCAGTAACAGTATAATCTGCAGTGAGCTCAGTTAACAGAAATTGTCACTTTCAGTAGAGTTAGGCCTAAGCAACATGGAGCAATGCTCCCGTGGTACTCCTTGACAACAACTTCAGCTCTTTCTTCAAGACTTCTGTGGGAGTGTGACTTGTCTCCCTGGAGTTTTCCGTACCACCCAATAATCAATCTCGTGTTCCCACTAGTGGATGTTAGGTAGCATTCAACCTTCCTAACCAGTCTCAGCAGCATCTCATCCAGTCTTATTAACACCCTTTCAACAGCGTACTTACAAGCTACCCACTCTTCAGTGTGGGTGAGGATGACAGAAGTCATATAGAGCCTTAAATCATAGTGGCTGTTGCTCTAACAGAGAAACTACCTATTGTGCCAGATGTATTACAACAGGCATGTTTTTCTGAAGTGTCTTTGTGACTGAAGTGACTCTGCTGCTGAAAAATTGCCAGAGCTCAGGCATCAAAAAAAAGCATTTTTGAAAGAAATCATTATGCAAGGTCAGTACCTTGACATGCTTATTGCAGAATAGGATGGACTCCTTGCACCCAGAAGTATTTATACCTGAGACCCTGTTTTAATCTGTAAAGGAAGCCTACTATAAAATTGTATTGCTGATTGAATATGCCCCTATCTCTTACTAAGGCTCAGCTAACACATGAACTTTAGGAAGCAGTTGCAGTATTGTGAATAAGCAATGCAACAAGAGTAAGAAGTTATTGCAAAATACAGCTGCTGCCTTTGTTTTCCAGAGATAGAGTATGCTAATGTGCTTAATCTCAAAGTCTGACAAGAAAATGAGGAAGGAAGAGGATGTAGGAGCCTGTTGAAATGTAAATGTTAATAATTCTCTCTAAGTAAAGCAAATCCAGCAAAAATATTAATTCACTTTTTCAATTAAATAGAAATATTGCATTTCTACAACCTGATCGCTAACTTTTATTAAATGGCTCTTTAACACTTCATTAACAATATTCTCTTGTTTAACACTTCATTGTATGTAATGGGCTCCAGCCACTGTCCTGTGTTTCTTTCCACAATCCAGCTTAATATTTGGGCTAAAGCACAGATTTTGGAGACTGTTAAAAAATATTATCTGATCCTAACCTGATGAGAACAAATTGGTTTTAAAAGCTCTACATCAGTTCTAAAAATAAAACATCTACCACATGCACAGAACACATCTGACACAAGTAGAAAATAGTAGATGTGATGTCTACAATAATATAAATTAATTTTTAGAAAAAATAGTAAATCATATTCCTTATGTGCTATTCTTTTCTTAAATATGATTAAACATGCAGTTCTGACAATACATTTCTCACTTTAATAATCATATAGAAAACTATTCCCTGAATTTTCTCTAAGAAACAATTATGTAAATTGTGTAGTACATTTCACCTGGTGTTTGGACACGTCAAGAGTGGTGAGGAATGGCATGAACTAATAGTTCATGATGGAATTCATATAACTTGAGCTATTTAAAATCTAAATGTCTAGACTAAGTCAGTTGACTGTGTGCTCTCTGACCAAGTTTTCACACCAGATTGAGTAACATCCTGGAGGCAGGTGAAATCAGTTGTCATTTGGACATCTTTTCTCTCTTCATGGACTATCCAGTGAGCTCAGATCATATTAGGAACCTGGAGATTTTAAATGGTGAGGCTGTATGAGATGTATTCCATATAAAGGAATAAAGCAGAAAAGTGAGATTCAATGAGTCGTCAAACCTGTACTGTAGTTATTCCAACCGTGGTACTGTGGTATTTCAGACTTAAAACTGTACTTAGTGTTATTTCAAATTTACCATTATGTAATAAAATCCAACATTCTGTGACCAGAATTAAAAGTGAGATAAGTACAATTTAAAAAATAATAAAAAATAGCCATTTAAGGATAAAATTATGAAGAAATCCAGGCCCAGTTCTTTTACCCATTGTAACTCGCATGTCTTTCTTGAATTAGTCTTTCACTGTGTGAGTAAATCCACTGATTCCATAATTTTCAGCAATATATACAATCTCTCTTCGTGTATGTACTGTGGACTCTTCCTCAACCTCCCAAACCCATGCATTCAGTAAAAGAAAGGATCTCTTTTAGTGACTTTGACAGGTTGATAAGTACTTCTAGTCCTCCAGATGAGCTGACATTTTCTTCTGCCCTCAAACTGCAAGAAAAATACTCTTTAGATTACCTACCTGGGCAAACACAGCAATTTACTTGATGAGACAACAGTCAAAATGTTGTTGTGTAGTTCTATCCCCAGAAGCTGATCCTGCTTTCACTTCACATAGGGTTGTAAAACTATCATCTGGTGTACTGTCACCTATCATCAACATAAGTTTCTAGTTTCCTGGTCAAGGTGTATTATCATTGCTTTTGTGTTAGCTGAACAATATAATTCCACAGGAAACTGTTATTTTCTGATCTCAGCATGTAAGTTGAGCCACTGATAATGTCTTGATTGCCATTACAGTGCCAAAAGCTGTTGCAAACTCAAAATTACAACATTTTTGTCATGAACTTAGATGTAAAACTAGCACTATTTCAGGTGCTCTTAAAATTTTTAAGCTAATATAAAATATTGGCCTTCTTTTTTTGCAGTTCCTTGTCATATTTGGAGAGGTACTGGTTTAATATATGTTTGTCAAATCAATTCTCTCTCTAATAGAATGTAGCAAAGTACTCTTATTTAGTTTGGATAGATATTGAAACATAATATACAGTAATTATGGGGCTTACTTTTACTTGCTACTTTATCCAAAGTGTTTTACTCAAGTGTATCTTAGCACAGTAACCTCAAGGAATTAAAATCTCCATGGCAAAAAGTGACAGTTTTTTAGTTTTACCATGAATTGATTGTCAGAGATTTCTAACCACATGCAAAATTTAGAACCATACACCAGTTTAAGGTAAATCTTAAAAACTTACTTTAGTGGTCTTTAACATAAACAAAAAAGTAACACTGTTACTAATAAAAGTTAATAATACTTACCTATCTAGAAATCCTGCTCCAGTATTTCTGAAGCAGCATTAAAACACTAGGAGAAATGGAAATAAGAAACTTCAGAGTGCAAACAATGTGTTTAGGTACTTGTAAAATCCTTTCTTTAAAGTTTGTCACCCCTTTCTACTGCCTGTTAATCTGTCTCTGTCTGTGGGAATTTCCCAGAGCACCAAAACGTCCCTTCTCATGTACTTGGAAGGAGTCTCATATACTAGTTTTGGGAAACAACGAACTAAAAAAATCCATAATAAAAGCAGAGGATAAATAGTCTTCCTGAATATAAGTAATCACTACTAAAAAAATGAGGTCTCCACCACACCCTTCTTTTTTTTTTTTTTCTTCTTTTTTTTTTTCTTTTTTTTTTTTTTTTTTTGCTCTCTCCACTTGATTTCTACTGGAAGCAGATTTTGGAGGATTTGTCCCTGGTACACTGATGCCACAAGACAGTAAAGAATGCCAAAGGGACTCAGCAAAGGAGACATTGAGTATTTTAAAATAATGCATGGGCCATCAGGCCAGGAAGACAAAGTTAGAGTTCAGATGGGTCTGGTTTAGAGATGGGTACTCCAAAGAAGGTAGCCGGAGCTACTGAAGGGTCTGAGAGGGGCAGAGAATGACAGCTGTTTTACAACATAGATTGACTTTAGGGTGTCTAAATGACTAATGGGCATAGTATTCTTTAATTCTGTCATGCTCCCAAGAGCAGAGGATGCTTTATAAGCACTGATAGCTGTTACAGACAACTTATTCAGCTGAACTGACAATTGCTTTTGTTTCAGTAATGAGAGATACTTTGTCCCCTGTTCTCTGAGAATGACTATTACTGTTTATGATATAATCTCCTGACATCTACAGGAAATCTCATAACTTGTTTTCCTGATAAAATTATCTCATTCTTGCAGGTAAGCCAAAAAAAGAAAATAAGCGTGAAAAGTGCTTTTACTTAAGGCATCTTGTTCCTTTTGATGTCTGAAAGAGAAAAATTAGGAAGTACGCAGCATGTAAAAAAAATATTGGCTGAAAAAAATAGAGGTTACTAAAATGAGGGGAATCAAGATGCATTTCTTTTGGTCCTCTCTGAGGAGCTATACTCTGGAATTCTGCTAGCTTTTTGTTCTGACTGAACTTTGTTTTGCCATTGTAGATAAGCATGTACTGTACCTAATTTCACTTGAATTTCTGGCTAGGAGCACAAAATATTACAAATCAAAGCTTTTATCGCAGAGATGTTCCTTCACTTTATCAAAATGACACCATGTTTTCAATGAATCCCATTTTTACCCAGGTAAAACAGCATAGGATTTCTCATATTTGTCTTCATATTGGCTGCTTTTATAAGTGTTGGGACTTTTGCCTTGCAATCAAGGAAAAGAAAAACAGTAATTGACATTGTAAAGTGATTTATGAGCTAGCTACATCCAAAAGCAGCAGAACAATGCAACAATGTAACTGTGTGCTCTTTTAAACTGAGAATCTCTTATTATACATAATTTTGTCTCATGCACTTCCCTTGTCGTTCACTGATTTTTATGTATATATATGAGATTCATTTGTTTGAGTTAGTTATTCCACATGCTCCAGATTTTCAACTGAGTGTTTTCCAGATCACCTACTCAGTGACCATTTATGCATGTTGTCCTTGCAGACTTTGAAATTACTTGTTTCCATTCATTTCATCTCACATCCTTCTGCTTCAGTTCATTGTTTCTACTAGACAATGTATTTCTAATATATTCCCCTTTAGCATTGCTGTAAGTGATGTCAGGAAATTTCTTTGTCACATTTGGCTCCTTGGGTCCTATTGTATTTTGTCTTTCAACAGGGCTTGTATCTTGAACATAAAAGAAAACTATTTCTACTAGTACCAAATAAACCTTTTTCCTGTTGCCTCCAAGGCAAGAAGCGTGTCCTCTCATTCTATTTTCTCTTCTTGTGGTCTCTGCACATTCATAGTCCTGCTCTCCTCATCACTATAGCTGCATTTCAAATGGTCTTCGGGGAAAAAAAATCTTTAAAGCATAACCTTAACTTAAGGTGTATGTATAAACGTTTGTATAGGTTTTAACAAAAAGGAGAATGCTTTATAATGAAATGACATTGAGAAAATTTTAGAATGTTGAAGGGTTGCTCCCATTTGTTTTATTAGGACTTTCAAAATGGAGCATATTTCCTGGTATGGGAAAATACCCAAAACCACCAGTATCTAACAAAACCCAAACACCCCAGAGAGAGTGCCCAGATTGCCACAGTCTAGTTTGGAAACACCAATATGCAATAAAGCAGACAACATGAGAGATCCTCTGAGGTTCAGAGGGGAGACCTCTTTATCCACAATCCACCATCATGCTATCTGAATGGCCCTATGCAGCCCATTTACTTTCACAGTTTTCCAAATCACTTTCCAAATGTTTCCTCATCACAATTACTGAGTTCAGGATTCTTGGGAGCCAGTTTCATGGTGACTATCCTATGTATCCCACAATTTGATCTCTAATTTTACATACAGTGACAGCAAGGATAAGATTTCCAGCATTTTGCCAGGCCTGCCTCGCACACTGATTTTATTCTGCCAACTTTCCAGCACAGACGGTGGTATTGCTGTCAACTCCTGCCCCTGCCCCTGCCCCAGGCTGGCCAAAAGTAAGGAAGGCACACATTAGAGTGGCGTGCATTGTATGCCCCAGCCTCAGTGGGATGTATGGCTCCTACTGTGTATTATTAAAATCTGACTTATACAATTGCAGATCAGTCTGTCCAGTAATGATCCAGTCAAGCACAGAGGGAATGTGAGAAACTCAGTAAAAGTAATTGAGTTTTCTCTCTTAAGCCTCTCACATCCACCTGAAAATCCTATCCTCTATTTTTCTAGAGAAACTTCTGAACATATAAAGCCTACTAATGCTGTTTCAATATGGGCATATTACTGGGGTCCTTCTGATATGTCTTGTAATGCTCAGAGTGTCTGAGGTGTACCAGCTCTCTAGTTCTTAAACACTGATGTTTAAGAAACCAAGGAGAAAATGCAGCCTCTTTTTATAGATGTCAAACTCATTTTAACAGTTACATCTAATTTAATTTTCAAATGAAATTGTTAACTTTTAAATTCCTGTGCAGATTTTTGAGATTATCAGGGGAACAGGTTTTAGCTTACTTCTGCTTCCTTACACCATAAAGTGTTAGCTGCATGCTAAGCTTTTGCCTAATCTGAGGAGGAAAATACATATAGAGAACATTTCCTTCTGGCTTTGTCCTAGTATTGGTCACCTGACTGGTTTAGACAGGCTGGACATTTGTCACAAGTGCAGTCTGGTTCCCCTGAAAACACAAGAAAACATGTCTCTGTTTCTATGCTACTATGTTGAACTGTCACAAAATTCTCATTCAACCTGAAGATATTCAAGAATCTGGAATTAAAATATTTGCTATGGTCCTTTTAACATGCAGTTATCACTAAGGATGCAAGTGAAGGATATAATTTCTAGAGCCATGGATGGATATATTAGATATAGGAGACATCTTAGAGCCACAACACTGCAACGTCTTCTGTCTCTTTCATGTCTGGATTTAACAAGACACTAAGATGACTGTAACTCACAACAAAAATACAGTGTGTGCATTCCCAGTTATTTGGGACATGCCCATCTGTATCTGTCTTTGAAGGCTTTCCTGGCTCCCCTAATTCTATGACCCTGGCCCCAGTTACACCATCTGCCTCCTCACCTTGTAACTTTTACTAACTTTCACATTTCCAAGTCTCCTTTTGCTTTACCTCTAGTACTCCTGATTGTTTTTCCCGTCTCATTACTCCTTTCCTCAGTACTATGTACTTTCCACAGGGATTGGCTAAAACTCTCTATTGGTGTTCCTTTTTGTCAGGCTATTAGCACGGATTGAAGCATACTTCTGAGGTATCAGAAATACCTCTTGATCAGCTTATAAGTGTCCATGCCCATGTATTTCTGTGTAGTGTTTATCAAGTATTTAATTGACTATAACCTTTGTTGTGCACTTGGGTTTCCCCAGCATAAATATCAACAAAACAAGACAGAAGAGACCTAAGCAGGGAAGTTTCTCATGCCAGGGGCTTTTGCTTCACATGAGAATCCACATAACAAAATCATTGGACTCTGCTCATGTGGGGGCATGAGACCAATGGCACCAGCATAAAAGCGAGGGAGTGTGAGGAAAACTGCCAGCATGGCTCCAGGCCACTTGAGTGAAAAGTTGTAGGGCTGCAAATAGCTGACCTGTAACATTACGGATCCTGAAACACTAAGGTAACCCAGGCACATCATACAGCTTCATTTTCTGTTTATCTTCTTCAACCTACATGTGATTTCACAGTCATCTGCCATACCACCTCTTTTCATTTCTCTTCAGTCAGAGAAGTCTGGTTAGTCATTCTGCATGCAGGGTCTGTCCGGTATCTGTTATCATCCTCATCATCCTTCTCAATGCTACTACAATCTTTTGTGAGTCTTGCACTAGAATTATAGACAATTTTCAAGACATGATGGGTAAAAGTATTACAGAGTGGACTGGTAATGTTTTCTGTTTTGTTTTTTCCTCACCTAAATAGTTCCTAGCTTTATATTTGATTTTTTTCACTGAAATAGAGTAATGTAATAATCTTCTCATTTTTATAACCCCTGCAGAATCAGACCAATAGTTGTAATATACTTTTAATCTTGATGTTTTGAAGCTTTTCTACATAAATTACGCCAGTTGAAGCGGATCACCACATGAACATGGGCACTCTGAAGGTCAAAAACCTATATGTCTGCAGAATGTTTATTCAAATAATTTTGACAAAAGACATTTCACATGGGTTGAGAGACATACCCAAAATTTTGCAGTCATTTGACCTGTTAGGGAAGAGAACTTGTCAGGGTTTAGAACACTTGTTTTTCATTCATTAAAATTCCTAAAACATAGGCTTCTTTTTCAAAATACCTAGAAGTGTTGTTAAATTTCAACTAACCAATGTTATGTGCAGTTGACTTAGAGTCAATCAGGAAAAACATTTTCAAGTGAATATTCATTTCTGTAAACCTTTGGGGTTTTGGCTCATTAAGAACTAAACAGGAACAGTGGCTATTTGTAGTGAATAAACACATCTGAATGGTGCTGACTCTTGGGCTACCATTTCTGATGTGTATGTTAGAGATCTATGGAAAAAATAATCCATTCCTTCTTGGGTGTGGAGAATCACAGACTGAGCAACATTAGCCCAGTACTAAGGAATTTCACTTACTAAAAGCCACTGGGGACCTGATCTGAAGGTCTGGCTTCCAGGCACTTCAGGGATTTGAATCTGCTTCTCAATGCAGTGTGAAACTCATTTGCATATAAATTCCCATTGTAGTATAATGTTTTATGCTTCCCATGCAGCTGATATGAACTAGAATGGGTCACTGAGAAGAAAGAAATATATTTCAATCTTTTTGAGACTGAGGTGACCCCCATCACCTCCTCCCCTGTTTCACTCACACCAGCGTCTTGGAGGCCAAAGTGTCCCTTTGCCTGAAGGTCAGTTTCTCATGGCAGGCTGCAATGCAGTGAGTGGGAATGGAGCACCCTCTGCTCAGCATGCCAGCTGTTGGCCTACTTAATATAATCTGCTTAAATAATAACCTGGTTTTCCTAAATTTCAGCTAAAATTTATTTTAAACTTCTTCACAATGTAAAATCCAGACAGATAATTCACTTCTTCAGACTTATAAAACTCATCTCTAATTATATAAAATTAATTCAGGCAGGGCAGAAACCTTAAACCTCTCATTTGTTGGAAAATACAGTTCATGGAATATGTGAATTCAGGCAAATGAAACAAATGGGGTTTTCAAGTTGGAACACTTTATTTTGATTTATTTTAATAACACATTTAATCTTTTTCTATTTTGAGACAACCTTTTGTTTCAAACCTGTCAGAGCTTGGATGGGTAAAGATACTTTATAGAGATCCTATTCTTTTCCATTAACTGTGTGATATGGGCTCATTGCAGTTCTCTCTTTAGACTCCCTCAGGTGGCTTCTCTAGTTGTCCTGAAATTGCTTTGCCTATTCTTCAGAGTCAAAACTGAAGACAATCACAGAGTACTCTGAAAAAGAAAATAAGGAAAATTCAGTCTGGTTAAATGGGAATTACCCAGAGGGTCCCATAGAAATTGTGAGATGGGACTTCAGGGGTACTTAACAACATCTGTATTCACGCTGAAAAACCCCCACAACTTAGTCTAGCTCTTAGATGAACTGATTCCTGAATAAAACACAGAGAAGCTGTGGAATTTCCATCCTTGGAGATATTAAAATCTCAGATTAATTAATCCCTCATTAAGATGACCTGAAGCTGAAAATAACTCTGTTGTGATTCCAGGGTGGGATGAGAAGACTGCCTGAGATCTCTACTAACCCAAGCATTTCTTTGAGTGTGCTTCTCAAAACAGAAAAAGCTGATGGTATAGTCCTGCAAGGAATTATGGAATCATAGTGAATATGAGCCATCACCAAGAAGGCTAGTGGTATTCTGGCTTGTATCAGAATTACTGAAGCCAGAAGAACCAGAGCAGTGATTGTCCCCCTACACTGTGTATTACAGAATATAGCTGCATTTTGCAAATACTATTTGAAATATTGGTCTCCAACAGGCATAACATCTTATACTGATTCTGATAAAGATTGTGAAAGTAGTGGTGTGTTATATCACTTTTAGACTTTGTCAAAACATTGGCAATCACTGTTAATACCTAGCACAAGGACACTTTTCTTAATAATCAGAGAAATTCCTTTAATTCTGAGGAAACAGGACAACATCATTTGATTTCTATCACTAAATTTTTCAGAGTCATTCACCTGCTGATTTATGAGTCATTCACAAAAGTCACTTTATTTCTTACTATATACTCCAAAGTGTTGGAACTGTGCATATTTTCCCACTTATATAAGTCATCACTATATCTGTACACTGACACACAAAAAAATCCAACCCAAAACCAAACTTAATACTATTACTCATTGTCATTAACCTATTCTTTATCTGTGTAGGCAGTTACAAGATACCAACACAGTCTTGTCTAGTACACAAAAATGTTCATGCCAGAAATGAACATTCTTTATCTACCCCTTAATCCCCTGCCATATTCATAATATATCTTCCAATTTCTGCAGAAAATTCCTGTTTTATCGTGTATGTCTGGTTTTCTCCAGAGCAGACAGAATCCCATATGTTGAAAAAGTGGGTCAAAAAATACAAAATATAAACATTAAAAAATATTAGCAATATTTTAAAAAGTGTGATGTATGCACCTGAAATTCATTTCCTGGTTTGGGCATTTCCATACATCTGAGTGCTTGTAGTGGTCACAACATGATTAACTCTGCTTTGGGTTGTGGACATGTCTTTGTGCAGATGCATGTCAGGGCTTGTTACCTGATCCTGTTGTTCTCCACTAAGGCTGAAAATCTTAATTCAGTCTCTTCTTAATATTTACACATCAGTCTTTCAACTCATGACAATATAATCTCCTGAAGAATCATTCCTCAAACAATGCAATGTATGCAACCCTCTCCTGGGAAATGTTTCCTGCCTTTTATGAAATACTGTAGCATGAATGTTAAAGGTAAAAAAAAAAAACAACATAAAGTGTAAAAAACATAAAGTATAACAATTGTAAAATCATGTAGGAAGAGATCATTGACCCAGAAGCTTTGCAGCCTGGCACTTAATATAGTCATGAATGAGCTATTAATTCACAGATACTATGATCACACGTGGAAAAAGTGTTACCAACTGTGAACAACCCACCATAGGGTATATTCAAATCTAGCCATAAAGACTTAATATCCCTGAAGCAGCTTTAAACTGTCCCAACAGAGAAGACAGTTACACCTGGTTTTCCATCAGACTGAAGTACTAAGATATGTCATAAAAACCAGACATAAACATCTCTAAAATCTAGGCGCTCTGGTCTTGAAAAAGCAGCACTGTATTTTGGGTTAAGTATGCTTGATTTGGCTCAAAATAGAATTGCTTTATGTCTCTTTATATCAAGCTAGAAGTTTTACTTTTTATCTTTTCTTTGCTCAATTGTAAATTGTGGATCAAATTCTCATCTTACACGTGAGTGTAAAAATGCACATCTAAGGGCAGCATTTTTCCATGTAATATCAGAGTATTGTGTGCTTCTGGTAGAACACTTTTTTAGATTCTGACATGGAAACATACATTAACAATTTGCAGCAAAATTTAAAGGAAGAAAAATTGGCTCCTCTCCATTATGTACAAATAAGACCTGAGCACTGAATCTGATAAGAATATACAATTTTAGAAGAGCGCTGACTTGTAAGCAAAATGTTTATTTTGTTTCAGTCATTCCTGATTTGGATTCAATATGAATTCTTGTTATCATCCAAGTATAATTATGTAACTTTTTAAAATGCAATTCATGTTGCAAAGAAGCAGTGTGTCTGTAAATAGACGAGGAACTCAGTGGTTATAACAAAATTCTAGTTAGAATTTCCCTTTCCTATTGTAGAAACCTAGAAGATAAGGGGCACAAATACTGATAGCCAGTAGCCATGGAGTCAGTAACGGATTGCTGCTGAAAAAAAACACTGTGAGAAAAAGTAGGATGTGGTTGGAAAAGGGGACCATACAGAGGTAGCACAACACTTTTCTAGGACACATGTCCTTGTTACGGCTCCTGGATATAAGCACAACAAAATACAACAAAGGTACTTGAAGGAAGTTGGGAAGTGGGCATGGGCTGTTGTACCAAAGGCTGACTCAGTGGGATCAAGGTGGGATCAAGGTCACCAAAGCCCTCTGACCCATTTCCAGAGAGGTCTAGAAGAACAAACTGTGCATGATAACTAATTTACATAGAAAGCAAGGAACTTAGCTCCAGGGTGAGGAAATTTGTCTACAAAAAGGTATCCCTATGAAGCTAAGAATCCCGAAAGCCAAAAGCTAGATCAACACTGGAGCTAGAACTGGGGGTCAGTCTTTCTCTCCTTCCTTTCATTCTCTCTCCCTCTCTTTAATCTCTCTCTTCTCTTTCACTCTACCCTTCATTCAAAATTCACTGCCATGTGTTTACACTAGAAAATGAACAAACATACCAGTTTCCATGCAAAGTGGGTAATTCATTAATAAAACTTTGTAAGTTTTTGAGGACCCTCTGACTTTTGTCATTATTTTTTGACCATGAGCACCTAAGAATCTTGGGTGCTTCCTACCTATAAAACAATTTTTAATACAAACAAGTCTCATAAAACTTAGAAATAAATAAAATATAGTGATTCTGAAGCATGCTAATTTTTATCATGTATCAAGAGTAGCTCACTTTATGCTGCATCTGAATTCATTTAACAGTTCAAGAAGGTTTTCATGTTCAGGGACACCAAATGAAATTGTTGGTCATCACCCTGTAATACCAAAGTTAGACAACAAAATTTCTAACTTTTTCACACATTCACACTTTCTAAAATCAAATGTCTGACTTGAAAATAAGGTAAATGTAGTTTTCCCCCTCATCTAATCAACTGCACATATAAATAGGTACTTTAGCAAAATAAAATTATTAAAGTCTGTAATAAGGCCAGGTAGTAAAGCTGTGCAACTGCTCTCATTTCTATATCACACCTGCATTTGCTAAGATTTTACTGTTCAGGAGATTTTTCTGCTCTTTCTCCATTGTTATTTCATGTTATTGAGGTATTCATCATCAAAATTCAAATTAGCTCATCAAATCAAAATTGATTTATCAATCTAAAATTGCCAGGACTGATTATGCCTCTCTGGCAGTATCTAAGAAGGACATTTACACATGCATCTAAGCAAAGAGACAGCATGTACAGTTTAGATGTGGTAAGTAGGTAGGATTAGTGCTAACCCAGCTTTCCTCACAGGTGCAGGCATAGCTCCAGCAGCCTCTGGGGTTCTCAGGGATCACCATTCCCAGCCACAGGAATAACCATCCTATGGAAGTGTCCCTGGAGGTGAATGACAAGGAGCAGGCCTGCAGGTCACATTAATTTGGAGCTACTCTGCATTATGGATATCTACTTTAGGCATGGGTAGTAACAGCCAGGCTTTATCTGAAAGAGAGAATCATCTAATTCAAACCACATAGTCCACCAAGGCTACTCATTTCATGCTGTTATGCAAAATGCCAGAGCAAGTCAGGGTATTTTGCATTTCAAAGGCTCAGAGAGCTAAAAAAATCAGATGATTCTTTCTGTAAGAGCTGTAAAATTATATTTTTATTAGCATACATTCTGACTGAGAGAGCAGTCATATCCAGGTGAGCACATGGGCCCTAGCTTAAATGTATCTTAAGCTCAGTGAGACTGATGGAGAGTAAGTACTCCAAAGTAAACAACATTGCTTACAAATTTTTCCTCTAAAAAGTCTAAGTGGTACAAATGCAGCAGCAGCACACACCTGGACCAGATGGAACATCAAATATTGACTCAAAGGGTGCTGCAGACATCCATTTTGGAACAAAAAATTCAAAGTATCTGAGAAGTTAGTGGAGTTGGCAGACGTTCAGTTGCCATAGAAAATCAAATCCTGTTTAGTAAGGTGTTTGAATATGTCTGTGGGTGGCTAGTTCTATTGAAAATGTCTTCCTTAAAACCAATGAAACTTATTTTGCAATATTCTGTGTTTAGTATAACCAGATTATTCACATTTATTTATATAAAATAGTTATAGTTTTCCCAGCCATAACACCACATCCTGAAAATAACCTGTTCATTGAAATCCTATCAAAACACTGAGAAAAAATGTTGTCAATATTAATCAGAGAGCCAAGCTTAAAAATTGGTTGTAAAGATTCTGATAGCATCACCTTAAATACATTCTAGTATGATACCTTTCTATGTCTTGATAGCTGCTATATCAGGATCCTGTTGCTCACAGAAAGCAAATATTTGCTCAAAAAAAGTCTTTGAAAAAACCTACCTGGACTGTTGAATTAAACATACAAGACATAATTTACTGAAATTGTCAATCTCATAACATTGGAAATATGATTGTTCCTAGTGCAGTGTTGTTCTAATCCTTATATAAATATTTTTAAATTAATGCCAAAGATTCATGTTTCAACAGAAATGCCATAGTGTGTTAACTGTAAATATATGCAATGTAAAGTTCTCCTGTATATAGAGAATATAAGTTCATAAAGAAAGGTTTATTTTATTTGGCTTTTGGGAAGAACATCAAGATTTGTACACTACTGATAAATAATTCTAACATTGTTGAGACTGTGCCTGCAATGTTGGGATCAGAGCAAACCTTATCTCAAATTTGTATCACAAGGTGCCATAAAATCTATAGATTTAGTACATAAAGTATTGGCAAACTGAGTGGTAATAGAATTTGCAATTTGTGAACAAATATTCTTAGACACTGAAATGCAAAAATACATCAATATCTCTTGAACACAGAGAATAACTCATTCTTTAGTAACTAAATTAACTAAATAAACTAGAACCAGCTTGTTCTTCATAGCAGAGATCAGAACGCAAGAACAGATGAGAAACAAGAGACCACACAGCAATTCCTGCAGGAAGAACCTGCCTGGAATTGTTTGTGGTTGTTGCAAGGTGCCCACACAGGTTTTAGCAACAGTGATACAAATCCTTTCTGTGAATATCTTTCTCTTTGAGAACATTATAGGATAAATTGCTAAACACATGTACATTTTGCCTGAATTTCTGGGTATATTGATTTCCTTCCTTATTGCTTACCCATGAAACCTAATATGCTTTTGTTAATGATCCTCAAAGTTTCATCTGTTCCTATTACCTCTACTGCTGCTCATTTGGGGAAATGAGCAACAGAAGTGTCAGTAAGCAGCCCAATACCCTTTAGCCATGTCTTGAGTTTTCCAAGAACTATTTTCTTGAAGTCTCATCTCAACAAAACTCAATAAAGCTCCTTACAAACCTCATTTAAGGCTATCTAAAATTCTCACACTTCTACTTCACAAAGAAAACCATCTTGTAATTAAACTGTTTTTTTTCAAAGGGTGTCTGTGACTCAGGAAGCTCAAGTCACATGTCAAAAAAACAACAACAACAACAAACCAGAGTGCTTTTAATCATGTCTAAAATTATTTATATTTCTAGCTCACTTCAGCTTTTTTGTTTTTAAAGTGTCTATCACCCATCTGAAACTAATTTACCCTATGCTTTCTAACTCTCTAGACATTCATTCCAACATGTCATCACTCTGTTGCTAATTTTAAAATAGCTCTGTGTACAAATTTTCTGAGTACTTAAAAATTTGCTTTCCAGTTCTGAAAGAAGTGACTTGTCAGTGCTTCTTCTCAGTCTTTCCCTTTCCATGGCTAAAACTTCAACAAGAAGAATAGAAAGGATTCCCTTTGTTTGATCTTTTTTTAAGCACATGTATTTACACTGTAAAAAATATTTATCATTGTGTGGTTTAGATGCCTCTATTTTTATCTCCATTAGTAACATAGAAGTTGTTGCAGCCCAGAAAGCACCTTACAGTTTTTCTTCAGGATCAGAGAGAGCAGTGAAGTGCCATGGAAGTCCTTTCTGCATGTGTCCCAAGATCAATGCAAAGTCTAATGTTGCCAACAGAGACACAGCATCATCAGTCCTCCCATTGTGGGTGACGATGTAAACAAAAAACATGCTGCAGTTCAGTCACCAACAGTGTCATGATTTTGAAACCTGTTGGCACTCCTTTAGCAAGACATGCTGCTCAGGTGTGCAGGAGTCATTCCTAGTAGAGGTTTGGCATGGTCCACTGACAGGCATTGGTGATCCTTTACACTCTGCTTTTCAACATCCACCAGTAGGCAATAGGCTGAGTCCTTGCTTCAGCCAGGACCTTTCTCCTCTTTTATTGACAAAATGGATCTCTGCAACATGTTCACATTGATTTACCATTGCAAAATAACAGTGGAAAGGGATCTCCCCATTTCATGGTTTTCAGTGTAGACCTGAATGGCTTCAGGACTAGCTCTCTCTTTCCCAACAAGAAGCAAAGGCCAATGGGAGCCAGGTCTTAGCCCTTCACCCAAAACAGGCTGAGTGTAAATGGTATGAGGTAGTTACTAAAGGTGTCACAAGTGCAGAAATAACAGAGTTGCCATCTAAACTTTACCTGAAATGTTTCCCTAGTACATAATGGTTCTGTTGTGAATACTGTGACCATGATGATCACTGCTGTTCAAAACACTTGAAACATAATGCAAAGGATAATACATAAATTTTATGCAGTTATCCATTGTTTGGAAAAGTTTTGTTCTGCTTCAGCTGTATAATCTTACGGCAGTCTCACTTGCACTTGCATCTCATTCCAACAATTCCCAATTAACACTCCAATTCTTACCCTCAAGTACAAAGCTCCACTTCTTTTAAAGAAAGAAAGTAAAATTTCTTCATGTATATCTTGGATATAATATAAATCACTGTGTCACTGTGTTTTATCAACTTATCACCCAATATACAGGTGCTCTTCTGCTTTCCCTTTCCATCTTATCTCAAAAAGCACCTCAGGACGTGATGAAGTGCTGTCTGTCCACCAGAAGAATTTTCATGGTTTGTAGACAGATGACTGAAGGTAAAGGTTTGAGGATGAGAGAAAGAAAGCATACAAACACTCTTCCAAATGTGAACACATAACTTCTTTTAGTAAAATGTTTTAGAGAGTAACATGCAAGCAAAAAATTGGACAAAATAGTGATTTCCTATAATGTTTCGCTCTGTGGTGCAGTAATAGCTTTTCAATTATCATTAAACTGTTCTGTAATTAGATTGCAAATATATCATAACTTTTACCACGAAAATTATGAGATAATTGTAATTTAATTAGGCTCCACACTCCACATTCCAACTTGTACATGAACTGATTTAGAAAATATTTTATAGTTTTAAGAATACAAGTTTTGCTTAGAGTTAAAAGTAAATAGTTGAGAAATATATCTCACACAAAAATATGACAGACTCAGACAATGATACAGAATGAGAATTACTTAAAAAAAAAAAGTCTTATCTGCTTCTGACAAGGCTTTTCTCATAGTCAAAAATCTATGTGCTACACAGATATTGCCACTGCCAGAGTGACAATGGAATGGAAAATTGAGTAAGAAAGGCAAGTCGTCTGAGGGCAGAATCAGGGATAGTGGGTGGTCTCCTCAGACATCAGCGATGTCTCACCCCACTGGTGCCATCTGGCCATCCCCATGGTGACAGATCACATTTACAAACAGGGAAGGAGCTCAGCAGGGACTGACTTGCTCAAGTACTTCAGGCAGTAGCTTTGCTTTTTATTATTTCACATTAGGGTTGGAAGGATTAAGGTCCAAGTATGTGCGCAGAAGATAAAGATTCTGCTGTTGTATCTGATCTATGGGGTTGTTGGGTGCTGACCATGGCAAATATGCTGGCTTTCCTCATCACCCAGCCCTGCAGGAGCACAAGTGGTTGATTTCCATATGTGTATTTTCAGTGACTGCTCAAACTTCCTCTGACTTTTTTGCACTTTCTTGTTCTCTGAATCACTTTGCTTATTTTCACCTCAGTTTCTTGAACCATCTTTGTGAAGCTTTTTTCTCCCATTTCTTTCCATCCTTTCTTCCCCACGGGCATTTCCATACTTGCCTTGCTTTTCTGTGTTTCTTTTCTCGCCTTTTTTTCTTGTCACCCTGTCACGTGAAAGGGAGGAGGGAGACAGAAATGCAAAGATTTCTAGTCTTAACTGTATTAATATAAAATTAATAGCTATAAGCACCCTTGGGATAATCAAAACTTTATGAACACAGCACTACCTGCCGGACTCTGGACAGAACACAGGCTAGAAAGATTTTTGACTCCCCTATAAGTACCTCACTTAAGCCAGGGAGAAATTATTAGCAATAAGCATCTCCAGAAAATTAGAGTCTTATGTTTCCCAACACTATCGACTACAGACAGCACACAGGTTGGAAGAATTTCTAACCTCTGCTCTGAGACCACACTTAATAGAAAGAAAAGAACTTTCCCCACAACAGCTCCTGAAATAACATTTATTAATACAAGTATGTGACAGTTATTGTGGGGTTTGCATTGCCATTGATAATGTTTAGCTGCAAGATTGTATTTAATTGATAAAAGACTCCAAAAAGAATCCAGCACAAAACACATTTTACAGAGACAAACACACCAAACTCAAGTTTCAATACAGCAATGTATCCCATTTTCATGACAGAGGAAAACTAGCAACAAAAAACTACTAACCAGAAGCACAGCCACCTAAAATACTTATCTAGACACTCTTTCAATAACATAGGACAATAAAATAGCTTGCACACCACTCTCTCTGTAACACAAAGCAAAAGGAATGAACAGAACTGCTTCTTATCAACACACCTTGAAAAAGCAACTGCACATTGCAAAAGAAAACAATAACTAATATGAAGTAGTAAAGTGTAAAGCAAGTTACTGTTATTAGTATTAAGGTAGAAAAACACAGTTAGTAAAGGAGGTGCTTATAAAGTAAGAATCAAAGTAGCTGTTAGCATAAGATGTAAGATAGGATGTATAAAGGAATAAGCTTTGTAAGAAAGTAAAGTTAGGAAAGTAAAGTATAGAAAAATAGAAAGCACATGGTCTCCTTACCCCTACATTATTCCAGGACGTAGGAGGAAGCAGGACAAAGCTGTCAGCAGCTACCTCAACAGACAATGGCATTCCTCCCTCTCTCTGTTGCAGTTAAAACTGCATTTCTTTTCATACTTTTTTTTCCTTCAGGTCGTTTTGCATGACCACAGTCAAATGCTGAGGGGGTGATACAGATGCCTGAGGGTGGTGGCTCCTTAAATGGTTATAGAAGATATCGCAAAGGGGGGGCCGTGTCATTTTTTAACACTCCACCCTTTGTTAATCTCATCAGTTTGAAAGCTTTTGTCCTCTGCTGGGAGCACCCCTCCAGGGGGCTGAGGTGTTACCCTCAACCTATACAGGCTAATCAGGGCCATAACCCCACACACCCACCAATTCCTCTTGTTGTCCTTCGCATTTTCCTGTTTTCTATTCCCTTACATTTGAGTGCATGCCACCATATAATACATTCTGCAATGGAGAGGTCTCCACAGAGAAGTTACTTTTCATCCTTAGCTGTTAAAGTCATTCCTGCATCCACTGACAAGACAGTGACTATCCTATCCAAATGCTGTCAGTCATATTTTGCATCATGTAAGTTTTGTACACAACCATCCAGAGATATCTATGATCAAAGCCTCACTGCAAACCGCAGACATGGGTCTGAACATCCCTCCAATCCCTACATCCTTGGATGGCCAAGGTTAGCCCACAAAAGCAGAGCTGGAGACCTGGTCTTCCAGGTGTCCCTACCCAAGACTCAGGGGTGTCATCCTTTGAAACATGGCCAGCTCTGAGTACATCTCTCCTAGATTCAGGAACACTGAGTTAATTTTGCCTCCTGCTCTCAGTAGCAGAATGTGCTGAGGGCAGCTACTGCAATTAGATAGTCATAAAACTAACGTCATAAAAATACAGTGTACATTTAAGCATCTTTCAACCCCTTTGGCAATGGAAAAATTGTCCTGGTTGAGGACATCAACTAGTCCCTTCAGGCAAGAGCTGGAGAACTGTCAAGTTGCTGCACCAAGGAAAGGAGGACTGCAGAGGTTGAAATAGCCTGAATAAGCCTGAAAAAAAACTCAAGAGAACCTTTGCTGTTGCAGGAAAAGTACTTATTGTAATAGTAACATTTACAAATGGGAGCCTAAATGAATTTTGAGAATATCCTCATGATAACCTACAGGAGAAAAAAAAAATTATCATGTGAAAAACTGATGGAGAAACCTTGCAATGAAAATAAATGAGCTGGGGATTTATGGAAATACTCTGTTTAATTTTTTCTTTTTTTTTTCCTTTTGACACTCCAGTCACGTTTTCTGAAGGAACAACCAGTTGAGAAAACTGAAGATCTACCAATCACAAAGCTCCCAAGTCACCATAAAAATTAGATAACCAATAAACTGTAGATTTTTCTAAATATGAATGTTTTATTCTTCACATCAAAGCTAACATAATTCCAATAATTCTGATAATAACCATTTTTCCCCTTACTATCTCAGGTATCAAAAAATAATTAATTGACCATGGACTACCGTGGCACTGAAGATCAGTTATTTAGTCTGGGGGTCTTTGGTCTTATCTATACACTAGAAAACTAGAGACAGTTTATAATTTAATTTAACTTGTAAAAATGCAGTATTTTTCTGAACACACTGCAGCTCTTATCAATCTTTGAAAAATTCTTCAAAAAAAAAAACAGAGGAAGAAATATAGAATACTTCAGTACTGCAAAAGCAAATATGTTCACTCAGATCATGAGATCCTTAAAAGTCACTGCAGGATTAATATGGTATTTTAACATAAGTTAGCTCTAGAGGAAGTATTCCACCTCCATTATGTGCCAAGCTGGCAGCTGTGCCTTTTAAACCCAGCTGTGTCTTCCCTGGACTGTCTTAATGTAAGTTCTGTTCAAAGAGATATTAATCAGACTGGCTAGACTGTTGGGACTTAATGTTTCCAGTACCCACTTTTTTATCTAGCCTTATAAACTTTATATTGGGATATAAATTAAGACTTCAAGTGCTTCTATTTGCTTCTTCGACTCCTTGCCTGAAGGTTCCTTTAATTCTAAGCTGTCTGTTGAGCTATACAAATGATGCATGTGAGAATGCCATCAGCTTTGATATGTTGTTTATTCCTTCCTGTTAATGAAAAGATTTCCAATTTTTTATGCACATTTTTGTGGTTTGAGAAAATGCTATATCTATATTGCTTTAAGGTTCACTGTGATGGAAAGGCTTTTTATTAAAACAATATTTTTCTTTAGTTTCAAGATTGGCACTTGCATCCTCTCACTCTGACAGTTTACATTATTTCTCTGCATAATAGGATTGAAGCAGTGGAAGATTAACAGGAGGCAATCTAATTTAATGGCTGCAATTATAGTTGATGAAGGAATGTGTTAATCAGGAAAAATATAACTCTGATGACTTCCTACATGGAAAAAAAAACATAAAAGAGAAAAAATGGAGATAAGAAATCTGTGCTGGGTGAGCTTGCTCATTCACTTTTTTCTAGAATCATATATTAATAGAGATATCCTGACATAAAATTGCATTCTATAGTACATAGGCTGTGTCAGCCTGATGGCTCAGCCAGTAGAAAATGTTGAGGAGTTACTCAAATGTTTTCACCGGCACCTGAACAGGTACTGATAGAAAAAAATAGATTTTGTTTATTAAATCATCTGCTTAGGCAGGACTCATCCCTGCAATAGCAGAAATTACCTGTGGGACTGCTTCTCAGCTGCACTTTGACCCTACAAGGGTATGGAAGTGTATACAATTAAGAAAACTGTACTAGGATATGGTTGGCCATTATTTCCTAAATAGATATAAATGCAATCTGCCTGATGTTCTAAAATGTAATATATCACGCAGCAGGGTATTGTGACCTCACAGACCAGCTACTCCAAAAGAGTTCAGGGAACTGATGGAACTCTTCCCTTTTTGGAAGCAGTTGATGTATTTCCATAAAACAATGTATATGGCATTATTTGGTTATTATCAATAAGACATGGCAGAAGATTTACAGAAGTACAGCAATTTAATCAAATAGAATTTTATAAACAGAGAAAACACATCATTTTTTTCTCATATTTCAGGTGGTGAGAGAAAAGGGACTGCCTTTGACCCAAAGGATGACCCTTACTTCCCTGACATCCTGAATATCCCCAGGCATCTGTTCCATGCATGCAAACACATAATACAGTGGTACTACTTCTACATCCCTGACCCTGGGGCAACAAAGGTTTCAGTTTCTGCAGCACTCCTGCTGCCATCTCAGTGGACCACTGCCACCAGAAGCCACTAGCTCCATGTAAGACAGCAACCTTCTCGAAGGGCTGTGAATATGAAATGATTCTCAACTATAAAGTAAAACCTACCAGACTAGATCAGTCCCTGCCCACTACTGAAAAAAAACCCCAACCTGTCATTTTGCATTCAGGTATATTTTTACAAATTCAGTCTGGAAAAAAAAACCCATTTCTATCTCATGGAAATTTTCAGTGAGTTACATAAGTAAGAGAGGAACATAAGCAGTACAAAAAATGAACACCTTAAACATTTTCTGTAGAACTGCATATTTTTGAGGATTTATTTTATTACTAAAAAGCCATATTCTCCATGTGTTATGTACAGTCAGCTGCACACCTTCAGTAATGCATAACCCTGCTGAGCTCTTTCACCAACCAACAATCCTCAACCTTTGCTAGCAGGAAGTGCATCCCTTCCTAATATCACTCCCAGCTTCAGGAGCAATATTTTATGGACTATAGATCTTCTCCAATTGCCATCCTTTGGACTAAAGGGTTAAGCAGGGACAGGTAGTAAGCATGAAAGTATTGCTGTAGCATGGTCTCTGCCAGGGACATGGAATGGTGAGCCTAGAGTATTGCTAATGAGAAGAATGCCAGCAGAAGGACAAAATGGGCCCAAAGCATTGTTCCTGGGAAGAAATTAATCCACTCTACCTTTCTTTAGCACTTTAGCTGAGAAGTAATGCTGTCCCTCAGCAGCAGAGGCCTGAAGACCAGAACTAACTTTTACCACTGCTTTGTGCTGGGACTATATAACTTCTTGACAAAACTCAAGAAACATCTCATTCTTTTTCTTCTTCTTCTTCCTATTATTATTATTAACCTTTAAAGGACATGGAATTGATGGGTTTAATGCTACAAACAGTAGCATTATTTTAACAGTAGCATGATTTTAAAAGTGCTGAGCACCCTCGGAGGCAGAACTTTGGTTCCCTATTATTTGTACTACAACAGAAATATTTATGCCACCTGAAGAAGCTGAACAAGGACTTGTGTTTCAAGTGACCAACCACAGACAAACGCAGTGAAATGTTTGCAGATAGATTTATGTTCAGTGATTTAGTCATTATTTTGTGAAGAGTTCTGAATAGCAACTATCTTTGTATGCTTCATGGTCCATTCACAAACAAACAAATTAAATACAGGTCATTATATATTCATAGCATGTAACTCCTGAAAATCCCATGCTACCTATTTTTAAACCTGATCATCTTACTGTCTCGTAGAGAAAAACCTCTTGTACTTAACAAATAAAACTTAAAGAGCTCTGATCTTGCATTATCAAAATGATGCAGCATCTTTTTTTCCAATTTGCAGCACTTAAGTTCTTCCACAATGTTTAATCATTCGATATCAAGTATTTCTGGAAGCAGCAATTTATCTCATTACTTTTAGTATAAGGCTCTTTTCTGTACCTAGAAGAAAAAAAAATTCTTAACTTGGGCAGAGAAATAAAGAAGCAATAAAGCAGGGTCTGAGGCAAGATTTCCTTTGGCCTTTGGGTTTTGAAACAAATATAATCATTAGCCTTTTCTCGCAGATGCAACATGTACATATGATTTATTATTGCTGGTAGGCAATCCATCATGTTCCTATCTGTCCTTCTCCCTTGAGGTCCTCTTATTTTGAAATGTTCTCCCTGAACTCCCTCCTCTGTGCTTGGCTCAGTCTTCTGCATTTGCTTAAATTATTTTTCTGAGCTACGATCTTAATTGTTAAAATTGACTCTCAGAGCAGTTAATGCCATGGCTCCTTAATATTTGACATATTTGTTGTGCCTTCAGGATATCTCATGTAAAAGCAGACTTTTCAAATCCACTGTAATATAGTAGCCATTTTCCCCTGTTCTCCTAGGAAAATTGTAATTGTCCTTTCAAACTGGTCTAGAAATGAAACCTGAATACTAATTTATTAGAGTTACTGATCCATATTCATTCAAGATGCAGCATAAATAGCAAAAGAATTAATTCAAAAATGAATTTTGATTTCAAGCTCAGTTAGGAAACTGACATTTAAGAAAAGACAGGCTATGCATACCCCATTTTTCATTCATGGGAAATACAAAATATAGAATATAGAAGAATAAGTCAACAGACTCACTGTTACGAGCAACCTTATGTTTGGTAATCTTGATTTTTTTTTTTTAATCAAAAAATGGAGAAAAAATTACTCTGGTTTGAGAAAAAATAAAGAAATTGGTTACAGAAATTAAAATATTCTCTTTACATCTCTCAGATCCATAGAGTAAAAAAAAAACCAAAAAAACAAAAAAAAAAAACAACAACCCAGAAGCTTGGATGTAACTTGCAAATTGAAAGATAGTGGCATATCCTAATATGAATAATGACATGAGAAAAGAAAGAAATGGAAATAAAAGAAATGAATAGAGAATATCAATGTAGAGTCATTCGGAACTTTAAAATGAGCTCATTGGAAACAGAAATGGAAAAATCATTGAACTGGAACACTGAATGACAGGGATGGAAGAGGAAAGCATAGAGGAAACCTTAGTGTGCACACAACTGAAGTGCTTTTGGAAAAACTTAAACAGGGGGATATTAGCTGGCTCAACTCAGGAATTATTTTGAGTTACTAAAGAGAACAGAAGAGGTGATTATAAAAAGGTTCAGCTTTGTGGATAATATTTAAATGTTTTCCAGTGCTTACGACACAGCAGGAAAATCTATTGCTATTATGCTAAACACTGCATAGCAAGAGGAAACTTTTCAACAGCTAATGTGGATGGCAAGGGAAGTGGCTTAGAGTAGGGACAAAAACTGTTTGGGAAGAGAAAAAAACTGAGTATTTTACCAAGATGTGAGTTATGCAATTAGAACTATTCAAAAACTAACACAGCTTTCCACAGTTGCAGTTGTCCAAGGATGGCACAGCGACAGGGAGGGAACAAAACCTAATTTTTTTTTCTTTTTTTTTTTTTTAAATAGGACCAAGTCCAAAACAGCTCCTTAGAGCTCATTTGAGAAGTAGAACCAAAGCCACTGTTTCTGCCTCAGGAGCTCCTTACAGAGGTCCTTTTGTTTTCTGAGTCATTCCCATTGGAGCATGGCTACAGACCCATCCCTGTAAAAGCAACTGCAGTGATGAATATTTCCTCCTTGGCCTTCTCTTTCTCTGATCTCATCTTCTTCTCTCCTCCACCTGGCTGGCCACATACATTTCCCTGATTCCTCTGAGACACCAAGCCTGGTGGATCTAGCTCAGGGTCAGATAAGAACCAGAAAACAAGCACAAGTAGCAAATAATATTAGTTGAACCTAATCCAGTTGCATTGAAGACTTTTCTACGTGTCTAAAGAGGAAGGCATAGCAAAGAGACAGAAACAGAACAAACAGTTTTTAGATAGTATTTCACTGGCAAAAATTCACCAAGTAAGATTAATGAAGACATAAAATTAAAGATATTTTATGTCATATTTACAGTTACAAATTTAGGCTATTTAATCTGTAATTTGTTTAAATTTCCTACTGTTGAAATACTATAAAGTTTCTAGGCATTATTTAAAGCCTCATAAAGGAGTGAGCTAAGGAAGAGGGGTCAAAGGTTTTATATGTCTATTTATTCTAACCACAAGAATTGTGTTTTGAAGAGCATATAAGGATGTTGCAATTTTCCCTTACAGCTAACTCAGTTTTCTTTTACAGGGTTCCATAACGTAATATGGATCTGTCCCATGGAAGGTTCTCTTTGTGTCAAACCAGACAATCTATGACTGTCACAATCTATAGCCCTTGACATTGCTGAATTTTAGAAAAGTTATTGAAGGAATGGTGTGAGCAACACACTGACTGGGCATGGCAATCAAAGAAATGTGGTTTTGGCCAAGGATGGCAAAGAAAGAAGCTGCAGCTCTCTGGAAAAGTCATTCTATCTAGCAAATAAGAATAAACATTTTCTTTGAATCGACATCAGGGAGGTCCAAGCCCTGCTTTTGAGTGACTGAAAAGATTTTATTTTTCCCATTGAATAAATAAACAAACAAACAAACAAACAAACAAATAATACTTTCTGCCTGACAGACTTCCTAGGGGACTTTTTAATCATTTTATGAAAAAATTTTGGAGCCCCTGTGGGAAGCACTGGGAAGCTAAGAAAGATTAATTCTTCATTGCAATTCTGGGTACTGCAGGAGACATCTCTAAAATTACCTTGCCTTATGAGTAGTGTCTTTAAATGGTGTGTTAATAGAATTCACATCACCAGAGATTAGGAGCAATTTCATTCCTAGACCTCATTATTGATGATCAGGTGCAGCAGTCTGAACACCAAAAAAAGAGAAAAATCAGTGACAGTATCTCACTTTCAAGCACCAACATGCTGGATTAGTCAGCATCACTAACCCTCTGTACACTTCCCTCAGCAGACCAGCCTCACTTCACTTCTCTACAATTTCCTTTACCCCTGCTGAGATCAGGGTCATGGGGACCACGGGACCTGCACCATCTTTTTGCAGCAGGAACAGCAAGTGTTCCTCCCTCCCAGGGACCTGTGGTGTCACAGCACCACATCCTGAAAAACCAGGTCTTGGGGCCAAATGAGGTCAGATGATCTCAGCAACAGGACATGAAATGTCATCCCATCAACACCACAAACAAGGAAACTTGCCAGCCTTTTGATAGAATGTTTGTTTGGGGTTTTTTTTGCAAGCAGTGTTGAGAGAGGTTGAAACGTTATTACTGACTACTTTTGTGTAATCAGGCTGTTTTTCAGTTTTCTGTTCCTTTCTTCCTTAGAAAATTTCTTGCAAGCTGTTTCTTTATACTTAAAATTAAAATACAGGGAGCTGTCCAACTGTGTAAGTACAATAACCCATTTGTGTGGACATTTCACATGAATTGGTCATCCCATAAAGCTTTAGAAATTATTCTTTTTCTATTTGATCTCCTGGCTAACTTCCTCTATATATTTTCTGTTTTACTTCATAGAATTTCCATGTTATTTTCAGGACTTGGCTGGAATTGTCTTAATGGACATTTGAAAACATCAGGTACTGATTTATTAGCAAAGTTAAAGTGGCAAAGCCTTAGATAATCTCTGATAAACAATTTTTAATATGAAAATAAAAATTCCTTTATGTTAGATGTGATAAACACTCAAATAGACCAGTTGAGAAGTTTGATTAATGCATCAGAAAAGATGACACACCTCTTCTGGTAGAATAGACTAGATCAGACTAGACAAGAATAGGTTATTTTAGTTACAAGGAACCTACAACAATCATCTAGTCCCCCAGCCTAACCAAGGATTCCCCAGGCTAAGGTGTGTTGTTAAGGATATTGTTTAAATACCTTTTAAACGCTGACAGGCTTGAGGCATTGACCACCTCTCGAGGAAGCCTGTTCCAGTGTTTGACCACCTCTCATGGTAAAGAAATGCTTCCTAATGCCCAGTCTAAATATTCATTTCTGGTGCAAAGAAAAAGACTCATACTTCTCATTACATCTTTATTCCCCTTTTTACTTGCATTATATATTTTACATGGCTCAGTCTACATAGCCTTTCACATTCACTTACAAAACTTTAACAATCTGTAGTAATACGTATGGAAAGAAAAAGCTATATATGAACAACCCAAATCTTGCAGGTATTTTTCTTGGCTCTAATAAATCATAAAAATTAGTTTTCTTTGGTTTGTTGGTTTTTGTTTTGTTCTTAATCAAGGACACTGAAGCCAATTTAAAATTTTGTTTGAGTCCACTCTGAGCTCTGCTTTAATTATGTCCATTCTAAAAAAAATTTAATCAGGGACTATCTTTTTCATGTAAACTACCAGAAATTTTATGACAGCTAAGAGCTATGGGATGCTATAAAATTATACTAATCAATGTCTTTTGGTATTTCTTTTAAGCATCTTAAATTGATAAGGTTTGATAAGATTATGCAGAAAAAATGAATAAGCAGAAAAGGCCTAAGGAAATATTTTCATAGCCAAAAAATGGGATTGTTTTTATTTAATTTTGAACAAGCTCAGCTTGCTAATTGCTTAAATTATTGTAATTATCTAGTCTGTACCAAAAGAGTAAAATGGGAAAATCGGAATTGCTCTTTTTTCCAATTAAGGTTTTCACTGAAAATGTACTGTGTGTTTGTACTGATGATGCATAAATATTGCCTTGAATAGATGAAACTATAGGAGATATTTAAAAACACTCAGTGCTGGCCTAACTAGTGAACACAGGGGAAGAATTTTCCAATAACTTCAATGCCTGCTGACCTGGGTCAATACCAAGTGCGTTAGAAATTCTTACTTTCACACTTTTTCCTTCTAATGATTAATGTTAATGACATCCATTCTTATACCTCACCATGAAAACCAGCACTTCTGCTGCCTATTCAATAAAATGGCTTATTCCAATACATTTAAATTCATAGTTTATTTGAATATATTTTCAAGTTGCTGCATCTCTGGAGCTTATTGGATTTACTTTCCACATAAGCCATTGAATACCTTGACATCTCCAGACTTTAAAACATGCTGCTGCCTCTTAAATCCGATGAAATGCTACCACCACTAGGTGTGATTTCTGTCACATACTAAGTGGAGTGCTGGACTAACCTAAGTCAGAATCAAAGAATATTCTGAGTTAGATGAGACCCATAAGGATTATTGAGTACAACTCTTAAATGAATGGCCCATAACGGGGATTGAACTCATGACCTTGGCGTTATTACGACCAAGTTTTAACCATCTGGAATAAGTCAGCCCCTGAGCACTCTCCCACAACTGAATTCTGTTTTGTAGTAATACCTGAGTTTTGGTGCTCTTGATTACACAACTTTCAAAGCTAGAATCTTCTACTTTCTTCAAAGTTCATGCAAGTGTTTAGAAGTTTTACTCTTGACTAAAAAGAAAATAAAACACATTTTCCAAATAATAAATATTTTCTATTTCCTTTAAAACTTGAAAACCAAAATCAAAATATCTGTATCTTGCCACTGCAAAAAGATGTGTTTTTCAATAAAAACATGCTTCAAAATTAACAAATTTTTCCAAATTTTTCCATGGAAGCAAAGTTTATTTACTGACCAGATTTCTATTAAATTTCTTCTGGTCTTTTTATCACAATTTAAAACAACAGATGGGGTAGTGGATAGGCAGTGGGGTTCAGAGATAAGAGATAATCTCTTGCATTGAGAAGTATATCTATTCCCTCCCATGTCATTACAGCATTTATCTTTGCATCAGAGGCCTTACCTCCTGTGAACTCATGTCTCAGAGTAAGTTCCAAAAATTCAGGGCAAAATAGTTGTTGTTCTTCAAGACAAGCCACAGAAGATTCCAAATATTTTTCATACACCTGTTTTTCACATTCTTCTTTTCAATGGCAGAAATTTTTCCAGCAGTTCCTGAAAGTTTCTTCCTTACTTCTGCCCACTAAATCATACCAGGATATGTTCTTTATACCTGATATACCTTGTTCTGTGTCTGGTGATCTTCCATTCTTTTCTTTCTTTCATTCTTATAAAAGGAAGGAAAAATTCTCTGGGGGCAAATTACACAAACACTCAGAGTGCTATATATGCATGTGCATGCTAAGTTTCTTCCTATACATTCTGAAGGTATCTTGTAAATATTTTTCAGACATCTCTCTTTCTTTTGCTTATTTTCTCAGCCGATTAGCAGAAATCCTGGACCTGTTTACCAGAGCAACTGAATAAGTAAACTTTTCTTAGAACAACTACACAAGACTCTTATGGTACAGCACACAGTTCTTGTTTAGTATCTTCTGCATTAATGACAAGGAAGAGAAATAATTGCCTGAAAAAAATCTCATGTAGTCATCAAGTAAGAACTATTATATTTAACACATTGCAATAACTGAAAATGCTAGGAAGAGGTCTGTGATCCAGGAACAGAACTATTAAAGCCTCTAATCTGATACATCTATTTCCTTCTATTACTTTGTGCTTGACTACTACTGAAGTTGCTTGCAAACTGAATTGTGAAAATATGCTTAAATCCATTTCATATTCTTTAAAATTGTTCCTCACAAACTGAAAACTTCAATTCCTTCTGTAAATTTCACCTTCCCCCTTCTTTGGGACAGCAAGTCTTTGAGCAAAATATTGTTTTTACTGAAAGAGAAATTCTTTTTAGAATTAGCATTAGAAAGCATCTTTGAATTTGTGAAATGTCACTTTTACAAGAGGCAGAGAAGGATCTTGAATATTTTTCTGTACTGGAACAGCATGGAGAGTACAAAAATCGGCTGTGGCTGCAACAGGAATGTGATTAGTTTTAAGTAATGGATGAAAAAGAAGAAGGGAAGTAAGGGAAGGAAAAGTATTTTTGAGAAAGATATATAGTATACAGGAAAATTAATCTGAATAGATGGGAAATTATTCTAATAAGCGCAGAGCACTGAAATGACTATTCAAAGTCTTTAGCAAAGTTTAAAAAAAACATATAAAAGGAAAAATGAATCTGTCTGAGTGGGAAGCTCTTAATGTCCCTTCCGACATTATGATTTATGATGTTTATTTGACATAATAGATTTAATTTATCTCTCAAGCCTCCCTATGTCTCTTTCACTATGTCTATGATATTTGTCACTTTTTGTCTTCTTCAAACAAACATCTCAAAATTCTCAGCTATCCCAGTGAGCCATTACATGTTTAGAGGTTCATAATTCAAAAAATCCCTTCCTTCCCTTGTACATCTGTGAAAACATATTTAAAAGCTTATTTTATATGTTAACCAAGCCCATTTTCTCTTAGGACGTGCTACATATATTTATCTTGTTTGTGCCTGTATTCCATACAAGTAAGTCTTCCCTTCATCCATGCTGTTGAAAATTACTTGCATCAAAAACAAACTCCAGCATAACTATGAAATTGATGTTGGAGAATTTCTCATTTGCTCTAGGAAGGTGGTTTGTGTTGGTTTTTTTTTAACCATCCATCTATGAATCCTTGGGCAAGTCTCTAGACTACTTCTAATGGATCTGTGAAAGATAATAAAAGCACACTATCCTATCTATTGACAATAGACTGAACCTCCACATACAGGGATGTACAAAGAATATTTTAGGGGACTAGAAAAATGAAAGTGTTTAGAGTAATACACCTGTAATTTTAATTTTTCTTTGTAAGTATTTTGGTGCAACTTCCATTAGATATTCAATCATGACAGCACCTCATTATTATCAGGACAGGTACAGTCATGAGACATCAGCAGGTTGGGGAAATTGGATGAGACCAATCTGGGTCTTGCAAGCAGCGTCATGAACAGAAGAAAGGCTTATTACACACACACACACACACACACACACACACACACACACACACACACACACACACACACACAGACACGTTTGGCTTATATCAGACAACAGCATAGAGAAATCCTTTTCCAACAATCTGAGTTATTATCCATCAGGCAGAACCAAAAAATGAATGTAGAACGTCAAAACAACTATTTATGATGAATAAAATTTTTAAAAAAGGAAACACTTTTGTAGGTGTTTATAACAGATAAGGTCACAAAGCTGAATTCATGAGGTAAAGTGGATGTCATTTGACTTTCTGTGCTGATAGTAAGTTATCTCAGTTCCCTTTGAGTCATGGAGAATCTTGGAAATAGGAGGGCATGGATGGCCTACCACTGGGAAGTGCTCTGACACCCACCCTCAGGCAAGACAGATGGCTTGTCTTCCTGGCTCTCCTGGACAAGATGCCTGATCTTCATATAACTGAAGGTATCTGAGATGGAGGCTTCTTATGGCAATAAGGATATCTGACTTTAGGGATAAACAAATGCCTGAAATAGCACCAGGAAACTGTGTGTCACTACTGTCACAGACATAAATGTGTGTTTCTGACTGTGTATGGAGATAATAGGACGGTGAGAAGACCGAGGTTTTCAGCCCTATTCTCAAGGCTATTATTCAGGAAAAACAAGAACCCAAATTCTTTCTGGAAACTTGTCTATGAAACACTCAAAAATACACAAAAAGCAAGATTGTTTACACCTGCTGAGTTAAACATTAGTGATTTATATCTTCTGAGGCAACAAGAGAAATTAATTTCCAAAAACTGAAGTTTGTAGTTG
>JAWWLZ010000118.1:35692017-35710129 GCA_035041345.1 Poliocrania exsul
TGAAGTCCTCAGGACTGTCTACAGCACCCGGTACTAACCGGGGCTGACCCTGCTGAGCATCCGAGATCTGACGGGATTGGATGGCAGGGAGGCATTTAACTGCCGGGGATGGTCCCCTACTGAGACTCGAACTCGCGACCTTGGGAGTCAGAGACCGGAGTGTTCTCCATTACACCATGGGACCGCCCCATCATGGTAATACAAGCACTACTAAGACTCTCAATATATACCTTCGCATCTCTGGCAAAAAAAAAAAAAATCTGTTTTATTTAGTTTGTACTTTTCTTTCCTGTTTTGGCAAAAATCTATAATTTCCATCCTCAATGTGCTGTTCCAGTTAAAAATACACTGTGTTTATATTTGTCTTTTTTTTTTTTTTTTACCATGGGCTGATACTGCACTTATTAACTTTCAGATTATCTTTCTAAGGCACATAACATTTTCAGTTTTCTCCCAAGGCCACATTGTCTACATTTATTTACAGATGTAATTTTACCTAATTATTCTGGAACTTGGGGTTTTGGACACAGCTTTACAGTTTTTCTCCTTTTTTTTTTTATGTGATTATAATTCATTTATTTTTCACAATTTTGATCAACAGCCTTTTCTTTGAGGTCAATAAAACCCCAATATCTGCACAAAGTAGCTAGTTATTTACATGAAAACATGAGCAGCATCCCACCACTTCACAACAGGAACAACTAGATCAGTGCCTCTGGTAACCCCCTTTCTCAGTTCATTCAAGTAGCATTTCAATTATTTTTGTTTTATTGAGTTAACTTTTGCTTGAAGTAACAGATTTGTCCCTATTAAGGTTCATGCTGGTGAGTGGCAATGTGGAGGGATGATGTGGTCTGTGCAGCATTTATTTTAGCATTGAAAGAAAGTTTAGTTTAAAAAAAACAGGTATTAAGTGCTGGTAACGGCAGAAGACAAAACTATTTTTTTACCTCCTGTGAGTTCCACTGTTGATTGCCAGCTCCTGGGAATTTCATCTCCTTAGTCTTGAACTTCCTTCTAGTCACTTGATTTCAGTATCCTAGTGGAATATAACAGTGCCAGAAGCATTCTACCAAGTAGTTTGTTTCAGACTGTGGGGCTGCTTGAAACATCAGGACTGAGGCTGGATCCCACATGGACAGCCAGCCCTGCCCATGGGGTTGAGCACCCTGGGAAGCTGTCCCACTTGGCAAAATCTCCTCTGGACACAAGATTTATTCCTAACAAGTGAATGGCAGCAACTTAAATTATGTCAGTGACTTTTAGGAAATCACAAATGACAAAATGAGACCTATATTTTGTCCATGAAGAAAAGGCTATTTCAGAGACAGTAGAAGTGAAGCACCCGCCTGGTTCAGATATCCCTAGAGTTATAATGCTTTCTGTTTGGGCAAAAGAGTACAGCACCATCTGCTACCCTTGTTAAAAGTTACAGCATCTGTTCTCCAGATGTGTTGCCAGTGCATCTGGCAGTGAGGTGGAGCCCACCCAGGCCCCTCAATCAGGAGCTAGTGCTGCCACAGCTGTAGTGCGGTCTCAGAGACATGGCAGAGAAAATAAAGCACCAACACCTTCCTCCTGTAAACACCTAAAGGAGCCTAAAGCTCTTCCTTTCATGGAGAAACATGTCTTTTCTGATCCTTTCTACATGAGAGAACACAGTAAGAAATTATAGAGTTGCAATAACTCCAAGCCAGTTCTAAGCTGTGAATATCTTAATTTTCTTCTAAGACAAGTAAGGAAAAGATCATTTTCAGCCTTGTATATGCAACATTTGAAAAAAACCCTCAGCTTTACCTGCATGAACAATCACAGTAAAATTCTCCAGGCAGTTTGCAGGCATAAGGGACAATTACCTGCATACAGGATCAGCCTCATACTTGGTGTTTGCAAAACCTATTTAACAGCAAAGAATGACACCATAGGGTTAGGAGACAATTTTTGACATCAGTTCTGGTCATGTCAGTCATGAAATTTTGGTGCAGTTTGCTGCATTTAGCAGCATTTCATAGAGTCATTGAATTGTTAAGGTCATAAAAAACTTTTAAGATCAAGTCCAGCCATCAGCCCAGCACTACCACCATGTTCACCATTAAACCATGTCCCAAAGTGCCACATCCACAGGTTTTTTTGAATGCTTCCAGGATGCTGACTTCATGACTTCCCTGAGCAGCCTGTTCCAATGCTTTACAGCCCTTACTGTGAAGATTTTTTTCCTAATACCTAATCTAAACTTACCCTAGCAGAACTTGAGGCCATTTTCTCCTATCCTGTACTCAAACCTGTGTTTTCATTTGAAAGCAAAATAATTAAGATGCAGAAGTACCTGTATGTGAACAATTTTTATGATAAGCTTTCTGTATTGTTTTAGAGGGGAAAAAAAAACCACTTTCACGTTTTTTGTATTACCAAAAATAGCTATGATATGAAGTGACCTTCAAGTACTGTGTGCCAATAATTATGATGGAAAAAAATCCCAATCATTTAATCAGCTGCAGTTTTCTATACTTTCTTGAATCAGACATATGTTGTTACCCTAAATATGAATAACAATTAGGTGAGTGCTCTCTTTATGTGCATCGTTTCAGCCTTTCTTAACAAGCAGAATTATTTTGAGTGCAATTAATGATATTTTTCTTTTGAAGTTTTTAGAGTAGATAAGAAAATAGAACAAAGAAAGCATCACTTTTCAAGAATTCTGTGCCATGTTTTCAGTCAACATCTGTATAGCAAACATGTTGCACATGTTCAGGCAACGGCAACATGTTAATAAATCCCATTAATTCCCTTCTCCCTGAGGTCTTGCTGACTGTTTGTCTGACAAAGTTCTACTTTTAATAGTTATGACAGATCAGGCTTTGATTTTCATCTCTCTAGGGAAATGCCATACTGTTATTTTAAGGTGAGTTGTTCGGTTTAAGTAGAAAAATTCCCTTAAGCTCTCAAGACAGTTAATGCAGGGCAGCTTTTTTGAGTCAAGCAGCTTCACACTTTTCCTGACAGTGAGAATATATTGATTATGAAGAGAGCAGAAGACAGTGGATGGGATGGACAAGGATCCTCCCGGGGTTTTAGTCCAAAACATTTGGAACACCCTGCTGTTCTGTACTTTAAAAACATGCACCTCAGAAAGATGAGCAAATTACCTTGCCTTTCTCCGTCTCTTCTAACTTTTCAGGTTTTTATTATTTTCAATATAATTACTCTGCAAATACTTAGACACCCAGCCACTGCAGTAGGGATTGACACAGCTGGGAAGTCTTAAGGCTTGTGACGGTTTGCTTCCCCCTCGTGCCATACATGTGTACACACAGGCTCACACAGAAAGCTAAATCAGAATAAGGAGTAGGAGAGAAAAAAAACCAGCCTTATCTAATCATGGCTTTCTGAAAATCCATTTCTACAAATAAAGGACTGTAGATAGTCCTTGAAATCCCAAAACCAAGGATTACTAAAAGCTGCTCCAGAACAGGTAGGAGAAATAAGATTGTCGTTGTACATGACAATGGGTAGGCATCAACAGTTAATCAAAGCTGGAAAATTCTGTTCTTTTCTTTTTTAAAACTTGATGAGTTTCAGTCCTCAGTTGCATTGGTTAGTTGAAAGAATGTTATATCCTAGGAAACTTCCAGCATTTTTCTCTTCAACCCCACTACTGCTTTACTTCCACTCATAATACTCAATGTAATAGAGTCATAGAATTTTCCTATTAGTGAAATTAATAATTAAACAAGCGATCCTGTAGAGCACCTTCTTACACATGATATTATCTTTCCACAATTTAGAAAAATGAACTGTGCACATGTCCTTTCACAGCTGAGCTGTTTTCAAAGCACTGAGGGTACATTTGTCTGCATGGGATCACTTCACAGTTTTAAAATGAACTTTATCATTGGCTTCCTTTAAATCTTTGCAATCTACATTGACTATTTTCCCACTAACCTCCATTATTTTCATATGCTTGAACAATTGTAATAGGTTAGAGGTGGATGGTTTTCTTTTAAAGAAAAAATCTGCTTTATATCTGAATTACCGCAAAGCTCTGAAAACTGAATAGTTTTGTTTTTAAAGATCAATTTTATTGCTGAGATGTCTTAATTTTCTGCAATTCTCTGAAGCATCAACTCTATTTTTTCAAAGAATACATATAATGTTTTCTAACTTCTTGATCTCCAGCAAGTGAAACCATTTTAGTATTATATTCACCATGAAAAGTAGCATTATACTTTCTTTATGACACAACCAAAATAAGAATGACAACCAGTCTTAAGAACAACAATTTGAAATACAGTACAGGAGCATAGCACTGCTCTGTTTCACTGGTGAGTGGTGAGAACTTCCCTTCCACTGAGTCACTAATGGCTCATACAAGTCTGAATTATTTCAGAAGTTCACTAAAATGTTAATTATGTTCTAAAAAAACGCTAGCTGCCTCCTGAATGTTAAGGGTCTTTCAAAATGATACATGTTCTTGGAGAAATACAATCAAAGCCAGAAATAATAAAAATGCTACCCAAGCTCTGAGAATCTTCAGAATTACACACTCATCTTCAAAAACACTTTTAAACATGAAAATCTACTATTAGAAAGCTCTTGGCAAAATCACAAAATATTTGTGTCAGAATTAAACCAAACGGGTACCTGTCCTGTGCTGACATGCTTCTGTCAGTCATCCTTGCCAGGTTTTCCTACTCTAAGACATGCTATCAGCAGTGTTACAAAGCTTACACAGAAATGTCTGTATTTTTCTGGTCTATGCAAGAAAAAGAATCATAGAATCAATAAGGTTTTGAAAGACCCTTAAGATCATCATGTCCAACTGAACACTGCCTGGTCCATCACTAAACCAAGTTCCCTTGGAAGCATACACTGACTGAAGGTATAAGTTGCTTTTCAGCCAAGTGGGCCAGATGTAGGCAGTCAGGGTAAATCTTACTCCTATAGCCTGTCTAGTTCAGCATTCATAGCCAGTTTCCCTCTCTAGTCATCAAGATTGTTGAAGTTCAGGACAGAATTTTCACTCCATAAATAAGGGCTGCAAGAGGTGGGAGCTACAACCTCTGAGTGTTTTCCACAGACATTGCATCCTCTCAGCAGAGGGAATATGCAAAGTGACACCACAGAGTTGTATATCAGTGGCATGCTCAGAATCTGAATCCTCTGTTTGTGACTTACTTCACACTGACTAGCCCCAATTGATGGAAAACCCTAGCTGTCATTCCCATACTCAGTATCATTATGAGTACCTAGTCTTCTCTTAGATTGATGTTTTATGTCAGATCTCACATGGAGTTTGTCCCACTTAAAGGGACACACACAAAGAAAGTAGTAGCTGGCAAAGAATTAGCAACTGGGAGTGAAAAGGTAGTATGCAGCGTCAGGGCTTGTACAGCTCGGATTGTGGTATGTCTGAGAGCAGAAAAATCCCATTGTTGCATGACCAAGAAAAATGTAATCAGCAGCAGTACTGAAAAAATCTTGCCTAATTACATATTTACACAATGAGAGAAATTACATTGGAGTTGTTCCAGGTTTTTGGTTACATAATATATGTTTAACAAAACTGTCTAATTATAACTGCACATATTTACTCAAGAGATAAAAAGGGCTTCAAAGGAGATTTTTCAACCTCCAGGAAAGATTTTAAAAAAAAAAAAATTAATCATTTACTATTACCAAAAAATCTGCTGCCTTTCAGTTTATAACTACATGAACTGAATATTATTTAATATTTAATATTATATAATCATGCTCTTTGAGTCTCCTAATTATTGGTTTCAACCAAAAATATCTTGAAACTGAGGACTGAGGCTATCTGTCCTTCTAGAACAGACAAAAACTGACCACAAAAAGAAACACAAATGCCTCAAAATTGTCCTTTTGTCACAGGGTAACTGCAGGATGCAGCCTTACCTCCTGAAGAATCAAAATACCTCCATGTGTTAACATACAAGAAATGTGACTGCTTCTTGGATAACAGAGGTTGTTGTGATGGGAAGTCTCCAAAATGAAACCAAAATTCAAACAGAAGCTGTTAACATTAGAGTAGAGATAAATAGGAAAAGTTCATCCTGATGAAAAACAGAATAACTCATTATTTTTAAGATTACCCCCTGAGTATGGACAAAAAGCCAAAATCCTGAAATGTACTGAGTTCCAAACAAATATTGCCTTGGAAATATGGAAACAACCATAGGGGACAAGTTGCAGGAATATTTTTGTCTTTTCTTGCAGCTAAATATAATCTTTCCCTTTGTCCATCCAATGGGTTTCTTGCTTCACCCCTCACCCTCTGGGCATTCCACTGCACGGAGCAAAGGGCCAGCAGCCTCTCACTGTAGCCCAGATTTCTATTCTTTTTCTGCCCCTTCTTTACCCCTATCAGAGCATTTGAGCAAGTCACTGGTCCCTCACTCCTATGTCCTGGACAGATGCAGTGCCTTGGAAACTTATACTATTGCCTTTTCATCTGCCACTTATCCTGACACTTCCTATGCTCAGCCATCAAGATACAGAAGACAGTGGTGCTGGTATGCTGGGAGAACTGCAACCCAGCTTTGGGGTCAGGATGCCTGCAGTCCAGGATGAAAGCAGGGTGTCACTGTCAGATAAGACAGAAGTCACTTCACCACCTGGGGAGTCAGGAGGGCCTAGGGAGAAGCAAGCATTCTGCCCTTTGGCCTGATTCCCACTTAAAATTCCAAAGGGCCAAAAAATCTTTACAGAATGTCTCACTTCCATGGAACCAGTATTTTCTGATGTGAGAACTGCTCTATCAATGATTCCTCTTTTTTCAACAATCTCTAACTATGAGATAAATTTTAGGAGGTTTTGTAGCAGCATCATGTCCTCAGCACATCAAGCACAGAGAGAAAGCTGCACCACTGACTCATCAGATGCAATGCAAAATATCTCAGCACAGCAGGGCTTTAGAAGAAGCTCAGGGAACAAGTGACTCTATTGCTTGTACCGTCTGTCATGACAAACTCCCAGCTGAACAGCAACTTCATTTTGTTAGTACAAAAACACTCTTTAGTCAACAGGACTTCCACACAAATGACAGGGCTAGATATTAAAGCAAAATTTTTCCTTCTCCCTGAATATGTACAATAAACTAGTGTTTTCAAAGTTAGTAATGATGGCAGTGGTACACAGGCTTGAGATGACATGCCCTGTGTGATTTTACTAGAGACCAGAGATAAACTATACTCAAGACAGAAGAAAACTTCCTTTTGCAGAAGTCATTAGCAAGTCCATTTCTTGTTTTAATAGATGCACCTCCCTCCCACTTATCTTTACTTTTTGCACTCCTTTTAAATATGTTAAACATCCAAATACATTATCAGGCATAGAAGGATATTACATAAATGCTGATTTTTAATCTGTGACAAATACATTATGTATAATAGCTTCCTTTTAATATTTCATAATCGTCTTCATTTAATAATTGATCTGAGCCTAATTTGTAATGCTCATTACTCATATGAATTGCAAATGTTTTTCATTTCACACTATAGATGCAGTACAGGCAAAGACCGAAGCTGCAACTGCTGCTCACGTTGTGTTAATCAGGAGCTGGAGCCTTGAGAGCAG
The DNA here is from genome assembly GCA_035041345.1 of Poliocrania exsul. NCBI lineage: Eukaryota > Metazoa > Chordata > Aves > Passeriformes > Thamnophilidae > Poliocrania > Poliocrania exsul. The sequence goes on from JAWWLZ010000118.1 coordinate 35,699,611, forward strand.
TGCAGGTGCAGGGAGAGAAGCACATCCCTTCCCTGGGAGTGCTCTGACGTATGCTGAGTGCATGTCAACAAAGTGAAGGGCATGTCTCATTGTATCAGTTCAATTGCACTGTCACTGCCAGCTCAAGCATGTCTTTCCATGTGGTGACATGCATGACAAATTGTAGGAAAAGCTCTGACTGCTAACACTTTCTTCCTGCACCCCAGCTTTTGATGGTGGTAAAATGCAGTTAAGTCTGATGAAAGGTTTGCACTGATGAATGTTTAGATATGTAATTTTTTGCTGTGTGCACTAGGAGGATCTGAAGTGCAATACTCTGCTCATATTTCAGAGTCCTGCAAGTGAGACTTTCCCTATTCAATCTATTGTGATATTTACTACTTAAGAAATCAAAGCATTTTTTTTACATTGTAATATTATGACATGTCAACAAACTATTAGTACCTGTGAGGGTCTGTTGCCTGAACTGTAACTGGCTGTAGTCAATTTTTCTTGCTGCAACATGCACAAAATATGCCACAGTGTTTGGACCATCACAACAGTGTTTGGACGCAGCAGGTGAATTACCCAGAGGTAACAGACAGGCAAATCCAAGGAAGCCAGCAACTAGTCGTGTAACAGGCAAATACTAGTAGAGGTATCTTAATTTGTAGAAACTATGAAACAAAAAAAATTATTTTAACGGCTGTGAAGTCATGCTATTACAGGAGAACTGTGGATCTTTTCAAGCCTCAGGGTGTTTCAACAGATGTCTTGCACTCTATATTACTTAAGCAGTAACAGGTCACAATAAGCACAAAAGAAAATCCAATATGAGGTGACATTGTAAGTCTGAGATTCAAGTTTCTGCTGTAGTAGGCAGACAGACCGAGTTTGCTGCACCTGTGTTGCCTACTAGATGGAACTACCTCCCTTTTCTACATCTCCAAAATGCCTCACCCCTCACTTGGAGATACTTTAGGCGAAGCCTTCTCTGAAAATAATGGGATTTACTTCAACGAGTTATATATGAAACTAATAAAACTTTTTAAAAAAATATTCTTTTTTGTATGTATTACAGAGATTCTTCTTGTCCAAATTTAGAATTTTAAATTTATTTTTTTCTACTAATATAAGTTCTTTGGAGCAGGAATTGCTTCTTCATATGTGAAGGTAAAATACCTCAGGCATTGAGTCCCACAATTTTGAGGGAAGCTTATCAATGCCATTGTTTTCAAGCTTAAACCCCATCTGTCCTCTATCATATAAAACAAGTGTTTTAGTATTCTCTATCCTTCTTTCCAGAGAAAGACCCTACTGGGAAATTAAGAAGAAGGAATAGTTTGTTGAAGCAGCAAAACTCTGGTCTACCTTCCTCCTCCTCCTTTTTTGTGTCAGGACCAGAGCTCTTCTGAGCAAACCTATGGTATTACCCACACATGTGGTATGTGCATGATAATATGCATGGTTTTTTCCAGCACCAAAAATTAGTTATCAGGACCAACAGTGCTTGACTCAAGCAGTCCTGGGAGTGCTTGCATCTTTTAAGAGACTAAGCCAGGTTCCCCTCCCAGGGATTTCATTTTTCTTAGCCGATCATCTGCTTGAACTTGATCATAGTAATTCCGTACGGCAACTGTGTTTGTTACATATAAAACACCAAAAAATGTGGCTATACTTTAGATTGACTGACACTGTAATGAGCACTGGCCTGAACTGTGAGTACGACCAGCTCATAACTCCTGTTATCAGCCCTGCCCCTGACCTGGGCACCTACATTAGAACCTCAGAACACCTGAGATAGATTTGAGAATGGGGTTAGGTGTTCAATGGAATTTAAATGCCCAAGTGTTTATGGATGTTTCATGAGATTTTCAAAATGCTCTTGCTCTATAAAAGTCTTATGCTTCTTAATTTCTTTTGTTTAAGTACATTCTTGACGTGGGTTGTTTGAGTCGCTAACGTAAAACTTAGGGAGGGAACAAACTCCAGTGCTGAATATGCATAGATGAATCCCACTGTTTCTGTGTGCAGTACATAGCACTTCCAGATGGCTTTGATGCATACTAAATGTTTATTATGTTTTCTAAAATTATTTGATTGAGTTTAACAAATTATAACTGAGTGTCTAAAAGGAGAGAGGAAACAAACAAACACAAAACCAAAATACTTTAAAAAGCTAAGTAATTGTTTGTAATTGCTATTCAAGGATATTTGTTTTCACCTGTGGTAAAATGTTTTTGTTGTGTGCTCTCCAACAAGTATTTTGGAAAGCAGCATTCAGAACAAGGTGGTCCTACTCCATGTTTGAACTACTGGCAAAAAGGAAATAGGAGGTATGAAGGTCTTAAAAACAGAAGGGCAAACAAGGTTCACCAGCTTGCCAGAATGTGTGCATTCAAACTGGTTTGCTATATCTCATAATTCCCCAGTAAAACTGTATTTATTTTTGAGATCTGCCTGTTGGTGTATAGTAAAGGATCTCCAAACACCAAAGTATTCTATTCAGAATATCAACTGTTCATGTCTAGCTGCTATGCCTTCTTCTTGATTTCAGAGAGAGGCAGTAGTTATTAGCCCCGAAAGGCAGAACATCTCAGTTTTTTATCATTCCTGCATACATAACCATGCCTTCACACAGCAGTTGCTCCATTGAAGGTAAACTTGCAGGAGACAGTGTGAATATTCAATTAAATGACTTGGGAGCTTGACCTTCATTGCAAATTAATATGAATTATTTTCTCAGTGTTTATCATCCAAGTTAGCCAGACATTTCTGTAACTCTGGTGAATTTAGTAAAAGTCACAAAAGTCCTTTTCCTGGTCTGGATCTGAAGTCTTGCAGCATCTACAAACCTGTGTTTAAGTATCTAAGTCACCCAAGATGAAACTATACTTAAGACTTTTAATCCTACTCTTGATCTCCAAGAATTATGGTAACCTGTGAAGCTACTAAAAGTTGAATGAAAAAAAAAATGTGGACAAAACAACTTAAAATGTAAAACTAAGTAAAATTCATCTTGTTTCATGTTCACCAAATCAATCTTCACATAATCATCAAGAGTTAAGTAAAATCTCTCTTGCACCTCTTAAACTGCACTTGATGTTTGAGGTGATTTTCCACTTTTCACCTCATGAATAACTTTTCTCCTCTTCTAGGAGGAGAGCTGGTCCTAGTTCAGCAGGTGGTAACCGGTTTATCTATGTGAGGGAGACCAAAGCTATGTATTCTACCCCCTCTATTAATTTCCCAAGAACAACAGATCATTTGCAGCAGCCCAGGGTACACCTGTCTCCTCAGGCTGTGAGCTGGGTGTGAAAGAAACCTGTGAGATAAGAGCTCCCCTCCCCTCCAGGGATTCGTTAGCACCTTCACACCCAGCCTGGGGTGTCATGTCTGCTAATGGGCCATCAACGATTCCAAAATACTCCATGACTCAGAGTCAGATCACCCATTGTGTAACTCCCCGCCCTGGGGGAGGGATTGGGTGCTCCCACTTGGGCCGGAGGGTACATAACTGGGGGTTTGAAGACCTCAGGGAACCACTCCTCAGATCCAAAGGAGGAGCAGAACCTCAGTAGGAGGAGACCACCGCTTTCAACCAGACTGTAATTGTCAGCTGCACCGACAGGTTTCTCACTTCCTTTTACTTTGGACTTTGGGGAACCACGTGGGGTTTGTAACACAGGGTTCTGGGTCATACTTCTGGGGTTTTGTGGGTTAAAACCAATTCCTCTTTGTGCCATTGCATTTATTGTAGTATTGTTATTCAATTGTAATGAATGATTTTGTGTTGGGTTCACTTCTCCTGTCAGTTTAACTTTAAACCAGCACAAGGCGAAAAGGGGAAAATCATCTCAAACATCAAGCACAGTTTGGAATGGCATTTGCAGCTTTTCCTGTTAGACTTGCAGAATCATAGGAAACGAAAGATTTCTCAAGGATTAAATCCATACACCTCACATTTGTGAGTATATGTTGGAAAACAAGGTTTTGTAACACACCTGGAGATACCTCTCCCATGACTTCTGAACTCAAAGATAGACTATGCAATGTCTTTGACTCACAGTCTTGAGTATTTGCAGAAACCAGTGTTGGATTTTCATCTGTGATAAAGTTATGACCAGAATCAAGGCCCTAGAAAGAAGTCCTTTGGAAAGCACCACAGTGAAGTACAGATTAATAGGGTAACAGTGCTGAGCCAACAAATACAGGATGAAGTCTTGAATAATAGACTGTGTCAGAAGACCCCTTTGGGAACCTCATAGCACAGGTTAGAGAAGTCTTCAGAAACCTATCAAACAGCATTTCACATAGCCAGGAGGAAAAGCAACGTAGGGGAGGTGATTTAAAGCTGGTCCCTCAGAGCTGTGCTATGCAGTCAAGACCTGCCAATCTCAGCCTCTGTGTTGAGGTGAGGCCATTAATTATTTCTTCTAAATTTCACCTACTGGAATGAATGATTTCTTAAGTTTCAACTGTGAGAAAAAATTTGTTTATATTTCTCCCAATAGCAAATATTCTACCACTGCTAATTCTGTGTATAGCTGGAAAATATTACAACATTTTGATTCCACAGATGTATTTTCCTTCCTGTTAGATAGCACTCATACACAGGAACAGAAGTTGAAAAGAAGTTGAAGCATTTTTGTTCCTAGTATGAGAATGGCAGGGTACACAATTAGCAGTTCCTCATGATTGTACTGCAGAAGCCTAATTTTATCAATTCCTCAGTCATCCTGGATATATTCATTGGAAAAAAAAAAAGGCAGAGAGACAGTGAAAGGCAGTTTGTTGAACTGAATCAGAAGCAAAATTTTCTACTTCTCAAGAATTTTCAACGAAACAAATGCAGGTGGAAGGATAAGTGGTAGAATATTTTTTCTATTGCTTCAGCTTTCACCTAGGGATGTAGATACTGGCAAGTCCAAGAAGCATTAAAATATGTTTTAAGGTGTGCTCAAAAGGTCTTCCATTTTAAGTCACTATTTACACCAAAGCAAAATAAGGCATATAGGATATTTAGCATTTCCCAAATATCAGTTATTCCATATACCTTGTGCTGCACAAGGCTTTCCTCTGTATTCTTTTCCTGTCTCTCAATAGGTTTAAATTTAGCAAAGTCTTCCAAATGTGGCAATTTTTCTGTATGCCTGTTTCCCATATCTCCCCAGGATTTTGAAGAATAAGTCAATGTCTAAAGAAAACAGGTCTGCTTAAGCCCATGTTGAAAATTAAGTCTGTGCTGTAGTGTTTTACTGAAGATCTGTATTTGACCCATATCTCTGTCCTAAAGCCATTGAGAAGTAAGCATTCGCATAAACTGAGTATTTTCAAATATGTTACATTAGAAGTCTGACTTACTGTCTCCTAGAGTATTTTGCTTGATATTTATATCTTTTCTCAGTTTTTCTATTTTTTCCTTTCAAATGAAATCAAAAACTTATGTTTTATTCCACATGCTGGCTCACCAGTGCTATGAAAGCTATACTATTTCCTCCCAGGTACTATACAGAATCCAAAACATATGTCTTATGTTTATGGTGTGGGTTAGTTTTGGGGGATTTTTTTACCATTTTCAGATGTTCCTTGGTGGTTTCAGAGAATCCACCTTCAAATTTTTATGGCATTTCTTTCTCCTTGGTATTTTGCACAAAGGTATGTCATGTTCTTGCATTATACTAATCTGACCTCTTTAAGTCTTCTTGCAGTTTAACTGTCTTCTCTCTATTTGCTGATACCTTTATTTTGATGGGGCTGTCAAATTTGATCAATGACAAATGTAACTGCTCTTTTAAAATAATCATAAGATCTTAAATACTAAGGGTCATACTACTGTTCTCTGCATTAACCTCAGCTCTCAGTCTGTCAGATCTTCTAATCTATTATGTGATACTGGATGCTTTGATTCCAACATAAATCAATAATGTAGCACTATAGCACATGCATTGTGGAATTTGTCTTGTGAGGAAATACTCTTTAGTTTTCTTTTTTTTAACTATATGAGAATAGGTTGTATTTATTTGTCATGCAATAAAAGCTTTTTTTACTATTTCATAATGATAGTCCTATTATAAATATTCATACAGATCCCATTTCATACCTTACCAAAATCAGGACACTAACTGACTAAATAGGATTGATATTAGTATCATGTTACTGTTTTTCGTATGCTCACACCCCATATGAGCAAAACCTTGAGTGTGTCCACGCAGAAAACTATATGAAAATACCTATTCAAGTTTCTTCAAGTCAGCTTAACAATCAAAAGTAGGTCCAGTAGTGCAGTTTTGGAAAACTCAGCCAAAAAGCAGTAAATATAAGGATATAGTCATAGAATCATAGAATTGTAAGATGGTTTGGGTTGGAAGGGACCTTCAGAGGTCATCTAGTCCAACCTCGCTGTCACTGCCAGGGACATCTTGCACTACAGCACGTCATTCAAACCCCCAGCCTGACTTTTAACACTTTTCAGGGACAAGGCACCCCCAGCTTCTATAGTCAACCTGTTCCAGTGTCTCAGTACACCTTCACTGTAAAAAATTTCTTCTGTATATAGAATCAAAATCTGCATACATTCAGTTTAAAAACATTGCCTTTTTACTGCCACTACGGGCCCTGGTAAAAGTCTCTCTCCATGCCCTCTTTATATATATTGAAAAGCTGCAATAAGGTCTTCCGGAGTCTTTTCCAGGCTGAACAACCCCAACTCTTTCAAACTCACTTCATAGGTGAAATTCTCCAGCCCTTTGTTCATCTTTCATTGCCATCCTCTGGACCCACTCCAATAGGTCCATGTCCCACTTATGTTGGAGGTCCCAGAGTTGGATGCAGTACTCCATGTGGGGTCTCATAAGAGTGGAATAGAGGAGCAGAAATAACCTCCCTTGTCCTTCTGGTCATACTTTCTTTAATGCAGCCCGGAATATGGTTGGCTTTCTAGACTGCAAGAGCACATTGAAGGCTAAAATTTTACATTGATCAATGCCCCCAAACCCTTCTATGTAGGGCTGCTCCCAATCAAATTATCATCCAGTTTGTATTGATATTGGGAATGCCCTGACTCAGGTGTAGGACCTTGTACTTGCCTTTTTGTATGCAGCCATGCATTTGTTTCTGTAAGAAAAGAATGTTCATTACTGTTGACACGTATCAACAACCATGTCCTACTTTCTAGTGAGGTGGACTAGAAGCACTCCCACATTCAGGTGCTTTATTTCATCTGAAAAATGGTAACATTACAGCAGCATCTAATGTGCCCATGCTTTTAGCTGGAGAGGAACATCAAAAGAAAGTTTCTGGTATACAAGTGGTCTGAAAAGAATTAGTTCAGCTATTAGTTCAGCTATGTGTTACAATCCATAGTTTAAACATCTGTATCTATTGCAATCAGTGCTTTCATGGATTCCCATCTTCTGTAGTTAGTTTTGTGTGTATTTCCGGTAGTCTCCATACAAAAATTTACATCTTTTGAGAGTGAAAAAGGAAGGTGAGAAAGAAGAGGGCATTACTAAGAAGTTGTACACACTTCAGTACTTTCCTCAAGAAAATTCAAACACTTCCCCTTGGACTAGAGGAGCTTACTCACCCTCTGCTACTCTTAACAAATTCTTATTTTTTGCTAAAACCAAAATGATCATACAATGAAAAGAACATAAGTGGAACAAGCACAGACAAAGACTTTTAAGTTCAGGTCAGCTAGTGATCCCCTAACAGCAAAGCTGACTGGTTCTGAGTGGAAGCAGCAGTCAGGGACCTTCTCTTTAAGTATGTGGATCAGCTTCTGAGCTCGTCCATGCCTCTCCTAGCTTTTCAGGCAGCTGACAAGTGCATTAATCCTACCAGATGAACTTCCCATACCATTTCTCCAGCAGCACAACCATGATTGGCCTTTGCACCTGAGCCCTATCATTACTGTCATCTTCTTACCCCAAGAGTCCTTCTGCATTCAAGTCTGCCATAAACATGGATCAGTTATATTTTTCATTTAGACTAGTATAATTTCCCTTTAGCACTCATTCTACTGTACGGCCCTGCCAAATTGTTTGCAAAGTACTAAGGTAAATGATGAACTAATGCAATGTTGTTGTTGCAAAGTATTTACTATTTTTGTTAGCCTTAAAGAAAGCACTGACAGATCATTATGTGCTGCTAAATACTTTGCATTTCTCTGTGCCATACAATCAAATTTTTGTCAAGGAAATCAATTAATTTCAGTATAATCATACTTGGAGAAAGGTTGGACCATGACATTCATTGTTAGTCACTCAAGATTTCTTGTTTCCTTGATCAATGCTCCTCCTTATTGAACATTTGAATCTAAAATTATGTAAAATTTTTATTTTTATAATTCTTCAGTGAGTGAACAGTCTTCTCATGAGGGTCAGTTTTATTTTGCTGTTCTTTGTCATGTATGAACAGTTCCTTATTCAGTAGTTCTTAAACAGCATAAGAGAAATTGTATTTGATATTCAAGATCTCACAGCGTGGGTTACAGCACTGCCAAAGAAAGGGTCCCAGAAAGAGAAGAAGTGGAACTGAGAGAAAGGAGTAAAAGACCTACCTCCTCTTGCTGTCAAGCATATCAGAGGCCCTGAGGCATTAACTTCAATGTCTTACACATATCACAGCCCCTAGGGATGGATCTGAAATAGTGATTTGGAGGTTAGAAGAACTCTAATGAATTGAGTCTCTCAGCTTTGCCTGCCTGATGTCACTGACTTCTTTGCAGCCTTGCTCATTATTTTCTTAGCAGTTCTACCTTACACAGTGTCTGCCACTCTTCATGAGAACCAATGACTTGCACAGTAATTGTTCAGAAGACAATAATTGTGAAAACTCAGCATTTTGGCAGTGTAAGATACAAGTCAGACACAGACATAGGAAGGTATGGAGTCCAATAAGATCTTTTACACCCACTGCATTGTTTTCAGTCCATGAGATAGAGGGGTGCAAGCGGTGCCTTCTTCTCAGCTTGTAGGTGAAAGGATTCTCTCCAGTGGAGAGAGAGGGTACAGAAAGCCATGCCACCACTTGCATTGACGACAGAGAAAATGAGTTCATAGGAAAATGTGGAAAAGCTTGAACAATTTTCCTTATCCACTCTAAAATGCATGCTGTGACAAAGTCTATCTCAAATTCCCCAACAAAAGCTAACACAATGTAGAGATAGGGTCTTTCAGAAACGCCATGGATGTCATCTCTCTCTACACCACTCAGAATTCAGGTGGGAGATAACAATATGTGACTGTATCCTAGTTAACAACTTGAAATTGCAGTAAGAGGTGGTAAAACAACCGCACAAATTCCATAGCATTTTTGTCTGCTTCATACTTGAGCTAGCTCCCATATGAAAGGTGATACACATTACAGGCTACTGCAGGTTCATGGTCTTGAAAAGGGGTGCTTGACCAAGTCTTATGGTGTTGCTAGTCCTCATAATTTTTATTTGTTCTGACCAAACAACAAGGATTTCACACATCTAATTCCATGTTTACATGGCTCACACATCTAATCCCATGTCAGATCAATTTTTTCAGAATTTTATTTTGCAGGGTATTAGATGGCTCAAGGGCCATTTACTGCCTCTGTGGAAGAACATTGCTGAAGAAACCCTTTGGAATTTGGTGAAGTAGTTGTCTCCTAACATGCTACTGCAGATAAGATGCTGCATTTCCTTTGCTGTTTTGGGACTAGTATGTGACTTCTTACCAAGGTATCATTACATTAAAAATGGGTCTTAGAAATGTGCAGTGATACAGCTCTCAGTCTACATGAGTATGTTAAGTCAGATAGAGCAATATGTCCTCTAGCCATGGTGTCAGGTCATGGTGCATGAGAAATGTTACATTCTACTGGCAGATTTTTCAAGGATCATACGGTAGATCTCTCCTGCTATGCAATTTATCTGTATGTCCAGCCTCAAGGAATAATTCTTTAGTTATCTAGGAATCTTTCCTGGGATAGAATAAGAGACTTTCATGTGTCAGGTGCCCAAGGGTGCCTAAGGCAGCATTATCTCACACTTTTCTGCTGACAGTCTTTATACACCAACACTAAATGAAAGAAATGTGGAAAGAATCTCCTTAAAAGGCTGGAGAGAAATAACTTGACTGATAAATGGTCTGTTTCAGTCACAAATATGGGAAATTAAATATGGGAAATCAATTATGGGAATTAAGTTCTAATAGGAAGGAGATTTGAGCACAAGGAAAAAACGAATTGTACTTCTTCAGTTACCTTGAGAACAATTCAGAGGGGCTAGACTAACAAAGCTACAAATTAGTAAAATCATATCTATGATAATGTGTTTTCCTGTGTGACAAGCCAATGATTTTTTCCTGTCAACCGTCTCTCAAATACATATGTTCTGTTTTTAGGCAATTACAAAGAGCTTTAGGTAAGACTTACTGTTTTATATTTTTATTGGATAAGTAAACTGAAAGGCCATTCTCTGTTGAACTATAAAAATATGGGTAGGCATAAAAGAAACAACTGGAACAAATGAGAAAAAATAAAAAAATAAAATTATATATATATA
>JAWWLZ010000118.1:35710229-35745505 GCA_035041345.1 Poliocrania exsul
TATATATATATAGGATAGTGGAAAGTTTGGGCTAAGAAGAGTAATAAGGAATTGGAATTGGATCAAAGGGGAGAAATAAATAATTACTGGTCAGGCTATAGGTAAATTGCCTATCTTCCAAAGGAGACATTTGAGCCCACCATCAGAAAACAGAAAAAATACCCTGACCACATGATTATTTGTCTATCATAAAACAAGAGTGACACTGTCTTGAGCAGTTGCTGGTATGTTCTGTGAACAAGAAGTAATAGTAAAAAAGAGTTTTGAAGAAGACAAGCTTTATGTGAGAAGGAAATCTTACATTTTGACTTCACTGAGGAATTATGATGCATGAGGAAAAATATAGTCTGACAGAGAACCAGGGAACCTAAATAATACAGTAATTAGAATCTCTAAGAGATATTTCCTGACTAAAATATTTCAGAGTGTTGACTAACATAGTTCACTAAAACATTGAAGTTTTCCACTCAAATTAAAAAACATGTTCTGACCTCTAGAATGTCAAAAGATTAAAGGGAATTCTTTCTCTTATGTGCCTGAATCCATGCAGTACTAAAATATGCTTTTTCTTCATGTATTGTGATATTCAGTATACATTCACTATACTCACAGGAAAGACTGAAGACATCTTTCCTTCAAGCTCTGTATTTCAGAAACTGGTCCTTAAAAACTCCCATTGTAACCATAAATGAACTTCAACTGGTTATGCAGCAAAACTTGTCTTTCATATAATATTAGATATCTCTTGTATTTCTTTGGTTGCTCCTCAGACAAGGAAGAAAAGTCTTACAAAATAGCAAGTTTCATGCCCTTAGATAGGAGGATACTTTATGCACAAAAGAATCAGTGAATTAAGTAGGTAATTTAGAAGCTGTATCTAAATCAGTAAAAAACATTAAAAGCAGATCTCACTTGCAGAAAGCTCTTAAGTATAGGACTAGGAGTTTGTAAATATATGCAGGAGCTATTAAGTGACCATTCCTCCTTTAAAATGTTTCTTAAGCAACTTTGGCTTTGCTGTCACATTAGTTAAATTTCACAAAGGTTTAGTTGTTTATTTTGAATAACTTCTCCAAAAATATCTGCATCTTTGAGAACTTCGTCAAGTCACTGCAAAATTCATAAATTTAATAAAAAATACAGTGTATTTATCTATTTAATTCTTTATTTAGCTCAATAGAGAGCTTCTCAGACCTCTCAGGACAGTTAATCATGGCAGAAATTCAAGGTGCCCTTAAGACAATGCAGTATGCAATAAAAGTAAGTGAAGTAAGCAAAATTTGTCAAATAGTTCACACCATTCAAGCAAAGCTGGTAAAAAATATGATTAGAGTTTTCTTGTACTTTACTGTATAACAGTAAAGTATACAGGAAGTAGTAGGTAAAATTCTAATATTCACAACTTTTTTTGCATACTAATAAATTAAAATTCAGATGCAGGTAATGGTGTAACTGTATATTTAGAAAAGAAATAGACTACTGCATAGGCATGTAGGATATTTGATGAACTCAAAGGGGTTTTGGTTTGTTTTATTTTTTTTAATTTTAAGACAGTTATAGGTAATTTTTTCAAGTCTGTAAATTCTTTACCAGTTTTCAGTCCCAATGTACAATCCAGGTTTCCCCACATAGTTATCACTGTCTTCAAGACACCATCTTCAGTCCAGAATCCTGCAGCTTTCTCCAATATTAAAGAAGAAAAGTTAAAAAAGAAATTAGTTATTAACGCTGTTTACAGCATTGTATGATTTTGACTGAGATCCACTCTAGAAACAATATTTGCTAAAGTAATATGGTATAACTTATTTCCCAAGAGCTCTAAAGTAAGGGGCTACTGCCCAAAATGCACAGTGTAATCTACTGAAACTATCAGTCACACAGGAAGTATCAACCACTCTGCATCCATCTTCCCCATCCATTTTCTGCATGTGGAAAGAAAACGTGCTATTCGGCATTAAAAAAAGAACTCTGTCCAGCATTCATCCTGACATTGACTGAAATGGCTCAACTCTGTGATCACTTAATATATGATTCAGATCCTGTACTGTAAGAAGGCTGATAGTGGATGGAAATAGGCACCAAAACTTAGGTCAATTTTGAAAACTTAAGACTGAATTTCCTGATTTCGTTTCCTTTGAAAATAATTATTAGAATTTTATAGTTATTATAAATATTTTCATAATATCTACATTTCCTGATTCCACCCAGAATGAAATCAGGAAATATCAACAAGTAGGAGAAATGGCATCTACTAATGGAGCAAATTATTCGCCTTTGTGTTTGGTAGACATGAGCTGGGTAAATGAAGTTTTGAATGCTGATCCAAAGCAGAAGTAAATTCTGAATTTCCTGAGAATTTCTCTTTATTTGAATTTTCTCTCACATATTTCAGTTGTAAACTTTCTTCTTACAAACTCAAAGCATCCTGTTGCAGTGATAACCTAGCAGTGAAAGTAAAAAGTGTATTTTGTTTAGTAGCTTACAATATCAACATGGTAGTGTGAGAGGGTAAGAACAACAGAAGGGCTGTGTATTGGACTGCAGCCACAGGAAGCAAAAGTGAATGTGTGATTGTCAGAAACAAGAATTTTATAATATGTACACATGACATGCAATATATACTTGAAATTCTCAGGTTTTCAATGAAACTTCCTTCAGTTAAAGAAGAGCCCTCAGGTTTAACAATCTGTCAGAACTGATATTATATATGTGACCTTAAATATTCATTGAGTTTGTAGAGATTTCAGCTCCTTTTGCATTTATCAAGAATTATTCATAATATGGCAGTTTCTGTCATAATTCAGACACTTTAGCACAAAAAAAAGTAGGAAAAAAAATAAAGTCCAAAAGAGAAAATGACAGCTACAGTGATGGAATGGGGATAAGTGATAGTTTTAGAGAAACTCAGTGTACATCTATAATTTTCCCTTTTAACACCTTATCTTTAAGCTATACTTAATTTAAGATGTCAACACACCTTGATGTGAAGTGCATAATTTACTGAATGCTGATGTTTTTTGTAAGATTTATTTTGTTGTTTTGTAAGTCAAGTACAATCTTGCAACTCTATGTCTTACTTGTAAAATATTAAAAAAAACCCTTTTGTTTACTGGAGCAGTGATCAAAAGATGAACATTATATGCCACATCTAATTTAAAGCATAAATGTGAGTGGCAAATTCGGCTAAAATCAAATCACTCATCCAGGAGGCACAACATCTAAGAGTTTTGATTAGTTCTGACAAGATAACACAAGGCACTTCATAGGACATTCAACAAAGCAATGCAGATTTGCTTTGCCTGTTGCATCCCTTTATGTTTACTGATGAGTACTTCTTCCTTATTTTATGAGGTGATAGAATTAACAAAAAGAAGACTGCTGAGATCTAAATGGAAATTTGAAAATTGCCTGTTTAATCAATATTTGTCATCTGTATTACATCAAGATGGAGGAAGGCACATATTCCTTATTTTCAGAATGCAGTCACTATAGCTATCTTTAAAACCAATGATTAGAAATTATTTTTATGCATAATATTATGAAGATGGATGAAATGATGGAAAAGGATGGACCTTGTGACTATCACAACACAGTAAATTTGATACTGAAAGAAAACAATGAGCACTATTGTAAACCATAAAAAATAGATTCAGAAATTTTCTGTAACATTGGACTTACAATTCAAACCAAAGATCTAGGCACATAAATTTACTTTCCTAGGCTTATTATTAGCAATTAGAGGCTTTATATTTAAAAAACTTTAGTCCTTTCATCTGAGGACATTTTTTACTGCAAGTGTATCAATAGTAAAATATGCCTCATCATTTCCTTTTATGCAAAGGTAGTATGAAGAGTAAACAAAACCTTTCTATAGAAAACAGCATTATTGCTGGGGAATATTTTTTATACCCAGAAATATACTGACATATTTCTCTTTGTTCATCCCTCTCTCTTCCAGATCCCCACAGATACCCATCCACAAAGACACCTCTGGACCACATCTGTTGAAGCGCCTATGATTTACACTTCTTCCTTGTAACAATATCAAATGTCTGCCCTTCCTGCAGCTCTTGAGAGCTATTTGGTACTTCATGATTGTTTCCTTTTTGATGGCATTATGAGAAGTTTATATTTATGGAAATAAATTAGATATTAGATAATTAGTTTGAAGAAAGTATTAAATACTAGTTGGAAAAGTATTGATTAAAAGCTTCATGAGACATTAACAATTAGAAAAACAAACAAACAAAAACCAACAAAAAACCACTAATCTTCATTGCAATAATTCAACAGCAGTAATTTACACAGGAATGGTTTCCCAATTGTTTTTTGGGTTTTGGGTTTGGTTGTTTTTTTTTTTCCCCCTCAAGGAGACCTCTCTGTCAGCTTCTGTGCTACCCAAATTCACAAGTCCACCTCTGCAACCCCACTACCCCAGCCTGGAGCAGGATTACACCCTCTTGTTCCCATATCACTCCTACCCCAGGAAGCACCTTTTTCCTTTTCCCTGTTCAACACACACTGACCACACTAACTAAAAGCCTCAGATCTTTAGAATTTTTTCCCCCAAAATCAATGACTATAGTGTGATTAAAAGAATGTGCACCTATGACTGATCAAACTGATAGTTTTATTCCCATATAAGAACTGTTTTTCTGCCAGCAGAGTCCAGCACAGATGGATGGACAATATTAATAAAAATTAATGGAGAAAAAATAAACTATAAACAAGACATAAATTTAAATAAAGCAGAAAACCTTTGTATTATCTTTCAGCTCTTGCCAATGTGAAACATCACTGGAACTCAAGCATATATATTCTGTAAGATAAAAAATAACATGTAATGAAAGTGCAAATTTCTCGTCTGTATTTTGAAAGGTAATTAATTATTCCATATCTGTATGCGATTGTGGGAATAAGTCAAAGTGTGTGAAATAACAAAATACTCAGACACTTATTTAAGCATGAAAAAAAGTAGAAGAAAATGGTTTAGCTGCTTTCTTCCTGATATAGGCTACTGGTTTAGCAGAGACAGTCATGAATATGACTTTATAACCAGTGATATCACAAGAAGTTTGGACCATACAAAAGCTCTCTAGATGCACACAAGTTTTTCTTGGAAAACACAAACAAACAAAAAACCCAACAAAACAAAACAGAACAAATCAGTCTTCTGTGTGCACAATGTATCTGCAACCTGCTGCTCTTAAATTTTCAGAGCACTGAAAACATGACATTTCTCTCCCAAAATCCAGCTGAGTTTGTCCTGAGAAATAAGTACTCCTATATAAACAAGATTGCATTGTCTGTGAATGAGTTTCTTCATTCAGGTAGGGCAAGTGTTGGGATTCTCAAGGGCATCACAGAGACACTGACTGCAGAAGACATGACTGCACTCAGTTGGCACCATCATTTGTCCACTTTGCAGTCTAGAAGAAAAGAAACTACAAGCAACAGGAGTAAAGAATTCAATTTTGCTGGTCTATTTGCACCCAGCAAGTAGAGTATCTCGAGTATCTGGAATCTGTATATTTCTACTGTAAGAGAAAAGACCCCAACGATCTTTCAGTGCCATTCTGGCAAGTGTTTCTCCCACTATGTACTTTAAGTGCCAAACTAGGCTGAGCTAGAAAGCAAAGTCTGTGCTTCAAACTAGCTGTCTGCAGCATCCCGCAGAAGCCATCAGAGTGGTGCAGCTCACCCTCTTCCCAATTCTCCCTCAGACAATAAGAAAAGGTTCACAACACGTGGATCTTTTCCTCTGAGAAGCAATCCATGCAAATCAGTCAGAAAATTGTACAAGATGGCACTATGGTAAAAGAACAGGTAGCCATCAATTTCACCATACTTACCAATACATAAAATGTCAGAAACTGAAACATTCCCTGTTTTAAATGAGCAACATCCCACTCCAGTAACACACTCATTTCAAGAACTCCTTCCTTATAACACTTGCAATTATATAAAACATGTTTTAGTTTGTATCTAATTTCAGATCAATTAAAAGTTCCCAATTTCTAAATGACCCTAAATACCTTTTCTCAGAAAACCTTTCATTGCTGAGGAACATTGTATCAGTCAGATAAAACTCAGTGAGTCAAGTCATTGTGATTAGCTTTGAAATTTCAGCTTAAATACTAAACAATAAATATTTTCATAGGTACACCAAGGATTCAAAATACTTTTAGTCCTTCTAAAATTCCATAAAAAAAGTAAAATAGGCTGTAGTCCAAATAGACATGAAATCTTTATCAAGGACACCTCTATTAACTTTAACTTTACCCTTTTTGCAAATGACAGAAAATAGGGTACGTGTTTATAACACAATATACTTGTCAAATAATACAGCACAGACCATACACCATTCTGTCAAACAGTTCAGATCAGAAAGGCAGTTGAGGAGAGAACAGGGAAGCAACAAAACGAAAAGTTCCAAGTCTGTTAGGATAAGAGAATGAGTTCTTTATTTTTCCCTATCTTCTTTTAACCTGTGTTCATGACTTCCTACAGATTGACTGTGTCATTACATATAATGCTGCATAATAAAATGTAAATCTAATCAGTTTCATCTGAGTATTTCACATATTGTATCTTTAATATCAATAGCTCTTTAATATCAATACTAACTAGCAAATACTGTTAGGAAAAAAACCTCAAAACATTTTTTTTCTGTAGGGGGAAATGAACTTCTCGCCAACATCATGTACTACTCTAATTCATTAATCAAGATATAATTAATTAAATCTTTATCATTCCTCAGAATGGAGAAAGCATTACCCAACAATGGTCTGCTGAGCTGTAGCCATTAATCTTAGGTCATAGGCTGAGGAGAAATAACCTGAAGAGGTACTTTATTTAACAAGTATTTTTTTACAAGTGATAATCATGATTGTTTCAGTATATGCCAAGCTGGAGATAAAACTGATGAATCTCTTATGGTTTGAGTATTGATTTGTTACTTATATGAGAGAAAGCTATTTAAACTGAATGGAAAACATATCAAACATTCAAAACAGAGGTTATAATGTCTTACAGGTTTTTTTCTTTTGAACAGGTTTCTTATGTAAGTCATCACAATGTACCCAACAGAACATAACAATATTCAACACATTATGATATGACATCCAGATTTACACATTTGTATATACTATGTTGACTTGTTTCTTTTTGTATAGTATAAATGCTTACACAGTCCTAAATATAAACATTTGAGCACTTGCTTTCCATGCTTTTATAGTTTTCTAGGTCCAATCTTAAAAACGCCAACATCTGTGAAAATCAAATTCAGGATGTGTATTCAACAGTGGATATCCAAGGTCAGTGACTACTCTTTAAAACTTGTCTCTCATGAATAGGCTTGTAATCAAGTACACTTTCAGAACTGTTGCACAGCAAGGTTCTAAAATAAATGAAATAGACAGTACAAGTTGGCAAGTGAGAATTCCCCAGGTTTTTCAAAAGGTCTGTGCTCTAAATCTGCATAATCTAAATTACCATAAAAGATACATCAGCCTCAACCTCCTGCAACACTTGAGCTTTCCCTTCTCCAAAACACAGGATCCTTCTGCATCTGAACTACTTCTGTCCATGGCTGTAAAAATACACCTTTTCCCTGTACCAAGAATCCCTTCTCCTTAAACCCTCAGAGGCCCTTGATTACTTGCTCTGCCGATTTTCTATCTCTTTAGTCAACTAAAATGATTTCTTTTCTACAGTGTCATGTTCCACAGAACAATTTTGGAGAGAGGAAGAAGTAACTTTTGAGCATCTGCAGGAATAGCAGAAATTCTACATTTAACCAAGTAAGAAAAATACAGAAGAGACTAGTAACTTCAGTGAGCTACTCAAGGGAGTCTCTCCATGGCTTCTGCTCAAGTATACCAAGTGAAGTTTTTGGCATGCAGTGGAAGCACTGCGTTGCAGGGACAAGCTGCCTCAAAGCTGCTATGGTGTGGAGCAGCTGGAAAGCATACAGCCAGGTTTACTTCTGTCACTTAGCACTGGACTGTTTCATTTCTCAATGCAACTAAAGGAATTATATGCATAACAAAGCTATACTCCATGGAGGTAAAACCAAAAGAAAAATGTTACTGTATTTTTCAAGAGCTGAAAGTCTGAAAAGGGAAATTTTAGCAACTAATCTAAGAATCTTTAAATTATCCCATAAAGATCTTTTGTTTTGGCAGATGCTTTAATATATGACATTTGATATTTCACATTTTTCTAAAGTCATCAATGTAATGTTGTATAAAGTACATGTGAATCATGTGATGGGCCTAATGTGCTGAGCAGAGGGACCAAATCCAGCCATCTCTAGGGATATTGGTTTGTTTTAGCATATACACACACATTTAACTTGCAAATAAGGTTATTCCCCACTGTGTTGCTGCTTCACTTATGGACCTTCATAATGCTACCACAAGTGAAGGAAGACATCATTAGAATAAAATATGTGAGCATTTTAAAGGATGATTATGAGATGATGAATGAGAATTTCCCTGTGGCAAAAAAAGAAGTGACAGAGTATCTTGATGGGTTTTAAGTGGCTGAACAAGGCAATGAAATTAAAGATTTATGCTCCTCACATTTGGTAATACTGTTCAGAAACTTGTGGAATTTTGCTACACTTAAACATCAAGCAAAGTCATGTATTTAGGCTCACTCAACCTGTCAAATTCCAAGGGCCTTAAAATATGCTCATCTTAACAGTTCCTGGTTTGGATTTCAGTGAGAGCTCTAAGTCCATAGCACTACAGAAAACACTACCACCTTGATCCAGACATCCAAATTTTTGTCCAACAGCCAACATTTCAGCTTGAACTTTTTGTCCCATATTCATGGTCCTGTTTGGGAGCTGATCTTTTCAACACATTTTCTGTACGCAAAATAGGCAGGTTCCATCAGGGACTTGAAAGAACAGATGTATTAATGGATGGCACCTCTGTACAGGAAAGCAGGGATGGAATGTGTCCGGGTGCACAGAATAATAGGAGGAAATCAGACCTGCCAAAGAAAAGGCTCAGGTGGAGAAAAAAAGTTTGACTGTTTTGGCTGCATTAGAAATTATAGCCTTGAGTGGTCAGAAAATTGTCAAAGAACAGCCTGAATGTTCAGTGCTTATTCTAAACCATTGCTCTCCTACAAGCAGCCATTGGAAGCTGCCACCATTATGGTCCAGTGAGATAGGAACAGAGCATGATATGTGGTACTCTTGTACAACTCTACTCCTACAGTATACTTTCAATAGCTTTCCACCATATTGTTAGGTCAGTTCTTGCAAATGTCTTAGCAGTAGCAGGAGATATTTTCTAACTTGGAGAAACAGCCAAAGGAGATGATAGAAGGTGAGCTGACAGAACCTGCTTCCTCAAAAATGGTGACCAACAGCAGATAGACTTGCACCCCATTTATGTGCCTGAGTTTGTGCTTGTGTTTAGGCTTACATTCTCTAAGCTGAGTGGTTTAAGTCCATCCTCCACAATGTTTGAAAGAACAGAAGAAAAATATCAATATATTCTCTTGCACAGCTTTTTTCCTACTTGTGATGTCAGCTGACCTACACTAAATTTAAGCTAGAGAGAACCAAAAATTAAGCTATGTGAATGAAAAGAGGCAAGATCTGAAGCTCATGCCCCAAGCTTACACATAAGGGCAGATTCTTCTGGTTTTTGACAGTCTGTGGGGAGGGTTTATGTGGATAAAAAGAGCTGCAGCAGCAATTTCAGCAAGAACTCATCAGAGCTGTATCTTTCTACAAAATCCATTATCAAAGTACAGGGAAAATATGCTCAGGCTGAAAAAGAATATTTGGCAGGCAGAGTAAAGTGAACAGATCAGTATACAATTGCACAGATCCAAAATACTCTATGTACTCTATAAAAAGGCAGCAAATGCATGATGTCATTGATGAACAGCCAAGGTATAAATCACCACTCTGATATATGTGCCTATTGATTAAATTTACAAGATTCACTTCTAAGGTGCAACTCATTCCAGGGAAAAAGCTAATTGTTTGCCATGTTTGCAATGTACTTACAGATGAGGCTTTTTCTGTAGGAGATCACAGACATTTTCTTGCTGAAATGTACGAAATATCTCTTGTGCTTCTGTTAAACAGACACCTTTTCAACTACGTTTTTCATCCTCTGGCAAGCATCACACATTCATAAGGTCCTGCAAGCCTCCTTGCCCTGAAAGAAAACTTCGAGGTCACAAACCATCATCACAGCTTTCTTCATGTACTTTTGGACAGCTCTGACTATGTGAGATGTTCTAACAATGTGGCAACACCTGGGGAAGTGACACTGTAATCTGCCATGTGAAAAGTAGTATCTGGGACAAGTTTATGGCATATCCAAAGACAGCTGCATCAGCAGCAATTCCTGTATGTAATTCAGAGCTGTGGTTGCCTTTCTTTTCCATGCATACAATGTAAGTCTCAGAGAACTGGACAGTATTACCAAAACTGTCACTGCCTTGTATCAGTTTAAGCGGGCAAGTGAATGTGGTTTGTGCATGTGCATGATGATTATATCTCACATTTTCCATTTAAGTCATGGAAGTTGTGCTTACTAGAGGAAAAACAAGTACTATGGATTACTCTGCTCCAGGATGTGAAAACCATGATTGATGACATGGCTCCGAGGAATAAGCCTCAATGACATCTGCAGCAGAGGTATGAGGTTACTAATAACCACAATCCATGAATTGAGAAAGAAGCCCTTAAAAATGACTGCTGACAAACACAGTGAAAGAGATTTATGGATTGCCTACATCAAGAGTGCCCATCCCTTGTGAAGTAAATGGCTTGTCTCATTCATTATGTTACTGTGACATGAAAATGTTATTCTGGGGGTTTTTTTCCCTTTTTTCTTTTTTTTTTCATGTTCACTGAGTGAATATCAGAGACTCCCTTCCAGGGAAAACAATAAACATGAATTATGTAGCCACTGAACTTTCTGAGATTTTAGTCCTTTACTCCCTTAATGGTTCAGGAAAACAGAATGTCTTTAGCTCTAACTGAAAGGGATATCATCTTATCAACAGTAGATTTTAGCAAGCCTATTATATGGCTGTAAAGTCAGAACCACTTTTAAATCCAATTATCTGCATTCTTACTCACTTTATTCCTGCCAAGTGTTTATACTAAATCATTGAAGGTTCAGTGTTAAATATACTTACTCAGTTCACAGTGGCCAGGGCCCCCTCTCAATTGTGTTGTTATAAAATGTAGTTAGGAATAGTCTTCAAGACTCTTAACTGCACACAGACAAGGACACAAAGGTTGTCACTGTATCACACAGTAAAAATAAATATATGAAGGATAGAAAAGACATAATGGGTCAAATATTTAAAACTTAAGAAGCCTGGTTCACAGTCAAGGGTTACTCTCAGAACTACTTGTAACCAAAAGACCTGTACTGGCAGAGCATCTTACAGTTAACCCTAGCTCTGACACTATGAACTCCTATTTTAGTCTGGTGGGAAAACATGCAGCTCTGAAAGCTAAGATGGAAATAGATAGGCTTCTTGCAACAGCCATGGCTTCTCTGGTAGTATCTTGCTATTCAACAAAGAACAGAAGATAATATTTGGATCTGCATATCCGGCAATTTCTGAGATCCACAGTTAACACTAAATGAAAAGGATCTTGCCCACCTCTGAAGACTTTTTGTGTCTTAACATCTTGGGCAGAGGCAGAAGTTGTTTGAAGGCAATGACTGCTAATGCAAAACTGCTGTGTTGCTAATTTGTTTTGAGCCATCAACTTTCAAAACTATTGAAACACTGTGAATCACAAGTCATCAAAGGACTCTTGTTAGCTTCTTTTAATATGGGATTCTGTCAAGTCAGTCAAGCTCACTGTCTATTTGGAGGTTTTGCATTGTGCTTTTATGCAGTGGTATGCACCTGCACTGCTCTGTAGCGTATTACACTGTTGAAGTGTTTGCTTTCTTTACTAGAGCCCATATGCTGGGACAAAATATGAGATGGAAGCACCTTGATATACATATCTAATCTACAGAAACTTATGAGGATAACATTTGCAAGTATTGGTAAGTCTTTAATGTTTAAACAGCATCATTTTCGCTCTAAAGATCATTTAGAGAACATTTGGGAGTCAGATATACAGCCTGCTTAGTTTTCAACAATCACCAAAGAGGTATCTATTCAAAGAGTTACAGAGAAGTTTCAAATACTTATCTAACCTAGTCATAGGAAAAGAAATCTCAAGCTGCAAATAAGTCATAACAGAATGAAATAATTCCAATGTATCTCCTAATGAGAAAGCTTGTTTATAGGAAATATGACAAAGTATAAAATAAAGTGGCAAGCAGCTGGAAGATGATAGTCTGCATTGTTGAAAGATGAGGAAATTAGTGTATCTGGTGTATCATGTGAAAAGGTGGGTACCACACTGGACTTTATTATTAGAACTTTCTTGTTGATGTAGACTGGTTTTGCGTCACACTGGAGAGTTTTCTTTTAGTACCAAAGTCAACCAAGCGTAACTGTCTATAGGAGTGATGAATGGGCAACATTGATATTGTACATTACTCAGAAGCCCATGACTTCATTCATTGTGTGGGCCAGAACAGAGTTGCTTCAGATCCACGCATTTTCACAATAAATGGCATATTGTCTTCATCAGAATCTGCATAGCAGCCATTTTATTGTAGTTTCATAGACATTCAGAACTAAAAAAAAAAAAAAAGTCATGACATTGAATATTATAGAGAAAAGACAATCTAGTCCACTAACCAAATTTCCCCTGACAAACTGATTGTTCACAATTAAATAAGTAACAGGTTAGCCTGAATAACAGTTTCATTGTGTTCTGCTTTGCATTTTATGGTATCAATATATGCTTGCTGCAGAATTCAAAGGCTTCTAAGCCCTTGTCTTCCTGGACCAATGTCTCCCACACATTTTGCAGTGCCATCTCAAAATGCTGCTTCCACATTGCTCATTGCTGCCTATCCATAGGAGATCACCACATTCACACCTCTGCAAGCAGGAGGCTAAGCACATCTTAATCCCCATGGATAAAACTCGGGTGGGCCAGTGCTAGCCCCCTTCATTGACTTTTGAAACTAACACTGCAGATTTTCCTGGGAGCTGACCAGGCTCTGACCACACCCTGTGTTCTCAGAACAGTGCTCTTCAGCAGGACAGAGGCAGCAAGAAGAAAGAGAGTGAGGGAGGAGGTAAAGAGGTAACAACTTCTGCAGAAACCCCACTTCACATAGGGAACATCTGCCTACAAAGAATGCATACTCTAACACTGCCACAAAGTTCTCCATCTCTTAGTATTTCTATATTTTGCTAGAAAATTGTTTAGTGTTAAAAAAATACAGTCATCTTACTTTCAGATGAAAGCTGACTGGCATGCACAGGATTTTTCAAAGTTAAAATTAATGAGCCTATAATAAAGTTGGCCTTTAGCTTATCAAACACTGAAGGAGCTGTTGTGATCTTCTGAAGTCTTTATTACTGACTCACAGATCATGTCAATTTGAAAATCATCCTGAGGTAACACTAAATGAGGGAAAAAGTAGTAGTTGTTAATCATAATGGTAATGCTAACAGCAGTGGCAATGGCAGTAGTAATAGAAACAGGCAAAACCAGTTATGAAATACAAAGGTGTGTAGAGGCATATATGGCTTTGTCTTTTTTATTTTGCATTTCACTTGCAAGTATTTGTGTTATTTTTATTCTGATCTTGAAAAGAAAAAAAATTAATGCTTGAAACATATTTCACTACAGAAATCACATAGAGCTTCTAAAATAAAAGTTTAAAATTGCTGTTCATATACTGCTTTCCACATAAATTCCCAAGAGTAAGGTAGCAGCATTCTCCTCTCCACTGCCAGCATTAGCTTATGTACAGAATAAACCAGATGAAATTTTTCACTTGAGTAATTTTATAATCCTTTTAATTTGTATCCATTTTCATCAACAGGATACAGAAGACCTCAGCAAAAGAAAAAAAAATGGGTCTCAATTGCCATTCAGTCTTCTGGCAGATACTACTCTCCATCTTAAAGATAAATTATTTTAATTTTAGAAAAGTCAATAAGAGTTATCAAAATAGTTTAGAAAACTTAATTGTAGCAATTTAAATTTTAAAAAAAGTTAAAGAGAGTCTGAAGTTCTAGTTAATTGAGTCCAGTTAGACCTCCCCATAATTTGTTACCTACAGATCTACCTGAGTTGCTAACAAAACTGCAGACCTCTCATCCTGTTAGTCAAGCCCGGTGCATTTAACCCTAGTTATGTAAACTGGAACAGTACTCCATTATGAATCCATCCCCTCTCTTAATGCAAGAGCATCATAGGACCATGCAGGCTGGAAAGGATTTCAGAATGTCTCTAGTCCAGCACCTTTCTCAAATCAGAGTCAGCGCTCGGGTCAGAGCTGGATCCTGTCAGGCTGTGAAGTCCTTCGAGGATGGAGATGACACAACATCCCTTGGAGGTATATTCCAGTCCTTGGCTGCCCTCAGGATGAAAAAGCTTATCTTCACATCTGTTTGAACTTCCCCTGTTTCAACTTTACATGCATCATCCTTTGTCTTCCCACCATGCACCACTAAAAAAATGTGAACAGACTGGCACCATCATACCCTATTGGTCAAGACTGGGAGGCTGCTGTTAACCCTCCACCAAAATCTTCCCTTCTCCGGGGTAGCTGAGCCCATATTAACCAGCCTCTTCTCTCAGGTCAAGCACTCCTGATCCCACCATCTTTGTAGGCATCTGCAGACCACACTCCAGTTTGCCCATGTCTTCCTTGTAGTGGCAGGCCTATATGTGATCTCACATTCCTTGCCCTGCTGTGTATACTTCTGCTAGCATATCTCAGAGTGTGGCTGGGTGCCTCTGCTGCAGGGAGGTGCTCAGTCCACAGGGTGTTCTGGAGCACTCTGTGGACACGGATATCCACACTAACACCAAACCAGTCTACTCAGCTGAAGAGCAGAGCACCATGTGAAAATTTGTCTGCCAAGAAACTTGCTAAGAAGCAGGAGAAATCCACCTGAGTGGACCTCCATGCTGCAGCAGCAAGATGATTTCTGGTACCTGCAGTAACTTGCTTAGAATTAATGGTCAACATAGTATGGCATAATTGGCAGTGTGGTCATCTCCTTTCATGAGGAAAGAGAACAGGATGTGACTGTCGTAGCTGAAGTTGTGAGAGTCTAAAGACACTAAACAGCAGGCTTAAACCAGCTTCCTTTGCACTAGAAATATAACAGTTCTAGCAGTCAGACTGTCAGCCACTCAGCTTCTTGAATGCCTGTGCTTTCAGCAAAAGTGATCTTAAACTGACTCAGAGCATACTCAGAGCATCTACCATAAGGCAGGACACCCTTGCACTCAGTAAGTATTACCCAGCACCACACATATATTGGCTGCTTCCATATACCATAACTGTGAGTTACAAGCATCTGATGGTAGTAACTGTCTTTTTATCCTCACTAAAAAATGTATTTATCCTGAATTATAAATGTCTTTTTTTTTCCTCAAAAATATATGCAATATCCTATAAAGGATATAAAGTAAAAGCTTCATGTGTCAGACTAAAATGCAAAATGAGAAGCCAGGCAGTCAATTGTTTAAGACTCCATTAATAAAGTATTACAATATTGAAAAATGGTTCTTTATAAAGTCAGCCTTATAAGGGAAAGGGAGGAGGACAAGGGAAAGAAAAGTATGTGCTCCAGAGCTATGAAACTGTTGGATGGAACAGAAAGATTATCTTGCCACTAAATATGCAGAGCAGATTCTCAAATACCTTTCTGAGATGCATTGAATTTTATTTGGAAGAATATATGAGAGGCACTTCCTGTGTCATTATCTAGAAGGCATAATGGTGGATATAGTACACTGATGTTCAGTTATTTAGTGTGCGTTTGCTTGGACACAGCACAGTTTGAATTCAGCACTGTAAAATCAGTCAGGTCTTATGGAGCCCCTCTTTGAAGTTTCTGAAAAATCTAAGCTGTTCACATACCTGAAGAACTGTCAGCCTGGGCCAGAGAAGGCAGTTTAGGCTGATACCCTGCTTCTCATAATCGGTAGATATATAGGGAAAAGTTGTGAGACACAGAGATTCTTTTGTGGAAATATCCTCTGACTTTTTATTTGCAGAGATTTAGAGCCATTCTGAGCTGGATACTGTCTCCAGACCACCAGCTGTATTTCTAAACCTAGGTAACCCATGTAATCATAGGACAGCTTTTAGTTTTTTCTCTCTCTTGTGTTCAGTTGCCTTACCCAGTACTTTCCTATTACCCAGGGTTATAAACATAATGTATATAATTTTTATGTAATTAATACAGAAACAAATAATGGAATGAAAAAGATATGCTAAAAGGTACCCTCCGTTCTTGGTAAACCTAAAGCAGTAAAATGTTGTACTAAATCACTTCCGAACTTAGTGATTGTGGTGGAGATCTGTCTCTGTTCCTTTAGACTTTGCCTGATAACTAGTGTAGCAGATGTGAAGAATACTATTTTTCTGAAAGATTCGAAGGAGCTTTTCTTTTCTTTGGACTCCTGTCAAATTGGTTTGGCCAACTTCAGATGTTCTCCACCCAGTTCTGTTGAAAGTTCAATGTGATAATCTTTGTCTCAGTAAATAGAGCAAAGTCGTCAATCATTCCATTAGGTCTTTCAGGACAGCAGGGTCTAAGATGATAAGCAGCAAGTCAAGCAGTCTGCTGCTGTATGAGTACATCTCTTAATGGGGAGTTGGATAAAGCTTCACCAGGCCTGCCACTCTTACCAACTGTGCCTTGTACAATACACAAGTAAGGATGGAATCTTGAAGCGTGGAATGGTGGTCATATGCTGAATCAAAAAATTCTGAGTGATCACATAATCGTAGGCAAAGGGCAGCAAACTGGGTGATATGAGACATACAGTGCCTTCTCAGGACCAGAAAAGAACTCTTATGGAAGTCAGAGCTATATTACAGTGACAAAAGTCACTCTGACAAGACATATCCCAGTAGTGCTTAGGCTCCAAGAAGTCTCTTGACCATAATACCTAGCTCACTTCCTGGGGAAGGATGAGCCATCCCAGGTGCCTGGGCAAACAGGGTGTCTTGACTGGGCATAGTCTGAGATCTTGAACATACCATGTCATGGGAAACTTGTACAGTCAGTGTATCTATATTCTCTGGACACTGGACCTGAGAAGATGCTGACGAGGGTCTACATGGAAAGTGAGAGTAAAAAGAAAGCAACAGTGACCCCTCCTGACTGGCTCGACAAAGTAATACCACCTTGTTTCAGTGAAAAAAAGAGAAACCTTTCCTTAGTTCAGTGCTTGACAGTTCATCAACCAGAGAACGTGACCTCAGAAACTTCCACAAAGCAGGGCTTTGATGCTGCACTTTGTGGACACTCATCCACAGACCAGACAGCACACAGAAAGAACAGAGAACTGGTTGGGGTCTCCTGAATGGCCACTGTGGTTCTTACCCTGAGACCACCTTCCACAGCCTTCCCCCTGGCTGTCCCTAGAGCAATGTTATATATCCAGAGTACCTTCCAATGAGGTTAGTAATTCCCAAAAGTTTGGTATCCAATCTCTCAACACCCCTATACTTCCTTGTTTGGGTTTCACCTTCTGACAGATCCTCATTCAGGGTCTGCTAAAATCAGTTCCACCTCATGCCCCAGACTGTCCAGACAATCTGGGACAGGTTTCTTTTTCTGTGAAGACAATCTCCTCTTCCTCACTTGCACACTCTGGGTGACATACCTGGAGGCTTTTCCAACGGTTTCAAACTTGTGAATTATTGATCTGGCTTTGGCTGAAGCTTGTAAATCCACATTTCCAACAACTTTTGTATTATCTCTGTGTCAGTGATCACATTTTTTAGAAAACTCAAGCTTATCATGGAAAGTTTTGTCCCTAAATATAGTAGCATCTTTTCTCACAAAAAATTCCCTCAAGAAACTCCCTGCTTCCCTCTCCCCACCAGCTCTCTGGCTTATTCCTTGAGCCACAGTTTACTGGAGAAAGTATCATAGATAATTCCCAGCTCTGAAACTATAAATATATATATCATAGTACTTAAATGTGTATATAAACTACTTAAATATACCAGCAATCAAATAAAGGAAGGCTGACAATGCAGGCTGAATCTTTAGCTAGTTCTTCTTGATGGACACTTTATAAACACACTGACATCCTTCAACTACACAGTAGCAACTCTTACTGGGTTCCTTTTCATGAGAGTATATGGTTCAAAGAACAACGATTTATCATCATCATCCCTTTCAGCAGTCAAGAAATGTACTGGTCATCCTGATCACATGATTTTGAATTAGAAGGAAGAGGAAAGACTAGTATTCTACATAATTTTTCTAAAAATGACATGAAGCCTGTTTAAATATTTACCTTTGGCTTTAAAATTGTTTAAACCAGGTCCAAATAAGAAAGGACGTTTCCATGTTTTCTTATTGTCTTTTCACACACAGGTTTGAAATAATTTTGTTGTGAGGCACACTTCCAGCCCAAACAGTCTGGCTATCATAGCCGGAGACTACTAAGATGCCCCTCTCAAAAAGTGACGTATTAAATATGCTGTCATGTAGCAGTAAACAGGTGATCCACCACTAGAAGTAGCATAATCCTTGAGTACCTCATGGTACAAAAGATGTCCAATCACCTTGCATATTCAGGCAGGTTGATCAGATTTGTTTCCCTAGAAATTATTTTATGCTGTTGTGATTGTAACAGCTTCCATAGATGCATTATGCAGCACGTAGCTAATCCAGAAGGGACAAATGATCTTTTGTGTTATCGTTCATATGGTCATTGTCATACAGAAGATACATTTTTCTCCATTCACACTGTTGCAATTTTCAAAACAGGGCTACATTTTTAAGCCTTTGCGCTGTTGATAAAATGCAAATAATTTTTCTTTACTATGTATGTACACATGGCTATTTATTACTGCTTCCTGTGCCCTCAGCAGGAAAATCCTTGCTGTTTTACCAGAAAGAAAGTCTAAAACAATTTATAGATCATATTTTCCTCTATTAGAAATGTGAGTTATGTGGTAAATAGAGCCTTCAAATACTTGCATCAGTACATTTTTCTCAGCCAGTATCTGAGATGGTTATCTATACTTTCATTACCCCAAGACTACCTTAATGCCATTCAGTGCTGCCTGGTCTGCCTGATAAAGCTAAGCACAAACCCAGGCTGATGCAGAATGTGACTGACAGTTTTCACAAGAAAAGCAAAAGCCAGGAGCACATATCACCTCCCTAGAAACAGTTGCATTTGGCTGCCAATTAGGCAATATATGAAATATATTCACTATATGAATTTTAAAATTTTAACATTTGATATGCTGCATTGAATTTTACATGATTTCATTATAGTCTGTACCACTTTCTCCTCATATTCTTGAATGTCTGTGATAGTCATCTCTCAAGTCACAGGAGCTGAGGTCCATTTGCAGAGTAAAACTTGTACATTGACAATGAGCAGTGAGTGAGCAACACTTCCAAGGAAAGCATCTTCATAACGAAGTGGAGGAAAGGGGGCAGGAAAGAAAATGAGGATGTTGATTCAAACCTGAGATGCAGAATAATGCCTAATAGCTATTCTCACATAACACACCATACCTCTTGAGACACAGAATTCTGAGGCAAAAAAAAATGTTTTTTCATATTGCAATGAGTGTGGCAAATACAATTTTAAGCAGCATATTTATTTGGGAGGTAAAACGAATATGGACAACTGACTATGAGACTGATACAGTCACCATAGTAGCTGGTAGGTTATTTCGATTTACTCAATTCTCTCTACTTCAATTTATTCCTACTTTTTTCACACTTGCTGGGCCACAGTTTGTGTATTGACAGACTCAGTCACATTCTAGTCATTGTCATAAAACTTTAGGTTTCAGAGGCTAGTTACAGCTTGGATTTTTGACACTAAAGCTGACTGAGAATTGTCAGTGAATGTACAAATGACCAATACATTTTGAAGCTGGATTGTGATCCAAGTTAGGAGAAACTTCTGTTTGGGGCAATTCAAAGAGGCAATATTTTTTGAAACAGGAAAAAAGCTGCTCATTGTTACAAACGTTTGGCTTCAAAATTGTCATAACTTTTTGACATTTTAAAATGTAAAATAGTGATCTCTTGAAATAGCATTGCTACTCTCTGTATTGACATGTGGTTTTCAAAAGAAGTTTAGAAAAATCCAAAATTATTCCAAACCAAGTGAAATATTTTCCATTCAATTCCAAATCAATTATTTTAATGATTTTTTTACTTCATTTTCTTAAATTTCTAATAACTCAAAAACCTTGCCTTCTACTTTTACCTTCTTCAGAGTCAGCAAGTTTATCATCAAGTTCATTTCTTGTTCAGCTCAACTTGGCACCATAAAAATATTCAAGCTAATAGAATACTGGCCTAAACTTTTGGTGATAATAAAAGTGAAATGGCTATGAAATGCTGGTATTATCTTCAATTTGCCACAGGAGATGAAGGACCATTCACTTAGAACCACTGTTACAGGCTGTCTGCCAATTCAAGCTATTGTATTGTATGGTCTACACACCACCCCCATGCAATTTGTTCACTTAATTTGAAATCCTGCAATCCTTTGCAATTTCATTTCTCCTTTCAATTACTTGACTTGTTCTTTTCCTGAGTAGCTACCTGAAATTACACGTGGACTGCCTACACGCATTTAAAACTTTTACTTTCTTTTATTTCTTTTATGCAATCTTTGCACTTGTTTGAAAGCAAATAAGTCTCATCTAAACCTCTTTGTTTCCTTCCAGTGGTTCCTTAACCTTAACCTTTTCTTATCTGGTTGTCTATTTATTTACCACTTGTTTTCCTTCCTATTAAAAAAAAAAAAAAGGTCCATTTGCTAGTCTTGGAGCCCTGGGCCTTGTTCCTCTTAATGGCAGATAATTCTCTTACCTTCTTTGCACCATCTGTTGTTGTCTATTTGCAAGAAAATTTGACATAGTACTCTGGCTGCATCATCATAAACAGATCACTGAAGATATCTGTTCAATGAGCAGAGGTGGCCAGAAGAGCAAATGAGACATGAGACTGAGGTAGGGATTAACTACATATTAACACTGTCTTGATTTCTGGATGTGCTGCAACTTTTTTGATCACACTGGACTTTTCCATATGGAGAAGGGCTTTGGCACCTCTGAAAACCAGCCAGCTGATGGAACATTCTTCAGTAGACCACAGAGCCCAGATGTGCCCAGGCCTGCATGGGCAGAGAGAGGACCCAGTCAGCCTAA
Source organism: Poliocrania exsul (assembly GCA_035041345.1). Lineage (NCBI taxonomy): Eukaryota > Metazoa > Chordata > Aves > Passeriformes > Thamnophilidae > Poliocrania > Poliocrania exsul. The sequence continues at coordinate 35,731,541 of JAWWLZ010000118.1, forward strand.
AAATGCAGGAAATGTCCCACCTCAAGTATCTTGTCTCTATGGGTGCAGGCTGTCCACAGACTGATTCAGGTGGCTGTTTTGACAACTCACCTCTTTATAAGCAGAGCAACAACAGAGAAATGTCCATAGCAGGATGAGGAAAAAAGTTATTGTTCCCACAGAGGCTAAATGAACACTTCTTGACCTGAAGGAAAGGAGCTGTTGCTGGCCTAGACCTTCCTTCTGGATAAATCTCTCCTTTCAGCTGAAGTCTCCTACTGCCATTTTTCCTATAGTAGGACTGCATATAGTCTAGCTTCCCAGAAACAGTTCTGCAGATACTCAGAGCTCAGTCATCTTCCAGGTTCATTCCTCACATACTCCAGCTCTTCTGTCCTCCAGCTCAGAGTCTGGAAGCTTTCAATGCCTGTTGTAAGCACATTTCAAGACACTCAAACTGAGAAAAACCTCTTACTGTTTAATTCACCCTGCTGGTATGTGTCAAGGGAGGCATGTCATGTTTACATATGGCTTTTTGTCATAAAGTATTATCTGTCATGTGATATAGTTGTATGTTACCTTCCAGTTTAAAAAGAGCTGGAAGTAAGGTAAAACCATTCTCAGTTTTCTAAAAGAGCATGCTGACAATGTTCCCACAAAGAAAAAGCAAGAATCTAGCCTTAAAAAGATACTTTTTCATACATCATCCCACTTAATGGAAGCAGATATTCCATTTTTTAAGATAACAAGTGCAGCAAACAAGACGAATTATCACCATGTTGCATTGGCCCTGAAAGCCTTGCCAATCATACCAAAGATAAATTGGTTTGCTCAGCTTGGTTTTATTGGGTTTTTTTATCTCTGTCAGAAAGGCAGTAATTTCAATATTGCAAATACCCTGTTATGCAAACTCCATTCTCAAGTTTCTTATTTAAATTGCTTGGAGCACAACACAAGGCTTGAACAAGGAATAGCGGTGGCTTTGGGAGTCCCTCTGCCCCAAGCCTCAAACAGAAACACACACATTCCCAAACTCCTGTGCAGGCTATTAAGTCTTTTTCTGTAGGAATGCCGTGACAAATTGGCACTACCACGTTCCTTCCTGGATTAGATTGTCAGGTAGGGCCAAAGAACTAAGCTAAGGGTTATGAGTCTCAGCCAGGAGTGAGGAAGCCGAGATTCTTGTGATTTCAATTAGCAGTTAATTACTGCCCACTTGTGGCAAAATGACAGGGACTTAGTTGGACTGCTTGGAAAAAGCCTTCAAAGAGAGAGCAGATACGCAGCTGTGGCTGCATCAGGTCTCTGTGATTTGATGGAGACATGATGGTTTGCCCTCTCTTCCTCTGTCAGGGAAGATGCCATCAGCAAAGCAAGAACAAAGATGGGTAGTGGAAGACACCATGCTATATGAAACATGCTTCTGCTGCAGAGATTGAACCAGTTAAACACTTTGTGCAGCACCAGCACATAGCAACCTAAATACAACCCTGCAAAACTGAATAGCTTACAGCAAAGAATCCCAACAAAATGTTATTGTGTAAATCCTGATACAGAGATGTATTTTTATCTATTATTTACAATGTAAAATTGAATACAGATCCTCAGTGAAATAAGTTAATTGTGTGCTAATGGATAATCTGCTAACAAATACTGTTTCACTAATGGTGGGTCTGTATTTTGGGGCTGTATTTTTTCCATTTAGCACAGAGGGATGAATGATCTATCCCTTCATATGTATCACTAAACTTAAAGCAATTTTATCAGATTAATATTGCACAAGTGCTTTGGAATAGTAGTACTAGCTTCTCCTTGCAAATCAAAAACCTGAAAGCTCTAAAAGCCAGCTTGTGAAATATAAAAATATTTTACAGCCTGAAATGTTAAAGAGTTTTATGAAATGAGCAGCCATCACAGACTGATTTGTTGTTTTAAAACCTGCTTCATAAGTTCATGCTATTTGCAGTGGAGTACATCAAGGACCTTTTATTTCAGAGGCTTGAAGGAGCTAGAGCCTGAAAAATTCAAGGGCAAGGGCAAGATCAGTAATGGGAGAGGTATGGCATTATATCTATCATTCCTTGAAATATTGCATTTGTTATGCGTAGCTAAGCTCAGCAAGGGCAGTTTTGCCAGAGTAGTTGTTGTGCCTTTTGTATTAAAATGGACATTTCAGTGCTCTTAACAAACACTGAGTTAGATCTTGTTATTTTCTTCCTCATTTACAATAGAGAAACTAGAGAACAAACAATTGGGAAGCCTGTTTTCAAAGGTTTTGAGCACACTTGCTCCAGCTAAAGTTAATGGGACCTCTGCAAACCAGACTGTAAATGGTAAGTCTGAAGTCATAATCGCCTGCTCTATTGGCAACAGAAAGAAAATCCAGAGCTCCTGTCTCCCAATTTTTGCTTTAAACAGCAGTTTGCATCCTTATAATGACAGCTCTTTTTATTTTCCTGGAAAAATGGAAACATTTGACTTGTGGCACTACATTAACAAATGGTGCAGGTCCTCTTTGATCACCTCCCTATTTCTGCTTTGGTATAAAAGGGAAACATTCTTCACAACAGAACTTTGTTGAGATGGCTGGTAGAATACACGTTTATTAGGGACAGTCCCTACAATCATTAGCCAGATAACATTACATTGTGCCACCATTATGTCTGTTTCATCTGCTTTTTTGTCATGTCTGCCAGCAATTAAGAGCTCAGTCAAGTGTATTTTCTCCAACTTAATTCACAGTAAAATACATCTTTAAAAATCTACAGAGGGAGCATGCTAGATGTTCATGTACTACAGTGATAAATGTACAAATTAACTAGAAGACTATTTTGCAGCTATGGGGCCAGTCCTAGCCCCTACCACTGATATGGACTCCACCTACTGAGAAGCTTGACTGGAAAATGTGAGCATTTGGAAAGTCTCTGTGGCACAAACTACCCATGCAGAACTTCTATTGATTTTTATGTGTCTGAACAACAAGCGAGAGCTAGCTTCTGGAGTGTAAGGCAAAAGTCAGTCATAAAGGACTGTTGTTTAGGGAAAATATAAATTAGTTAAAGAACTCTATGTCAAAATAATGGTGAAAAATACTGAAATAGAATATCAGATAGCCAATATCAGAATCACTGAAGCAGGAGCATTTGCATGACCTAGCTTTTTATAATAATACAATCTAAAATGTCTTATAATAATGAGCCATAATAACTGAACACAGCTGTAATGAAAATAACACTATTTCTATTCCAGTCCTATTTGGCATTAGCCATGATTTGAGAATGATACAAATGAGCCATAGCATTAAATAGCAAAGTGTTGAACAACTGATGATCTACAGCAAATGCAACATCCATGGCTTCTGTACTTGAATTTGGTCTGACCGTGCTTTCAAAGCTCATTACTGTAGATGGGATCATGTTCGGTGAGTCCCTGAGGCTGAAACTTGAGACACGAATCTGGACTTGAGGATGAAACGGATCCCAGTGAGAGAGGGGAAGAATCCAGTCCTTGCCAATGAGAAAAATTATTGCTAGATTTCAGCTGGAAGAGAACGAGAATGATGATGCCAGACAAAGGAAGATACAGAGCCACAACTAATCTTCAGTGGAATATTTCTGATCTGCTAAAGTTGATAGTTCGCACCAGTCTTTATCACTTACTCACTCAACATGAAACAAACCGAGAAAAAGACCTGCCACTTTAACATACTGCAGAACTAGCCTATAAATATACTTCTTTGACATAGAAAGACCAAGAACTTCTCAAGGGTGAAAACAGTAGACATTTATGAAGATAATGAGCTCAATCAGTGCTTCTGTAGAAAAACAAGGCAGGTGGAAAAACAATATGAAAAAAAGGGGTTAAAAAATAAGATGATTGAATACCAACCTTACAGCTTCAGTTCACAAGCCAGCTACTAATTTGTCATTATGACAAGTTAGTTCATCATTTTCTACTGTTTATTGCATCTTTTTCAGGAGCACCTAGCCTTACTCAATTTCTAGCAAAAGGGTACCAATTTTAGATCATTCATTGAAGTTATTTGTTACAGCACATTTTATGTAGTTTCTCCATCATCTTTATTTAGAGGGAGAAGAGCAGAGACTCTTCTGTGTATCAGTTAGGTAATTACAGAATAGTAAGGGATTTTGGTAGTTCTGGCAGCTAGTCAGCTAGTACTGAAGACAATGACAAACGAATAAAACTGAAGGCTGATGTTCCTGTGGGTTCGTTGTGCTTGGTTTGGATTTTCTTTTTTTTTCCTTATCATTTGTATGTGCAAGGATGAGGATGTCACTCTCTTGCTGTGACACAAAAAGTTTAAGCTCCCGTGGTACACAGGTGTAATTATTAGTAGCCATGCAAAACATAAAGCAGTGGAGAATGAATGTTACAACTTGAGGTGAAAAAATTCATCTGTCTTCAGAGTGAAATAGAAAAATCAACAATGAACATTGTTTCCCCTCCACACGCTTTTGGAATTGCAGCAATATGCATAACTTATGAGAAAAGGTAATTACTCACTAAACAATAAAAAGTAACTTTAGCTCAACACCCATGACTAAGTTCATAAATAATGCACAAAGCAATTCAGAGCAGTTGGAGTACAAAAAAATTGAAATAATTTCAATGTATGTAGCTACTGCAATAGCCAAGACTTCACATTTTAACATCTTAGAGTTCCAAATGGGTCTCTGCCTTAGTTTTTATGCATTTTTCTCCACTTAAATTCAAGATACAAGCTTTCTCTTGACTTGATGAAAGGTACTCAAGAAAGACTATGTTGATATTCAAGAAAGATATCATATAACACTTAACTGAGAAAATAAGATCATATATTTCTTCTTAAAAATAAAGCACAAATCTCAGAATTTAAATGCAAATTTTCCAGAAGCAATTCCTTTAAATCAAACTAAAAAAAAATAAAACAAGCAAACAAAATCAACAAGCAAAATAAAAAACCCCCACTGATTACATGGTGTAAGATAATTTTCAGAGGAAATACTCCATGTTTAAAAATACTGGAAAAAAGTTAGACGTAAAATGACTGCAGTAAGTTATGGGCTCATTTTCTACTCAGTAAAAATATATAAACCACAGTCTGGAAATGATAACTAACTCTAAATTTTGTCCTTTTTATGTGTGCATTGAAACAATTCATTATTCATATAAAATGATGGGAGAAAAACCTGTCACTCATGGTGCCTGTGGGAGAGCAAAATATCTGCTCACAAATAATAGGAGGCATTGTGACTAACAATTTGCACAGAAACTTAGAAAAGTTAAAATTTGAAACACCTGTGAGCATGACTTCAAAGGCTAATATTTTTGACACATGTGAGTACAGTGGAAGATATTTCAGGTGGGTGCACCTATTTCTGTTCGTTAAGTATATCCAAAAGCCTCACCCTTCCCAGTGTTTATTATAGCTTAGACTAATCAGTGACTCAACAAAAGGCTTTAATGTATTTTAGTTGTCTTTAATAAGACTAGAATTCTTGATGACATTTTTTTCTCTTTTTGTAAATATCTATATCCCATTTTTCCCGAACCTACTGAGCCAGGAAAAGTTTAGGATACTAGTTTTATTCTACTCTCCTCTTTCCTTTACCTGATATGTTGTTGATCGCTCATACAATTCCCATTGATGACCCTCGTCCCTAAGAAAATCTCCAGTTGTTTCTTTCTTCCTGGAGATGAGAGTGACACTTCTTTTTGAAATACAAAACAAGAGGGAATCATGTGGTGACTGTTGTGGACTATAAAAATATGCTACAAAGACATTCTGAGAGCTGCTTGAGAGCTGGTGTCTTAAAGTATTACTTTTACACACCAATGACAATAATGTTTACATTCAAGGAAACTTCAAAGTTTCGGGTTGTTCTGAACAGAAAAAAAAGTTAATGTGAAAATACTACAATAAAATGTTGACTCATTTGGAAATTGCATTATTTAAAGTATACTCTTTCTGTATACTTTGGCAAAAAGAGAAGATGGAAATTTAGACAAGTTGAATTTTATTTTTATGGTGAAATAAATTATTTCTGAAAATTTCTTAAGCTGATACTTATTGTAAAGAGAATTAAAGATGAATGTGGTTTTCAGTTGACAGAAGCAATTGGCTGGAGCAAGAGCTCTGAATGATACATATTTAATGAAAATAAAGAGAGTGTTGATGAAATTATTGTTACAACAAAAGAGATGGATTGTGATGATACTTTTAAATTTTAAAGATACAATGCAAGAAAGTAAGAACCTAAAGAAACAAAGCTTAATCAAGTTAATATAGATTTTCTATAGATTGAACACAGTTTCTATTGGATTCTACTGGGAGTTAAACACAATATAGCAAAGGTTGCAATCATAACTCAAATGGCAGCTTCCACCGACTAAAGAGAAAAGGCTTAAGGACAGCATTCAATATCCTTGACAAAGATATTTCAAAAGAGGCTGGCCTCACTGAATTTTTTGGTATATTTTTCTGTCAAGAATTTTATGTGGTCGGCACTGCACCAGAAAATGAACTTGTACGAACGCAAGGGACTCTCAGCAGTGGACATGCCCAAATTATGTCACTGAATAATGTATGCATACTGAAAATGAATGACATCCTAACTCTAACCCTAGCTGTTGGATGAGCCTTATACAAGGCCCCCAAGCCATTGCACAGGTAAAATATTTTCCCACATCTCAATTCTCTTTGCAGCCCATAGTTTCCACCCCTGCTCCATCTGCAGTCCTAAGCTCCCTATTGTAGTACAGAAAATGCAAACTGTCATTTGTTGAAAGAGACAACAGATCACAGGACTGAGGCTGACTTGTCTTGAGCTGGGTTTAGCTTGTTTAAACTGTGATAGCAATTATCTAGCAACTGGTTAACTGTTCCCCAAATTGGTTTTAGCTTTGATTTAGTTTTGTGCCATGATGTTCTTAATGTTTATTGTTAATAGCTGTACCCAGTAGCCATGTTTTGTGACATAACTTCTAGAATAAGGTGTGCTGGGGAAGAGCACCAACACCAGCAGTCACTAGAAGTCCCCTACAATGAACACAAAACATAGTGGCAGCCACTTGTCACAACAGGAGTGTAGCCCTACAAATCAGAGACAACAAAGACAACTCAAAAAAAGAAATGAATAACTGACAAGCAATGAAAGGAAAGAACAGATATATATAGTTGTGTGCAGAAACAAGAGATTAGTAACCCCCAAGGAGACTGCAGGACTAAGAGAGAAGAAATCACTGCAACAAGTATCACACCTCTTCTGGCAAAGCATTGATGGCACCAATGACTCAATATCCTCATCCCTCTCTTCTGTAGGGACTCTGAAGTTGTGACATGGGATTCAGAAAGAGAGTAACCATAACATCAGTAAAACAACCAGTGAGTTAAGAATAAATTTGACTTTTGCAGGTTTGGGGTTTTTTTCAATGAATATTTTAACTGTGTTGTTAATAAGATGTTTTGGGGGTTTGTTGGTTTGTTGTTTTTTTTTTCCTGTGTTCCTTTGGACTATGAGTGTTCTTATTATTATTGTACCTGGGCTTATAACAACTCTTTGTTGTATGTGTCAAGACTTTAATGAGACTAACAATAAATTACTCTGTCTACATGTCAGTTTGTTCCCTGTTTGCCCATAACAAGATTTTGAGAGGAATAGGAACAGGTGTATAGATTAGTTTTGTGATACAGTGAAATCTTACTGTGGAATTAATCTTTTTCTAATGGCAGTGTAGGTATCTTCAATGAGGCTGATCCCCTTAGAGTAATGGAATTAAAAATATGATTCATCCAGAAAACATAGACATTGACTTTTGGATAAGATGGATTGCATTAGAGACATTACTGACTATACAAACTAGATATACATTGAGTATTAAGTGGTAAGACTAGCTGTAAGTCCTGTATTGGAGATGCCCACATTTAGTCACAAGGATAGGACCCCTCAGGACCCCATTGGCCCTTGTTTAGGAACAGGCAAAGACATACTTGCTTGAGGCACTTCATCTGGTTGATAGAGGAAAAAAAGTTTGCAACAGCTGCTTGCAGGAGATAAAGCAGTGAGTGGTGAAATGTGCATGAAGACTACTGCTGTTGGGTATGCCTGGGTTGCCCCTGTAGGAGTAGGCTGAGATGCTGTTAACCACCACATTCGTTACCATTGGATGAAGACACAACACCTTCTGTAGGCAGAGTCACATGTATCTATGGCAAATTACAACCTCTACCATTCCTTTCTTCTGAACAAAACAAAATTCAAAAGAGTGAAGGCTGGAAATTATTTGTGGAAACAACTTTAAGAGTGAAAAAACTATACATCATGTTTGAACACTAACTTTTTAGTCAGCCTCCTGAAGACGAGAATTTCTTTGGCGTTGGTTTATGAAAACAAAACATTTTGTACACATGCATCAGTAGAAATGCATGTGGAATAACAAACCACTCAACTCTTCTTTCATTAAACTTCTGGAAGCTATTTACAAGATGACAGTGAACCCCATTATGGTTAAAGACCTGACTTATGCCTGTGTGCTAATATAGCATGGAATGAGTTGTTGTCTCTCCCAGTAGGGAAAAGTAGCCACGCTCCTAACAGAGTCTTCACAGAAAATCACTAAGGGGAAGAACATCTTTCTAAGGATGATGAGAGAAATTAAAGGTTTTTTTCAAATCCATACGTGCAGTGCTACTGGCACCAAAAGCAGTCAAATAACAGTCAATATTGTCAGACTTAGGCCCCATTCTCAAAATTGTATCAATTTTCTCCTTCGGAGAAAGTGGTCTCTGGATGTAAGTTTTCTGAAATAGGAAACAGACTCTGAAACCACACACATGATGCACTGAAGCCTATCATGCTGGTTTCTAGTCTTATATTTCCTGTCCATAGGACCATACCAAGCCAACTGACTCTATTTCACAAAGTTCAATATGAAACCTCATTGACATTGTCCTGCCACTCTCTCTCCTCTCACTACTGTTCCATAAAGGAGTTGGTAATGCTCATTTATGGACTTTTAAAAAATGGCAGCCTTAAAATATTCTAAGTTTTTCAGATTTTATTTTCGTTCCTTTTCAGGAGGCATAGAGGAGGGAATAGGTGGAGGAGGGCTCTTAGCCCTTCTGGCATTTTTTCATGTTTCATTCAGGAATGGCACTTACTACAGCTGAGTCAGCACTTCTCTTTTTTCCCTCCAGGTTCATTTTACCCTGAGTGTTTGACTGCAAATATTTGAAAGTACTTTTCCTAACTTTCCTGACCCACATTAGTTTCTTGTTTCATTTTGACACCTAGATTCCACTGTAATGAACACAGAGGATATGTGCTGCCTGTGTCTGCTTTGAATGCCACTCATTCCTGTGCTGCATGTTTCCTCAACAGTCCTTGATTCTAATCAGTCTTTCTCAGCTCATTTGTCTTTCCCTCAGAGATTTTGGTGTTCAAGTCCCATCTGTTCCCTGCTGCCACTTTCTGAACACATTTTCATGTTTTATTTTATTTACTGAGTACCACGATGGACTAGTTTTTATTCATTTACCAGATACATGAACCTCTTCTGCTACCTTAGTGTGTAAGCAGACATAAATTTAAATCAGACACAGTAACAGAGTCTCTGAAAACACTGGAAATAATTCATTGGAACAAAATGCTGAATAAGGAATCATTAAAAAGATGGGATTTGTAACAATTTTCAACCATTTCCATATCCAGACCTGGCTGTCAAATCTGCAGTTATTCGAGAAGTTGACAATAAGCAAGAGAGATTTTTCTATTATAAAACAGGCCAGAAAAGTACAAACCACGAGAGATCAAAATTATTCCAGTTGACTTTTCCTTCACTTTTCCTTGATTTTTTAACAAATCAAGTGCAAGAAAATTTTCATACCCTGTCCTTGGTACAAAGTTATTAGTTGCAAACTACCTACCATTGACCTGTGAAATTTTCTTTTCAGAAGTGTTGGAATTATTTCAGAAAAAGTTTCATATCTTCGAAACAGAATAAATAAATGGAAAATAATTTAATCTTTTATAGTGTTCTCCCATTTTTTTTCCATGGTGATTATTTCCAGTCCAAGAAACTCTGTTAACATTCTCCAGAATGAAACCCTGGTTCCAACGAAATGTTTTCTATGCCTAAAAAAGAAAACAGTATCGTGAAGGGAAATTAATTTAGAAACAAACTAAAGCTTAATCATGTGTTATTCTGTACATATTTCTAACTGCATAGTGGTATCCAAGTGGGCACAAGGCACCATGGGTGAGACACCAGTCTCTATACTTTTTTGTTTATCCTATACTTGATGAAGCTTAGCTTGGTTTCTTTGTGAGAAGGAGTTCAAAGGCAAATACCCAACTCTTCAAGCTAAACATGAGTCTTGTCTTCTTGTGCAATACTTTCATTATTCCAGAGTCACAGGATTGTCTTGAGTGGTTACACTCTCCAGACAGGTGACTAAAGGCTTCCTGTAACAGTACTCCTGCAGAGTGCCAGCACCAACACAGAGGACTGGTCACACCATGATGCAGTCCTCAAAGCCAGAAACTGTTCCTCTACTTTGAACTCAAAATGATTGCCTAGTAGCAAAACCATATTAACAGTAAATCAGCAGGAGAGTGTCAGTTTTGTTAAATTACTGTTATAGAGTAAAGCCTAAGATTGTTGTTACCATCCTACATTATTAAGGTAAGTGATGGTTCTGTTCAGACTTTTTTGCTGAAAGTCTATCTCAAGGGAGAGAGAATTTCTTTTAAACCAAAAAAGGCATAAGATATAAAACATCCATTAAAATATTTCAGCTTTGATGCTATTTTTCTTTTTCTCAGTTGTCTTTCTTTTGATTAAAAGTTTCAGTGTTTTCATAAACTAATAAGGTTTCCAGTTTTCACTGCAAATAAGTTTTTAAAAGTTAAATGAGGGGGGAAAGAATAGTATTTCCAAGAAAAAGTGTTTCTCTAGCAGAGTACAAAAAGCTGCCGTTCATTCTGCAGAAAAGCACACACAATGCCTATGCTTAACAGAATGGAGTCTCATTTCCCCTTGGAGAACTGAATTATGTCGAATTTCTAGTCTGTACTCAGTGGTGGCCCCGTACAGCAGCCAGACATCACTGCACTCAAAGGGAGAAAATAGGAGGTCATTTTCACTATTCTTCTTTCCACCTTGAACATTTTTCTACAATGGAAGCAGTCCACTGTAGCTAAACTACTACAAATTATCTTTTAAGAATTAGATTTTAATTAAAACACAAGAACTATCTGTGTTAACCTCTAAATATAGAGTCAAAACATTGAAATTGTATTACTCAGTCCTTAACAGAGGTCACTTTCATCACAGACTGCAAAATAACTGGCAATACACTAGTGAGGTGCTAAGTACTTTCTTCAAAATGGATCTTGACAGTACTCAGCCTATGCTATGTATGAACCTTTCCCTATAACACATTCTTTATATACTCAGCCTTTATATTGTGGTAACTCAATAAAGGCTGCAGATAGGGAAACAGTCAGTTTAACTTGCAGATTCAGAGGTTAATCAGGACTGATTTAAGACAAAGGGCCATAGGCCCCTTTTTTGAAAACAATCCCATAACTGGTCTAATATTTGACATACTAGTCCAAATTTCCATGTATCTGGCAGTGACTCTTCAAATAGTTAACTATTTCCAGGATCCAGGCATGCAGATATGCTCACAGTAGCATGGACCTTACTCTGATATATCTGCATACTGCTATTCTGTCTAATCCAGAACTCATGGAAGTCAAAAAGCCCTGGTAGAGCTCATCTGCTTTTGCAGTTCAAGACTTCTTCAGAGATCCTTATTTCTGCAAGTGTAGTTATTAGCTGCTGGATACTGGCAGAGACAGCCAAGAAAATGCTTTGCTGGCTGTGGCTTACAACCAAATCTGCTCACATATGCACTCTCCATCCCTTGTGGCTTCAAGTGGGCACAAGTTCCAGAGTCAGACACAGCAGAAGACTTTTGAATTAAGTCTATCCATCTATAATGATTAGATAGCAAAGAATGGGCTCTGAATTTCCAGCAGAGTATTTCTGTGGTGGTAGTTATCTTCATGCTTAATTTTCTGTAACCATGTTTACTCTCAGTGAGAGTAAACTTTCAAATACTCTTCTATATCACAAACAACAGAGATAATCTAATTTCTGCTTATTGAATAAGCAACAGAAAAAATTAATTATGAGGATAGACAATAAGAATTGTCTATCAAATAGTCATTGCAATAACATTTGAAATTCACAAATCTTTCCATGAAGAAACAGAGACTGTCTGCATTTTTTTGTACAATTATGAGCTTAATTCTAAGAGGAGTCAGAGAAAACTGTTAACTCGTTTGGTTTTAAATTCATTTTGATTTTATTTATTGCAATTAATTATTAGAGCTGAAGAGAAGGTAATATTTGAGGACAAAAGAAAACTCTTCCTACAGTCCAGTCAGTGATTAAAGCAACAAAAGATCAGTGGAGTTGTGACAGAGACCTTTAAAAGAATCATCGTAATTCACTTCGGTGCCTCTAAGAGGGCTGTAATTTTTAATCTTACAAATGTAACTTTTCACCCTAAAGCCTGAGACACCCAACTAATGTGTCAAAAAGGATTTATCTTTCTCAGAATTCTAAAGTCAGTGCAGCCACTCACTTGTTATGGAACAAGCAACTGCAGCTTCACAAACATGCTTTCATATACACTCATGGCTCAGTTGTTATTTCTGTGCTTTGCAACTCCTGCACTCAATTAGTTTGGTATTCTGTCAGATTCAAAACTTGCAGGCTATTCACTTCCTGTCTTATTTGCTAATTGTCTCTCTTCTGAGGAGAAAACTGTAGGTTGTTTTCTGGTATTTCAGAACATAATGTTTGGAACAGAAGCACATTATGTACATTACAAAGAGAAATAACACCTTATTAAAATAATAAGGAGATCATCTGGTGAATTATTATTAAAGCACCAGACAGAAGCAGTACCAGATGATAACATTATTTTGTCCCATGGGGCTTGTTACTCGAAGATACTTCTGAAAAAGGGATATTACCTGTACAGTCATTGTTTCCTGCAGCTAGCCCCAGAGCTTTCCCCAGCCCAGGCACTGTATAAGGGTTAAGGTATTTTCTTCCACTGCTACTTGAAGTTGTAGCTCAGAGTGTCAGTCAGACTTTGGGCAGTATTCCCCTGGTAATTGCATCTCAAATGCAAGCAGGGTCACTAAAGAAACCACAGTCTACTTATCCTCTAGTCTGTTATTTCTATCATGGGGCCATAAAGAGAAAGAAGTTCTCACAGGAAAAGATCTGAAGAACAATCTGACTTGATGCAAGACAAAGCAGAAGACATGTCCACAATAATTCCAGTCTCAGAAATGTAAGATTGACATTACTTCCAAACAGCTGCTCTTCCCCAGGCTGGGCCAACCCCACCTTCAGCTAATACTGAAGAGGAGGCATTAATGGTGACAAATCACCACTGGAACTGGAACTCTTCAACTTGCGTCTCAGTTGCATGAGGATATCTCTAGGCTTTCCTTTTAAAAAAGGGAAGAAATTATGGTTACAGCAGCAGATACCTGGGCCTTATCTCAACCTTTTGCATCCAGACAGGGCAAAAAAGAAAATGGAGAACAGAGAAATATACAAGTGTTTAGACTTCTGTTGCTGCTGCTTTTAAGATTCCAATATTTAAGAGTTTTAACTAACACAAACCTGCATAAGAACTATTTGTTTGAAGCAGAATCAAAATAACACTTATTTAATTTTTCTTCAACTCCTGGTTTTGTTTATTGAAACTTAAAAAAGAGTACAAGATTTGTCTCTAGTGCTGTGGATAACAATAGGGTTCAAAGAGGCCCTGCAAAGAGACAAATTAGAGGACAAGCAATCACCAACCATACAAAGTTCGACAAGAGGAAGTGCTGGATTCTGCACCTGGGATGGGGCAGTTCTGGATGCATGTACAGACTGGGGAATGAGATACTG
>JAWWLZ010000118.1:35755119-35765865 GCA_035041345.1 Poliocrania exsul
CAAGACAGGAGCTGCACCATGTCCGGCTTGTACCTCAGCTGTGGTGGAACTGACCTAACACCTCCCACTGCTGCACATATATCTTAGGTTTGTGTCATCTAGTATGAAATATTTCCTTGGTTACCCAGTCAGGTGATAACTGTCTCTCAATCCACATAGATTCTCTGAGCCTGCTAATTTGAGGCCTAGCTAAAACCACTACAGTGATTAATAGTTATTATGCAGTATGCAAATAAAAATATATTTTCTGGAGGGATGTAAAATAACACTTTTCCTTCTGCTCAAAGTGAAAAAATGTTCTGATAAGTTTAAACATCCTTAAACACACAGCTGCCTTCTTGCTTTGCTCCTGGTGTGGTCTCTGTTGTGGGTAATATAAAAAGCCAATATAGACATGGCTACAGGATTTTATGCCTCTGAGAGATTATTTGATTCTGGCATTGGCAGCATACTCTCTCATCCTCTCAAGAATATAACTCTATTGCACCAGGGATAGCAGTAAGGGAGGAAGCAATGAGAACAACTAAAGGATGTAGCAACAAAAAACACTGGGAAAGAAAACAGAAGGAACAAAGGGAAAAAATCAGCTTCTGAAATGTTGTTTCTCAGTTTCAATGTCTTTGCAATGGGGGTAATTCTACATTGGTGAAAGGAGATGTTCAATTTAATTATTTCTTTCATGCTACCTTGTCCTACAACCATCTGGCAGACACCTGCAATCATATCCTGACCCTGCAACTGAGAAGCATCTACTGTAGGGTTTAAACAGCCACAGAAGAGCTAGAAGCAGCACAGCCACACACATCACACCACCCAAAACGGCAGGGCAGCACAAAAGGTGGCAGAGCTATGGTACTGCAGATTAATAAATGTGTGGGGAAAAAAATGCCACTTGACCCCACCCCCTAATTGCCAAACTGCATTTTATTGATTGTGTCAAAATAGGCATATAGGTGACATGGAAATCCCATGGCATCATCGACACTTTCTTCTGGTCAAGGGCACTGGAACCAGCGTCTCACCCTGAGACAGTGCATAGCCAGGTAGCTGCTTTCAGATACACTGAACCCTCAGTGATACCCTCCCCTAAGGAAAATATTTCACAACTGGACCTTATGTGCTCTGAGCATCTCACTTAACTTTTGATGTCTGGTCACTCAGCCCTTGGTAGTTTGCAGTTCTGGGCATGGTCAGCAGCAGATTCCTTGGAAAACTTTACAGATGGAGATGCAGTTACCTGTGAAATTAAGGAGCACCTACAACAAGTAACAAGGATATTACCTGTTACGGGAGTAGACAAGTAGTGCTTACACAGTTTACAGATGGGACTCTCTAAGAAGGTTCTTAGGTGGCCCCTGAAGTTACCTTGCTTGGATTAGACATGAGAGTATGTTAAAGACTTGCAAATAGACAAACCAAGAGAATATACATGATGGGAAATTTTCATTCAGCTCTCCATCTTTAAATATGGTGGTTATTTTCACATGAGATAATCTCAAAGAGGCTTTAAATGTACTAGTCATCTAAAAATTTGACATGCAGAAGAGGAAAATACATACTTAGGAATTTCCACCAGTTTTATCAGCTTATTTTCTCATTTGCTTTCCCTCTCACATTTGCTCATATAGAAAATGTTCTCATGCAGAAGATCCACTGCTACTTTATTCTTCCCATTCCTCAAAGGATTCTAGTTCTGCTGCAGTGTTTGGAACAAACAAAAATCTCATGGAAGTGTGCCATGTAGTCTTATTACTATATTTCAACAGATGGTAAGCAGCTATGTCTATATCCTTGCAGGGTTTTTTTTTCCTGAGGAGTGGGGAGCTGCAGCAAAGCAGCACTTAATGTAATTTTTTTCTATTGTTCCTAGTTCCACAATACACATGTAAAGCTAAACAAACAAGATTCTCATTTTGAATGTGTTAATCATGCTCGCAGTTTGAGAACAATGAAGAATTAGATTAACTTGTATTTATATCTGTGCATGTTAATCTACACAAAACACAAATGTTTAGTTTGCACAGATATGGGAAAGTTGTGTACCCGTTTCTTTCCCTCTTTGTATATTGTGCCTATATCTCCAGCAGAATTCATTGCAATGAAGGTCACATGTTGCGATTGTCAGATACAACATAGTAGCAATTACCCAGGCAAGCAGTCATAGTGATCTGTTCAAAGGAAAAAATTGTAGGAGAAGAGACTCATGAGCTGACAGAATTAAGAGTGAACAAAGCTCATGAATAAAAGTTTTGAATAAGTATGCCACTAACAGTGTTATAAAACTGCAAAGCTGAGGAGGAGAGTGATGCCTGCAATTGAATGTTCCAACTAAAATGCAGAGACCATTTCAGAGTTATCAGCATCACAGCACTAGCCATCGTTTTCAGTGAACACTGGTCTGCAGAACACTTCTGTAGTCAAAAGTAATTGAGGAAACAAAATGTGTTACAAAACCCTACCCAAATACAGAAGTGATTTTTCTGGGAGATGGTCAGTAGTTTCTTTCAAAATGCTTGCAAGGTCTGTGACCCACCCAGTAAAGGAACAGCAGCAACAACAAAAACCTTAAGATACTAGCCTTATAATACCTACTATATATTACCTACTATATATCATATATGTGTAAATATATATATTTATATATATATATATGTATGTGTGTGTGTGTGTGTGTGTGTGTGTGTGTATGTATGTCATTATACATAATTTCTGTTTAACAAACTACAGATTAGCAGGAATAATAAGCATGCTATGAAAAGTTCTTAGTCTCAAATATGCCAGCAGCACTGAAGGAATTTGAATGAAATATTTTAGGAACATAAACCAACTTAAGGACAGCTCCTAAACAGGGAAAGTAACTTAAATGATTTTGATATTCTTTGTTGCATAGAAATAATCCAATTCGTCTTCCAAGAGACAAGAAAAGCTCTGCAGGTCATTCGTGTCAGATGAGATGTTGAGGAATATATTCAGTGCAGGTAGCTTGGTTTGCAAGCTCCAGATCGAGCTCTAGGTGGTGGAAGCCCCAGGCAGGAGGCTTTGAACTGGCACTGACCTTTTGCACGAAAAAAGGGACAGGGACCTGTGGTTCCGCCAGGTGACTAGACACTGAGAGACACAGCAGGAGCCAAGGACTTTGAAGGAGAGCCCAGACTTCTGTGTGAATAGACTCTGAGAGTATAAAACCCCAGGTGTTAATTTTTTGGGTCTCTCCTCAGAGGCACTCAGCTTGAGCTGTTTCTCTGTTAACTGTGTTGTGAATAAATTGCTTTTAAGGATCCAAGAGAAACCCAGAGCTGAGTCAATAAGGAAAACGAATCTGACTGTGTGTGTGGTGTGCATAGGGAGTCAAAGAGGGCACCTGTTGGCTCATTGGAGCCACCCACTATAAAGAAACTTTGATCCCAGCACTCAAAATCTCTGATTGTGGGAGTGTGGCTGCCGGAGTGGCTTGTGAGTGGTCAGACAGGATAGTTTCCTTAACATGACACATTGTAAGATAAAGTAGTAAAACCAATGTACCACATAGCCTTGTAAAATGCCAAAGGCCAGACCGGCCAACCCACGCAATGTTCTCCCCTTGTGATCCGTGATGCTATGCCAGCTTGGTGTACCTTTTATATCAGTCTCACCTTTTATGACATGAAAGGAGAAATGTATTGCTAAGATGCTGGCAGAAGAATTCAGAAGGAAAAAAGAATGAAGGTTCTGTCTTTCTCCTTTTAGTTATTTTTCATGGGGTGCCATGAGACCTGATTGAATTCCTGTCTGGGCATGTATCTTAGTTAATGTGTTAACAGGCATTTGGGATAGCAGCTCTCTGTGTTGAACCTGGTCTACGTGAATGAAAGAATTCAGTATGCTTTGAATAAAATCAAGAGGGCCTATAACCAAGTTATTTAAAATATTGTAGGACTGGAAGAGGTCTTTTAAGAAACTGAGTCCAGTTCCAGTCATTAATGCTGGCATTATTGTAAAATGAATCTTAAAACTAGATTTTCTTGATTTTCTTTTCTTTTTTTTTTTGTTTTGTTTGGTTTGTTGTTGTTGTTGGTTGATTGGGGTTTTTTTTGGACCCTACTATTCCTTCTAGAATTTGGGTCTATACTCTCAATCTTCAGAAATCTTTCCAGTTTGCAGTTGCAACTGGTTTATGGCTGGTTCATCCCCAAACAGTTTTATCATAAGCACATCATCTAGTTGAACTAGTTCTTTCCCATTCCCACCACTGTCCTCTGGGACTTGCACATAGGAGACAACCACCCCCTCCACTCCCGTCAGAGCCATCATGTTAAGTAAGCCAATGTCTTTTGATTTCTAATAGTAAAAGATGTTTTCCCAAATGTCCTTTCCCACCATGGAGACCCTAGCAGAGACTAATGTCATTAGCCCTGACATATGTGTCCTTGGCCTGTATCCTATTGTACCCATTTCTACCTTTCTGGTCCTTAAGATCACTCTATGTCAATGTACAAGAGTCTGGTACTGCCACAGACCACAGATGCTCCCTATATGTTTCAGCCAATTTCATTTTCATGCTCCTATCTGTTCTGTCAAGGTCTTTATTGGAAATAGTAAATAAGATTTGTCCAGAGACTAGTCCTTGAGGAAACTGTCTAGTAACCTCTTTCAGCTTGGTTATTTGCCTCACAGTATGACTCATTTTCATCTCTCATTTATAGAGCTCCTTAACACATCTCAGTTCCTGTAATAATCTCCACCATTTTAGCTAATAATTTCCCATGTGACACTGCATCAGATGCTTTGCTCAAGGTCAGATTGATTTGATCTGCTGCTTTTATCTACGAAACCACCTCCTTTTTTTTTTTTCCTCTAGACACATAAATGAAGATCTTATCAATCTTTGAAAAGACAGGCATCAGGATAGCCTGATAGAATGTTCCTCTGACCAAGCCTTGCTACAGTTTACTCCCCTTTTCATTTATGTGTAGAGTTTTAATTAGTGTCTCTTTCAAAGTTTCCCACATAATCCCTGAACACAATTGAGGTCAGTAAAGCTCATAAACCATAACTTGATATTTTAAATCCCCTAGAAGATAATGTGATAATTAAGACAAAGTGATAATGTGTGCTTTATGCAGCTGTGGATGGCAGGGGGAGGTAGAAGAATCAGTTAACCCCTAACCTTTAAAGTTAATGCATATTCTCTCTTTCTTTACCCAAAGAAATGGGGAGTGACAATATCCAGTACAAAGTGGAAAAGCAACAAGTAGAATTAATTTGAGAAAAAATAGCTGTACCAGATCAAATCAGCAGTCCTTCTACATCAGGGCTTTCTCCATCAGGGACTCATAGCAGGTCCCTAGGGAAGAGTATAGAAACAAGAAAAGCCTAATGTGCTGTCTTTCCACTAGTTACTTCCAGCTTCACAGGTTTGCGGTTAATGGGTCCTTGACACAAAGGTGGTATCTTCCTGTCAAAAAGACATTTCTGTACTGGATTACTTTCCACAAGTCAATGTCAGCTTCCAGCATTCACAATGTCTATGAAGACATTGTTTCTTTTGAGTCCATAATCTGCTGATTTTTCTTGATGATCCTTAGTTCTTTCAACAACAGGAGAAAACACTGAACCCTTATACCTGCTCACCTTCTCCCTTCCACAATACAGTTCTGTTTTGCCCCTCAGCTTTTTTTTTTCTGGAGCTGAGCAGCCATATCCATGGAAATATTCCCTGAGCACAAGATATGGAGCACCTTCAATCACCTTTGCTTCCCCCCACTGGGCATTCTCTTGCCTTTCCTCTGTCTCCTCAGTGTGCAGCCTGCTTTATCCAACAGACTAGGGCCATCCCCAGAGGGGGAAAATAGTTTTAAGACCTTTGAGAATGAAGCCAGGTCCATCACTGCCTCTACCAAATGCTGCTGGTCAATTTACACAATCCTGCTCCAACCACCTCAGAAAAATCTGACCATTAAAAGCTTTGTGGACACTATTTTTAAGTGTCTACTTCTGACTCAACAGATAAAGAATGTAGAAACCAGCAAATGTTCAGGTTAACAAGACATCGTGACGTTTTAATCCTGTTCAGAATTTTGCCATCATACCTGCCGGATGCCATTCATAAAATCTTTCTGATTTACCTTTAATTTCTGCATAAGATATGTGTTCATTTATCAGCTATAATTAGCCAGTTACAGAAAAATCGCCCCTCCCACCCTGCATAATGAAGGCTAAATAGACATTCATGGCAGTGTGCTGCAGGCAGTGGTGCTGCACTACAGCAGGGCTCCCCAGGAGTGCTGCCCATTGCCTGGGGCCTCAGCTCTGCCTGACCACATTCACCTTCCTAGCGGCTCCAACAGGCTCCAGCACAGCCCTGGTCAGGCAACCAACAGTGCCTTCTTATTTTATTTGGAGCAAAGGGAGAGATCGCATCACTTCAGTTCCCTTAATTTTGAAGCTGATAAACCCATTGTGGAAATGGCACAGGGGAAATGCCTGTTTAAACACTTTTATTAAAGAAAAGCAAAGCATTACTGTCTTTTTAACTTTTAACTCAATGTCACATATTTTATTAATTTATTAGAACATGAATTTTTACTAAACCACTACCCAAGTAATTTGTGCACAGGTGAGATTGAAATTTTCAGCTTTCTCTGACATTGCACATATGATCCAATCTAAAACTTAAAACTGATTAAAAAAGCATTCTGTATAACCAGTACCTTGAATGTCTTGCAAAGTTTCAAAACGGATAGTCTAGCTTAGCACACTATGCTTTATAAAATGTAAACTTTGCTTTTTACAAACTATGGTCTTTTTTAAAAAGATGCAATTTTTTTGAGGCTCATGGTTTTGTCCCACAACCAATATTACAAGAGAACATTGCCCTCTGGTGTCACAGGCTTTGTGCTTTTGAGGGCTCCCACACATATTTTCTTTTCACCCCTTTTTTTCTTCTCTTTATTAACTGCACTGACGGCCAAGCTGTGGTTCACAAGCAAAAAGGGATATTTTCATTTCAGTGGGGAAATTTTTGCAGCCATGTTACAATTCTAAGGGGTGTGGCAATAATCTTTCTACAGTACTGACCGCCAGAATTAGATCCTTTCAGATTGGATGATACTGTTAAATCTTTGCTGATTCTTTTTTATGACTAATTTATTAACTTATTTATTCATCCTCTTGAATATGTGGGGTTTAAGCCTTTAAAGTGAATTAAAGCCAACAGAAGACTGAAGAAAAGATATTACTAAATTCTTTATTGCTACCAGAGTTTTTCTGATCATAACTGAGTTCTTCAGCCTGCACTTGGACAGGGATGAGCTCTGCCTAATTGCTCACAAGTTTTCCCCTGAGCACACACCAGCATACTAGGACAAAGGAGTAACAGAAAAGAGCCAAATGAAATGCAAAGAAGCCAAACAATGCCTGGATGTTGGATGGAAGTACTAAAAGAGAGAGGAAGCTCTATTAAACAGTTGGGGAAGGGACAGGAGTGGTGCCATGGGAGTAGCATAAAGCTTAGATTTGCCTGGCTAGCCTAGCAGGCTCTCAGGTGGTTTGCACAAAGCAGAATAGGCAAGGTAAAGTGCCAGATTTTTGTTTCCTAAACTCTTAAAGATCCTTTTTCTACTCAAATGTTCTAAGTGTTTAGTAGATGGTGTTTTCAAAGGGATAGTTACCATAATGAATAGATATTTTTGCCAGCTAATCAGTCCATGCAAAATGCATAGACAGGCACTATTCTAAGTAGTGAGTGATGATTCCAACAGATGATCCCACTAATTCCATCCATGACTTGCAGCAACTCTGAAAACCACAAGGTGCAATAGGTGTACATTCCAAAAACAGAAGCTAGAGACTAACTGCAGGGGTGGCCAGATGGTATTTCTTGTATTGCTTATTAGACAGCCCCCTGGATATTGTCTAATCATTTACCTTTTGCTCAGTGAGATGCTACCTGTAGCTTTAGCCTGCTAACAGTTAATGGTCTAGGATCAATTCTGTGTAAGACCCTTCACAGACCACAAAAACACATCTAGGGATTATATTGTTTCCCCTCTTACTGTAAATATTGAAGGGACATTCTTCTCTCCTTCCATTAACCAGAGATAATTAGCTGAGAGCAGACATGTTCAGCTGTATATATGGATTTCTATCTGTTCTGTGGAATTTTCCCCAGATGCACCCAGCCAGTTTTTGAGCCAAGCTCTCCACTGGCTCACAACCACTGAATTAAAGCCTTGTTGATAAGCTAAACACAGAGATTTTTCTTCCCAGCCATTTACAAGGCTGTTCACTTTTGAATTATTAACAAAACAAAACAAAAAAAAATCCTTACTCTCTCTGTTCTTACAAGAAACTAGAAATTGCCCTCTTGAAGAATTGAGGGCTGACTTATTTTTGTGCATCTCCTCATTTGTAAAGTGCTTATACAGAGGTTGTTGCTACCAGAAGGATTGAAAGAGAGGAAGTTGGAGATTGAGATTAGACATGAAGTCGACTTTCAGAATTAGAGAAAAAAAAAAACTACAAAACTGAAATTTGAAAGGAACTGCAGTCTAGACTTCATGAGAAAAGTTATGTGAAAAAAAAGTTATGTGAAAAAGTTATGTGAAAAAAAATAAAATCTCTTGCAGCATTGAAGAAGGAGGTAGGTAGATAAATGCATAAGAAAAAATAGTAGTGAAGCAAGAATACAATCCACAAGCACTCCTTTATGAAGCTATTTTAAAAAACAAGAATAGTAACAGCAGTAAATCTATATTTTGTTATTCTTTTAATGTCCTTAACAATGACCATTTACACTTCTCCTTATGCAGAGCTAGCATAGGCTTTTGGTGGATGTGTACGAGACTAAATCAAGACACTGATCAGGCTGATTGTGACTTTTGTTACTTCTTGGCTGGAAGAGTTTGAAGGGTTTGATAGCAATGAAGCTAAAACATATCAGGGTACAATGCTTCAATCTGATATGAAATTCAATGACAGTCTGAAATTCAGATTTTGCAGAGTCATGGCATAAACAAACGCAGAACTGAAAGACATTCTCCATAGCAAATTGTTGACCAGACAGAGAATAGACTGAAAAAGGTAGAGCAATCTCACCAAAGTCAATGACTACACTTCCACACTAGGGACCAGGCATTTTCTTTGCCCTTGAAATTTATTTGCAGTGAATCATGCCATGCATGCTGTCTATGGCTGGTAGATCACATTTCTCTATTTTTGCAAAACAAATACTGCAATTAAAAATTTGTGCGTTGCTTGCCAGGTGTGGTAGCCAACAAGCTGGAAGGTGTTGGTTTGTCCTATGTGTCAGAAAGCCAAAATTTCCTATGCTTCACTTTGTCTTGCCACATACTTCATTAGTTTTACTTATTTTTCAGGACTTCAAATAAATCCATGGAGATTGTTACTTGTCACTCCTGAAAATCTGCTAACTATCTTTTTGATTTCACTGCCATGAGTTCTGGCATATCACTACATCACTATTGATGGAGTAGGGGTCTTCAGCAAGTGATTTCAATCCTTGCTACATTGCTTTCCAAGCATGCTCTTAGAAAGGATGATTGAGATCTCATTGAACAGAAGTGTTCCTCCTTAGCTCATGCATAGCTGTCTCCAGAGGCTGGTTAGTCAGTCTTTGCAAATTACTGAATTTGCAAATTACTGTTGGCTGAAGATGGCACTGGAGCCTCTGTAAACTGTTATATGAGGCAAATTGCGGACAAGCTGATTTGAAGAGTCACACATGGGAAGAAGATCTGCAGAATAAAGTATGCTTCAGGGATGGTAACACACTGAGGTTCATCCAAACCCCTGGCTCTGGAGATGAAATGAAGGATCAGTCCCCTAGACATTAGATTCAGCTGCCTATCTTTGTATGCAGTGTGGGCATCCATCTGCATTTGGGCTTCATGCCCAACAGATGCAAAGATCTTAGAGGCAGACACTGCCTCTTACACATTAATGTAGCACCTGGCACAGTGGAGTGCTGTCAGTGTTAGGGCTTTAAGCAACACTACCATGGCTACAATGAATGGTAGAGAGAGAAAGATAATTAATTACCTTCCAGAAAATCTTACTCCCTAGTATAGCGTTCAATAAGAGTATTGACTGGATTAATTTCATTGCAGAGCTGCAAAAGCAGCCTTAGGGTTATTTTTTATTTTAGACTTGTTTTAGTGTTTATCAAGGATTTTTTTATGCGAGACAACAGTGTCTCTTGGACACTCAGAACTGAACTTTACCCATTTACTTGCATCTAGACCTGGTACCACCACCCTAACCCAATCTAGCCATGCTAACTGGGTGCTGGGAGGCTGTGAGTGTTTGCCCTGGATGTCACAGCTAATGTTGTCACTGCTCCTTTTAGAGCCTCTTCCACACACAGTTCTATTGGGCAGATAAACTCTGTCATGCCCTGTGTACATCCTATTTCCTGAGACGTCTCCTCCCTTTCTGTCAGCTGCTGAAAGGAGACAAGGTGACTCCCAAGGCCACTTAAAATTCTTATTGGTCTCTTCAATGTAGTAGATGCAAATCTCATAAAGTGATACAGCTTCATTACTTTCAGTGGACCTATGCCCACATACGCAAGATGCAGATCGAACTGACTTTGAAAAATTTTGAGACTACATTACCCTCTGGTTGTCTGTTTAATGGTTTCCGTTGTTAGTTACTTGTAGTTTTGAATGACAATGTAAATTCTCTCCCTCCCACTACAGAACAAAGGAATAGCCCAACCACTTTGAATTCCGAGTTGATGACCTGAGT
>JAWWLZ010000118.1:35765965-35787065 GCA_035041345.1 Poliocrania exsul
TTCCCTCTCCCCTCCTGGAGTTTAAACTCCAAACACTTTTTATACCTTTTTTTTTCTTCCATGTGGTTTTTGTGGCTCAAAGTCAATCTGTTGGGGGGTGATGGTGATGCAGATGCCTGAGGGAGGTGGCTCCTAGAAGATATCACAAAGGAAGGCCATGCTATTGCTTAACAATCCACCCTAGGTTAATCTTATCAGTTTGAAAGCCTTTGTCCTCGTCTGGAGCACCCCTTCAGGAGCTGAGGCATCTCCTTCAGCCCATCAAGCCTTATCAGAGGGGCCATCACCTCACAGACTGGGGATGAGGCCGGCGGTGGAGCTGAGCCGTTCTGATTCTTTTTTTTTTCTTTTTCCTCTTTTTTGGCCATCTACGACCATCGCTCAGCTCTGCAATCCCAGGGAGAAGCGGATCATGCCTGTCCAGTTCCTTCCCTTGGGAGATGAGGGCCAGTGTATGGTTTCTCCAGGCCTGCTGCCTGTGGCTTGGCCCCGGGTCCCGCCCAGCAGCCCCAAGCCGGTTGCGTGGGCAGGCGGGCGCGGCAAGACTCTGTTGTTTTGTGCTGCTCATCAGAGAGAGAAGGGGAGCTTTCCCATCTCCAGGGACAGAGGTTCTGCATTGCCTGCTGGCTTTTCTTCTGCTTTCAGCTCTCCTCACATGAGTCATTTTGGTGAGGTCATCGGTTGCTGACTGCTTTGCCCCGGAGGGGCTGCACTGCCAGCTGAGGCACGGCAGCACCCCCTACTGTCTACAAATATAGTTGCACCAGTGAAAGAGCAGAGACAAACTCAATTTCATCTAAAGGTTTTGCCGTGTCTTATTTTGTTCTGATTTGTTTTCTCATTGGGGGTATGGTGTAGTTGTTTTGATTTTGTGTTAGTTTTCGTTATACATATACGTAAGAACAGTTATCCTTCTTATATCTATTTTCTAATTAAAGATCCTTTTCTTAAATTTAATAAGGAGTGAAGTGATTATTTAGGAGGAATCCTCTCCTTTGGTTTTTGGTAAACATTTTGGTTTTTCCCTCAAACTAAGACATTACTGTTACCAAGACAGGCTATCCTTCAGTCTGAAGCTCTTTACTGATCTGGGGCCGACTCTTGGATGGTGATTTCCAGTGTAGAGCTATAAACAGAAATGCAGGAAGCGACAGCAGCCTGCCATTTGGAGAAACATGGTTTTTGTCATCTGCCTGTAAAACAATCACTTATTTTTAGTGAGTTTGGATTTTTTGAAAATGTTGCAATATTATTTAAGACTATTATTTTACCGAGGGAGGGAACCAATCCCAAACTCAAAACATGTAATCAAACAATAGATATTCATCTTAATGTTCAATGCATATTCCAATGATATTTTGGTTTTCTGGTAACATTGTTAATGACTTGTCATCATGAAACAAAGAGTGAAGCTGTTTCACTAGATTCTGAAACAGCATGAAATCAACTGAGGGTTACACTGATTTTGCAAAAACTCACTGCTGGTAGCAATTCTCCCTATGTTCAGCAAACCATGAAATAACAGTATATCAGATTTCTTACACTGAGAAACAGGGAAGCAATCCAAAGACAGTGGCCTTTGGCAATGTCTAGCAGAAAGGTGAAAGGGCTGAAACATAAGACTTCCTTTCTTCCCCCCTCTCTACATGTTCAGATGTTCATAGAGAATCAGTGTAAAAATCTTCCAGAGCCTAGATCAGTGGAAACATGGAAATTAATTGCTGCAGTCACCTCATTACTCGACTGTCAGTGTTAATAGATGTTTAGCACTGCAATAAGAGCGGCAATGGTGTACGATTTTATCACTGCAGAAAAGTGCTTTTAAAGTAACACCTCACCAAAGCAGCTGGCCCGGTTCTGGACACTGTAAATACAGCTCAGGATACTCCTGCCCTGCTGTTGGGGATGGACTAATTCATACACAGCATCCTCACCACTCTGTGGCACCAGCAAGTGTGAAGACAGTCCTGCACCTGCAGAGCTGTTCGGAGGCAGTACTTGTGAAGAACACTTTGGCTTGGTTGGAAACAGCCACTTAACTACAGCTCTTTCAAAAGTCCACCAACAAGCACTGACGTACAGAAACAGTTTGTTTGTTATGTATCATGGTGAAGCAATGAACATTAAGCTTTATTCCATAACATTGGTAGCTTCATCCTCAGACTTCTCAACTATGCCTGTTCTGGAAATAGACTAAGCTGGGAAAAAAAAAAAAAATAAAATCAGTATGAATCCAATCCTGAACAAAGTATCTGTGTTGATAAGGTTGAGGATATAGCTGTAGTTGTGTAGCTGATCAGAGGCTGTCTTGAAAATACTTTCTAGTGAAAGCTGGGATAGAATTCCTCAGAGTCATTTCTTCATGTAGAAATATATCCCTGGGGAATAAAAACCGATGTGCTCAGAAAAGTGCATCTAATTCTATCCTAATCAAACAAGATAGTACAAGCTCTTATAAGACAAAAGAACTAGGCTGTTATTGTTGTTGTTGTTGTTAATAATTATTATAATAATAATTATTATTATGATGATAATCATCATCATGGCTAGGCTTCCTGAACAAAGATTTGGGAAGGGCTCTCGCCACATGGGTGTGCCCTTCAAGCCTGCACAGTGGACTGGTTTTTTAGGTGAGGCACAGCATGTGCAGAACTGGCCCCTCCCTTTACTCCTATGGTTCATTTGCCATGGCCGAGCGAGCCTGGACAGTAACAGTGAAGCCCTCAGGACTAATGGTAATAATAATCATCATCATCTTATTTCTATGGGAGAAAGTGTGTAGGAAAAATTATCTCACATGACAAGACATTGCATTTGCTGCTAAACAGTTTTTTTTTCAAAACTTGAGTAATGCTTTAGAAGCAGGGGCCAGGTTTAGTCAACAAACAGTAAGTAATTCTTATAAACTCACAGGTGTTAGAGCTTGTCTATACCAGATGAAACATTCTACTGACCTTTGTGAAAGTGACATTGCTTTAATGGCTGTTCAATTGTCATTCAGACACAAAATGTTTTTGATTTGGTGTTTCCAATGCTGAAGCTCTCTTTGCCCGAGTTAGATTCTTTGGTCTGTTTCTTATAGGGGTTTTTTTCTGCAGACCTCACTTTCTCCCTCTCTTTCTGTGCTTACAACACTCAAAACATCAGTTGAAAAGGAACTTTGAGTGTCTGTAATTCACTGCTGAAACTTTTCAGGCTGCAAAGGAGACAGATGAGACACTAACACTGACAGTATCAACAAAATAAATCCCTTAGTACCTATAAATTGTATCAGTGCTTGTTTATTGAGTTTGGGTCTTTTTTCACCTGTCCAAACTGATGGCAACTCATCAAGACAATGCTACATAGGTTTGATAGTATGCTTACTAGCTGACAAATTTGTAAAGCCACACAAAACTTCAAGCTTGTATAAGATAGTAACCAATTGAGCCAGACTTATTTCTGCACAGAAGAATCCCCTTTCTCTTGGTGTCCTGGGGCTGGACATTAAATAAAGTTTTTGGTGCAGATAGTAAGATTGAACACCAATTCACTACTTTATTGTTGAGCCTTGCATCTTCTTGAAAGTGAATTCAGAAAGCTTACTGAGTTTTATGTCTCTGTGGGGAAGAGAAATGGCACAACGCCTTTAGTCTGTGATGAATTTTAGCAATGTAAACTTCCTTAGTACCTCATGTCTTTAGAGACTTCATTGTCAGATTTTCATGCTTTGGCTAAATGCAGCCAGGATTCTGCTATAGCTAAGTTTTCACATGATTCAGCTCTGCCTCCTGTGGTAAAACATCCCCTGAATGACAGCAGCTGGATAACAGAGAAAAAAAGACAGAAATATGTCAGGTGTTCTTGGTGCTGGGAGGTGTGACAGCATAATGTTCTGAAAGTTGTACTTCTCTTCTTGGGCATTGAAATTTGTCCCTAAGTGTCAAATATGCTGCAACATTCAACATGGAAAAAATGCTAAATCAGAAATTACTTGTTAAATAGTGGTAAAAATTAAATACAACCATATGCTGCTACAGGAACAGTCAGCTGAGACTGATGACTTTTTATATGTCAAAACCCACGAGGTAGATTGTGTCTTTCAGAGCAGGGATGGTGTAGGACAACCAGTAGTAGTAATTCTGATGCATAGCTGGGACAGAACTTGTTCCTTCCACCACACCAGCTCATATAAAGGAGTAATTTATTCCATGCTATCCACAAAAAATGAGTATGTGAGGAGTAGAGCTCATGTTAAAAGTATTACCTCAGAAACTGACTTACCACAGTGCATTGCTTCTTTAAATATGAGGAGTGTACGTCCTTCACCAGCAAACAGAAGTAAAACTCTCTAGATCACAAGGTCCAGAAATGGAGCAAAGAAATCAAGACACAGCAGCAGGGAATTTGGGGCGATAGAAAGGGATCTGACTCATCAGTTACCTTTCTGGATGCTATTAGTTTATACTACATGATAATAACGTCAATCTTATGTCAAGGATCCCTGAAATGAACAGGAAGTCTCCTCTTTGGCATCTCTTTACATGCAAATAAAAAATAGATATTATAGCACTGACAATTTGGGAACATGAACTTACCAGAATATGTTTTAAAATTCAGATTTGCTCTTCAGTTATCCCCTCCTTTGTTCTTTGGATTTATTATTACATCCTCACATCTAAATGCAATTTTCCTGATTTACTGGATTCATTGATAGTTTCCATAATCTCTTCTAAAGAAATCAGTTCTAAAGATAATATTATGGTTAATGGGGAAAATTTGTGGGGTTTTTTTGGGGGAGGAGGGGTATGCTCTTAGTGACTCTTCAGACATTTTAATGGTTTACCATCCTAAAAAAGAAATTTTCCTTCTGACTATTTCTAAATACTGTGCATTCCAATTTTTGTTATATAAAAAATTGGTGGTTATTAGCATTCCAGAGGCAACATGCTTACAAAGCTGACTGCAACAAAGATAAATTATGTGGTTTATGCTGCACGAATCCTCTTCTTTATATAAACATACACATCTATGGGACTATCTAACTGCATCACCCTAACAACAGATAGCTATGTAATCAACTTATTTAAATGAAAAATTCATTGGGAAAAAAAGAAAAATCTTTTATTTATTAACTGTATCCTGGCTGAATAAAAATAAACTATAATTACTAAACTTTCTGTATACAAATTTTCCTAGGTGGTAATTTCCAGTGAACTATACAGCAACATTTCCATTAATTTCAAAGGTGAAGAGTTTTGATGAATACTGTGGATTTTGTAAATACAAACTAGACACAAATAACAATGGCCTAATAGGCAAACAAATGAAGCTCTAAAGATAGGCCCCTTCAGGCTAAGTTATGAAATTACATTACCAGCTAATTTATGGAAAACACTTGCTAGCTCACCTCAATATTTGTATTTCAGCAAAGCCATTAGATTTAACAAAAATTCTCGTCCTGTTTTGTGTGACTGACTGAGACTGAAAATGAGGAAAGTGACTGTCAGCTTTCTGCTCCATCACTCCCTGCACTGCCAGCAAATACACTGCGTTCCCCTGGCCTTGGGGGGCCACACTGTCTGCAGGGGCTCACTGCAGGAGGGCCATGCTGGGCATGCTGCCCAGCCCAGGAACACTCGCTGCATGGTAAAGAGAAATAAGGAGATACTGAAGGCATGGAAGTGTCAGTTTTCCAGATAGGACAATGCACTTGTACTCCTCTGTACCTGCACGAGGTTTCTTAATACGTTGACTTAAAGATGTCATATTAAAGCTGGTTTGTGGCAATTAATCAGTTAGCCTAAAATAGTCTTGCTCATAGAAATTTTACTTTATTTTACCATCTCTGAAGTGTTGTCACATTGCATAACAGAGACATATCTGCTATACCATTATAAACACATGCACATATGCACACAAATATCTATGTTTGCTGTGTAGGTATAGCTTTGTCCATATTCCCACTGTTCTGTAGCTTTGGTCTTGAGCTACCTGAGGTTTTGGCATGGCTGGGCCTGGGTATACTCTGCATTTCTGAACAGCAGCCAAAAAATCAGAAGTCACTTAAAGCATAATTCCTGCCTGTGCCCTGGAGGAAGCAGGGGAGAAATGAAATGGTTTAAACTATCATTTGGGGTTTCCACATGGACAAAGCATAGCTTGAAAACTAGACTAGTTTCTAATAACTCAAAAATAAATTTCTGGATTAATCTTCTCAAAAATAATAAGAAGATACAACACAACCTCCTAAACAAATAAAGATAATACGAAGCTTCTGACATGGCTGGCAGCATTTTCCAATGTGGTAAACCATGACAGAGTTGAGCTGTACTTCATGATACAGATCTATTGTAGTCCTCAGAGCGAGGTTTCAACATGCCAGCATTAAAACAGAGATACAAATTTGTGCCAGGAAGGATGGACAGAGACAGTTATGTATATATACCAAAGGAAATCTCACTTCTATAGATCCACTGCACTGTAAAAAGTATTATGTTGATATTTATGACATTGTTTTGCCTCAGGACACCTATTTGTGGTCTCTTCTTGATTGCACTATTATGCTTATTTAAATATTATTTCAATTCAGATATCACCATCCAAAATAACAAAGCCTACAAGGGAATTTAAGATGATATAGAGCAAGCTAAAGTAATCTTCGATTTTTAATCTCTGTCTTGCCATCCTAAAAAAAAAAAAAAAAAAAAAATAGATGAATGTGTCTTCAGCAAGGGAAACTGCTGTGGCATTATAAATTTCCAGATGGTGCTAGCAATAACTGGATGAGTTCATACCTCTGATGTAACTCCCACCAAATTAATAGTACTATACCAGGAATTAATTTGCCCTAGATCTATACAAGTCAAGCACAAGGAACTGTAGTAACATCAGTTTTCAGCACCCTTCATTAAAAATATAAACCCCAGAAATTTTTAATTTACCAAAATTCTTATTGTAAATCACTTCATCAACATGTAATACATTGCAGTTATGCATTTTATATAATTTAACAGCAGCATATAACTATATAAATTTATTTCACTGCAACATAACATATGATCTTACACATTAGCTGAATCAACTTACATAGTATTTTCACCTGTAATAAAGAAAAATAGCCACTCTAGATATTATGGGATATGTGTTGTTTCTTTAGTGACTGACCATTACAAAAGAAGAGCATTAGAAGAAGAAAAATAATTTGAACTTAGTAAAAATATCTAAATCATAGAACCATAAAATAGTTTGGTTTGGAAGGGACCTTAAAGATGATCAAGTTCCATAAGCAGGGACACCTTCCACTAGACCAGGTTGCTCAAAGCCCCATCCAGCCTGGCCTTAAGCACTTCCAGGAATGGAGCATCTACATCATCTCTGGGCACCCTGTTCCAGTGCAACAACACACTCACAGTAAAGCATTTCTTCCTAACATCTAATCTAAACCTACTCTCGGTTTAGACTCATTTCCCCTCGTCCTATCACTACATGCTCTTGTAAAATGTCCCTCTCAATCTCTCTTGTAGCTCTCCTTTAAGATTGAAAGACTGCTGTAAAGTCACCCCAGAGCCTCCTCTTCTCTCAGTATCTTAGCAATGAAAAAAAAAATAAAAGCAAAAGAGACTATAAAAATAAGACATTAAATATAAACTGGATGTTATAACCACAAACCAAGAAATTAGTCCCAGATTACAAGAAAAAGGAGCAAGAACATGGAAACTGCACTTCAGAAATACTAGCAAAGAGAATACCTTTGGTAATAGTAATTGGAAAAGGAAGAGTCACTGTTTGCAGTAATGCGTCCAAAAGTGTTTTCACTGACAATTTATTGCAGACTATATTTATTTTTGCTCCCAACAGCTAATAATGTTGGAGGAAGCCTAAGAAATATGTTTGGTATAACAACATGTTTTATTCTTCCACCCCTGAAAATCACATTAAGCAGAATTTACAGGAAATTCTGGAAGTCAGAAGTAAGCAGGAAATTCTGGAAGCCAGAAGTAAGCAGATGTGGCTGGAAAGCCATCTCTGCAGTCTTGAAAGAAAAAACAGTATGAGAATTATTAACATGTTTTCAGCAAGGTTTGGTGTTGTTCTAACCCTTTTCACATAAATCATTGCAAATTTCAGACCTCTGTTGAAACACATGGCTGGAATTTTTTTAAAGAGTTATTTAGAAAGGGCAAGAAAGACTTTCCTTGTAAGATTCAAAACTTCTAGTCTGCTTGGCCAATTGCATGGTCAATGTTACCCCTAAAAGCATGATCATACTTGATGTGATACTGCGTTTCTGTGCTAAAGATAATACAGGTGGTATTCATCAGACATACTAGCTTCTAACACCTGGGCATCTAGTTTAAGCCAAATCTCAGTACACTGAGCCTACAGACTCAATAAGGAGAAATTGAGACTTCCATTATGGTTACTTGAAAGCATGATGTGTCTTTAAAAGCAATTAATTTAAACCTGTCTAAGGCATATGAGTTATTCTCTAAAGTTTTTTCTCTTTCTCAACTTTTCTCAAATGTACAGAGTGAGAAGTGGCTTTCTTAGATGAGACACCTATTGCAGAGTCTGAATTGCGCAAGAGGAGTTGCACCATTGGCATCTAGGTTTTCACTGAAGATATTTGCACATAGCTATTCTCTTTGCACCTCAACCGTAGTTTTTATTAGGCTATTACTGGGTAACATAGCTTCAAACAGTCTCCAGTTTTCAGACCTAGTGTGTTTTGTTTTGTTAAGCCTATTTCATTTGAGATGTCACAATACAGAGGTTATTGTTTGTTCTCACAGGGTTCCTAGAGGAAAGGTCCACAATGCACTTGGCTCAGTCCACATGTGTTAACAAATTCCTTATTTTCAAGAGTTTGAACAAAAGGTACAGTAACAAGTAACAAGTGAAGATAAACACCAAACAGGAAAAAAGGTAAAGAATAAGAAAATACCTCAGAAATAATTTTATCTGTTATAATAACCCCTTAGCCAGTATTGGAGATCCACCGTTTTTGTGGATCAGTCCAGCAGGCTTCCCCATATGTAGATGCTGGCAGAAAATGTCAGGGAACTTAAAGAAAAGCTTCTATTGCAGTTGATTTATTCATCTTCATAGGAAAATGCGGTTTTCTTATTCATTCTGACAATAGCAATGCAGTTCAGGGAACGAAAGAACCAGATCTATTCCTCATCCTTTGGAATAATAACCTTTCTTGTAGGAAGAAAAAAAGTCCCACAGACAGATTTTGATCAAGTTTTCTATTTTCATTCCATTTGTTGTTTTGGAGTTCTTTTTCATTTTCAGGTTGACCTAAGTCCTAGAGACAGAACATTAAAATCCTGCGAGATAGATTGACATGGATGGATGGATGGATGGATGGATGGATGGATGGATGGATGGATGGATGGATGAATGGATGGATGGATGGATGGATGGACGGATGGACGGACATATATGCACAAAATCTATCTGGAAAGAAAAAATCTGGGACATATTGTCAATATCTATTTAGAGTAGATTTCAGGAATTTTTATGCAATTCTGAGTTCTTAACTCAAACTTGACTTATAAAATTTTCTAGATGTGGCTAGCAACAAGATTTAGAAAGCTGGGAGCCAAACACTGTCTGTTACAATACATGTTTTTCAGTGACAGCTGAAGGCATCTTGTACTATGCCTAAATATACACAATGAGGTGATTATGAAAATTAATTGAATTGATATTTGTGCACTGGAAAAAATAATTGCTTACTTCATGAAGTGCTACAAATGATGAGTGACTTGAATATTATGCTAGTGAACATTTATAAGATAGTGGATAATTTTGCAATTACAGTTTTTTTACGACATTATTAAAGTTAGGTCACTTTTTACCCTAATCTCTTCTCTTATGTCTCCTAGTATAATTACAATAGTTACTAAGTACACTGCTTTATAAAGAAATTATGCTTGCCCTTAAATATTTCAACCTTACCTATAATGAGATCAGCATTTACAAGCTGCTATCAGTGCTATGGGAAGACTTGATCAACAATGAATAACAGCACTGAAGATATAAGTTATAACTTTAATTTCTTTTTAAAAATTCTTTTTTTTTGTCTTGTGAAGGTTAACAAAATACTTGTTTGGAAAATACCAATATGTTTTTCAAGGTAGATGCAATTATACACATGCGAAAATAGGTATCAGGGAAGAGCAATGTGCATCTTCTCATTCTTCCTATAGGTACAGTAAATGGCACCTGTCCCAGCACATTTCCTTGCAAGCAGGAATACTGTAGTGGTTAAAAGAAAGTCAGTGAACATAATGTGCTCTGTTTTGAAGTTCATATATAAGGTATAGAAAAAAGTCCTTGCAAGACAGTTTTAAGAAAATAAAATAAATACACAAGATGATAGATCCAATCAGATACCAAAATTAGATCAAACAGGAAAATAAAGACCTAATAGTCATACTCCCTTTACAATAACATGAATTGAACACTGCATTTTTTTAGGGATGTATGAATTGTAGTGTATGAAGTAGAAATGCTAGGCAGAAGCAGACTTCAAAGAATTAAAACCTTACAAATAAATAAGAGAGGAAATTATTGATATTAAAGTTAATAAAAACTCATGCAGGGCAATGAGTCACTCCAAATGTATTGAATGAAATTGAGAAGCTGGGCTGTATCATAGCAAAAGGACCATTAATGTTAACAAGCACATAATTTGAAACTCTGTTTCCCAAGTTTTATGAACTCTAGGCTATTAAGATCCCTTTAGAGGGAAAGATCAATGAGTTTGCCTACAGAGGTTATATCAAGAATTAAAGAAAATTGCATAGATTCCTTCAGGTGAGAAGAAGAAAGGTAAATTACTGTAAGGGTTACAAGCACTGATGTTTCTCATACTCAGTAGGAGTTATAGCATATATGGAGGAGAAACTTCAGAAGGAACCAGGTGTGGGCTAGATGTCTGCTCCAGTAAATCCAATTGGCAGTTCTGCCACTGGCTCCTTGTGAGACAAGAACATCCCATGCCCATTTTCATTTGCAATTATAAATACCTACACAGAAAGAAATATAGACTAGTATCACTCCCAAGCCTGACAGAGTTCAAGAATTGTTTGAGTGATACTCTCAGGCACATGGTGTGACTCTTGGGGATGGCCTTGTGCAGGGCCAGGAGCTGGACTCAAACATTGTGAATCCCTTCCAACTTGTCATATTCTGTGATTCTGTGATTCTGAGAAGCAAATGAAGTTTAAACAATGAGAATATAAAAATTAATTCTCTAGTGTTTCTTCTCACCACTTTAATTTATTTGAGGCCCTCAATGAAGCTAAAAATCAGTACACAGGAGATCCAGAAGATTTCTCTAGAGAACAAAGAAGCAAGCTCTGTCATTGATTAATTTTCTTTTTCCTTTCTCTTTCTGTCACAAGCAAAGGGCTTTAGAAGAATAGAGCATCCACTCACATCTGACCAAGACATATATTGTGAATATTCAAACAATTCCAGTGGACTGAAGTCAAGCATTGATGGTAAAAGATTGAGAAATTCTGTTTGACAGTAAGTTTTTGTAATGGAAGAACAAACTGTATATTAAGTTCTCCTAGATATAAATTAAATATTTTCAAGGATTTTTAAAGATTTTCAATTTCATAAGATTAAGCTTGAGGCTTTGCAGGACAGCCTATGCAATAAAAAAGTGATGCAGACTTTGGCAACCCTTGCTAGCCCAATAGACAACTCAAAATTGTCATTTGAGTCACATGTTTTGGTCAAAGATTCCTAAAGCAGCCTTCCCTTGTCAAGAAAATGTGTGAAACTACTTCCTACAGATGCATTTCTACTGCAAGAGGCAGATTTGAACTTTCTGTTGCATTATATCCACCTTCTCCTGGTAAAACATGAGAGATTTTTATGGGCTCTTCGTTTTAAATGCATATGAAAAGCTGTAGAGGTATATGCTGCTATGTGAGGGGGAAGTCATTGAAGTCACATAGAGAAAAAATGATGCTGTGGACTATAAAATAAAGCCTTACAATCTTTCCAGAGCAAAGAAGCAAATATTTCAGTCAAAGCTAGAAAATTACAGCAACATAAAAATGCTGTTACTCCAAAAAGGGTCAGCTCCTCTAAGGCAAGAAAACAAGAATCTATGTTTATTAAGAAATACATTGCCCTGATAAGACCAGATATAGAACTTAAAACAACATTTTGTGCAGCATTTAAGGAGAAAATATAGAACATAAGTGAAAACAGTCCTTGTGCTTTGTCTTAAAAATAAAAAAAAAGTAAAGAAAACCAACAAAAAACAAACTAGCAAAAAAAATTTCGAAATTCACTCACACAGAAAACAGCTGTTCTAAACATCTCTGAAATTTGCCTTCAGCCTTTTAAAAGACACTAAGATGATATACAATACCAAAATACATTAAGTGCAACTATTTCCCACCATTTTCTTCTGTGTTTACAGAGTGGGCAGGCATTTGAATTGATTCTCTCTTTAAAACCTCAGGAGATAAAAAAGCTTTTAAAGGAGGCTTTTTACACATTTCCTAATATTTGTTTTCATGTCTCACTGTGCACCAGCTACTGTATATCTTGCACATTTTTTAGTAGTTTTTTAACTGACAGCCACCTCAAGACTACTTAGATAATAAGGTGAAAAAATAGCGGTTACAAAGATCTGACTTCACCCTGGATCTCCCATCTCTCTTTATATATGTCCATTGCCTTTCCATGTGCATTGGATATTGAGGCAAGTACAAATTCTTTGTGCATCCTAAGACTTTTTCTAATCCTTCTATATGGATGGCAAACCCTTCAAAGAAAGAAGGACTAATAAACTGTAGAGTCATTTAATTAAATCCCTGGTATCCCATTCCAGGAAATTTCAATATCAGTAGATTTACTGCAGTCACACTGACCTATGATTTTTCAGTTTAGAGACTGCTGTTATCATTATTTTTCTGTCTTTGGCTGCCATATTTAAGTGCCAATATTATTTGTCTTAGCACACTGAACATAAGAGATCAAGATCATTTCCAGTACTTTGCATTTGCTCACTGTATATAACCAGGCATCCAGCCAAAGTCACATGTACTGTCAGAATTGAAGACTCACACCAAATTGGTTCTGAACTATCAATTCATCAAGAAAATTGATGCTCTTTTCATGGCATTGACCTTCTAATGGTGTAGAATATTTTTCCTACTTAAAGCAGCGCTTTCTAAGGAAATAATTTTCATAATTTATTAAGGAAAATATTTGGGAATACAATTCAATATCCTCAATGCATTTCATATAGCCTGCCAAGAGGACAATGTAGTAATACACATCCATATTGCTTAGTACTCTGCGGTCCTGACTACTTTTTCACGGTCTTTTGAGTAAAGAGCAATTGCTACTGTTTTAGCAGGTACAGAGACTAAAGATATTCACAGAGGTAGGCAGAATATACATACTCTGAATCACTGAGAACGTGGAAAACTTCCTTTGTGAGGGGGAATTTGAAATGTTAATAAGTCAATATTTAGACATTAACTTAAGCAATGACATTGATGGACTTACAAAGTCTCACTTTAAGTTTTAATTTTGAGGCACTTTTTTTTGTAAGGTAATGTAAAAAAAGGAGGATTTCTAATACTGATGTAATTACAAGAAAGCCGTAACATGCATATTATCTATGACCTATTGACTTTGCAGGAACCACAACATGGCTCACCACATTTCAACATTTTGTATTAATTCGTTTTTCAGAAATGTAATGCACACTTACTTCTGCTAACACTGTTCAGCCTAATATATTGAAGTAGATTTTAAAATGCCATGACTCTAATACTCAGTTCCTCAAGGCACTAGTAGGTACTGACAGTATATACTGTCATCAGTGTTTTGCAATTGATATTTTAACAGAGATACATCAACTTGCAAGAAAATTCCACCCTTTTCTGACTCAACTCAGACAAGTATGCAACAGTAAGGATAAGTTAGACAGGGAATATTCTTCTTCTAGGATATGGTTTTAAATGAACATTTTATTACCCTCATGTTCCTAATTTGGGATTCAGTCAGTCCCTGTTTTTACAGTTGGCTTAGTCCTACAATGCGCTCACATCTTGAAAGGATGCTTTGGGAATGAAGATACAGCTTAGCTTTAAGTAAAGCAAGGATATCATCTTCTAATAGTCTTCATATAAAGGCATACAGAATATTTGAAGAAATGGGAGCTGTAGCTCTAAAAGGTGCTCAGGACCTGGGTAAACATAAAACCAGACTACATAAAAGAGAAGCAAAAGAAATGGAAATCTTTGTCCCTTAAATGCTGAAAATGCCTCCCTCTCCCATCCTGAAGTATATATCCTTACTGAGCAAGGCCACCAGCCTAAAATATTTCATTCTGTGTTTTAAAATAAGAGTATTTCGCATGCTTGTTTTCGCGTCACTTAGCAAGTAGCAAGAGACAAAGATTAAATAATCCTTCAGATAAACTATCAGCAATTTAATTTTCTGGCACATTTTTTTTATTCAGTTGACAGTCTGGGCCAGTTAAAGACTTCCTCTACAAATCAGTATGAATGCACAACGTTCGGGTTTGTCTGACACTGAGGTACAGTTTCTGGAAGACTAGAGCAAAACTTCGCACAATTTTTTCATATATTCTATAGCTAATTCAACAAAAATTGTTATGAAATGAAAAGTTCTTAAAGCCACTTACCATATCAGCCTTTGGGCACACTGTAATGGTTTTCCATTATGGGCTGAAATTAAGCATTTATGAAGAAGCAGTAATTTCATAGTTAGTCACCCAGAAACTTGGCCATGTTAAAACAGCATTTTAGAAAATTACAGGTAATATTATTCCTGAATGCAAATTAATGTCACTTCTGTTTGCCTCCTGGGATAGAAAAGCTCAAAGAATTTTTCAGGAGTCAGTAGTCACAAAAAGCAGTCATGATCAGCCTGAATCTCAGAAATGAAGTTAAGAAATGAAATAAAAGTACAGGTAATTCAACACAGGATCATGCGCACAGATAAATAGAAAATGAATAGTTGTTGTGACATTCCATTATGACTGTTCATCCTATGGTCTCCTGGGGAATGAGAAGAGGAAACATATGGTTTTACACAGAATGTGAAACATATTGCAACAGCACTAAAGCCTCAAGTGCCTTCTGAAAGTCATGCCCCAGAAATGAATCCACATTAAATAATACAACAATCACATGCTCCTTTTTACTTTCTCCATTTATCCATGATAGGTTCACTTTAATATACTTACTGATTTTAATGGAATTTTATTGGATCCACTTTTGCGCCTGAACTGACTGAGGCATAAGAAAGAGCCAGTGTCTCAGTCAGTGAAGGTGCATGGTTTATGTCCTGTCCTCAAAACAATGATACTCACAGCAATAACACTCTTCCTACAGAAAAACGTGAACCATCTGGCCAAAAAAGACAAATCCATATCAACAACAATAAAACCAAATTACTCACATTTTTACAATAAACCTCCAATCTCCATGATGTGAAGAGCTTTACTCCTGAAATAACAATGTTGAATGTGACCCTGAACCTTCAGGCCTGCCACCAGTTGGGTATGGAAGATGAGCACGTACTGCAATAGTGAACACTGGCACAAAATCATGAGACAATTAATTCACTGTATCAACCTTCTATCAGCCATCAATTAACAAAGTATTTTGCATAAATTGGCTATCAAGTATATATTTATGACACTGGGAAGTCAAGCTGAATATATATGTGAAATCCTTCCCAAACTGAGGCCATAATATTGCTATATTGATTAAACAAACCAAAAAAGAAAACTTTGAAAGAAATATTTTAAATGCAATTAATAAATTTTAGATCCAAGTATTAGAGTGGATTCCTCTGTCTTTCTAAAACATTTAAGGGTCTTAATTATGTGGCAATTAAGAAGCACACTGAAAACAGAGTAAGTGTTGGCAAAACTCCTAAAATAGTGTTACTCTCTGTAAATATAAACATGATCACAGTTTAATATGTAATGATAAATTGATTTTTAATGAGTTGCTATATATTGAGAACAATAATTTTGAAATACTGCTATTTTTAACCCTTTTTAGACACTTTTTCATTTGGATTTAGAAGTTTATAAAGACATAGATCTTATACAGTGTATCACCTGACTGTGAAATACACTTGTTTTCAGCTTTTATTTCCAACAATCTTATACCATTTCACATTTTCAAAGCATTTTGTATCTTAACGGTTCATCTCTACAACTCACAGATTCATTTCTTGCAAATGCATTTCAATTAGCATTTTTAATGAAGTATTTAGGTGCTGGCCTGTCCACTACTGCACTGATATTCTGAAACAGCTATTCAATTTTCTGGATCACCAGTCAGGTCAGAAAAAATGGCCATATTATCAGAGACTTTCTAATAAAGCAGTATAAGCCTTAAAATACTGACAAACATTTAGAGCCTTGCTGGTTACCAGCTATCCACAATAAGCATTATGGGGTCTTGTGTCAACTTAAAGAAACAGTGCTCATCTGTAGAGGAAATGAAAAATTAATGGGAATTTTAAATGAGATTTTCTGACTTAAGGGAAGAAGATGAAAAATTAATCCAGAATGTTTCTGTCCTCTTTCCTTTGAACAAAATTTTATGTCCTTTTATATCATTTTGTAAATAAAATATTCACTTTTCTAATGAATTGAAGAGGTGTGTTTTTATAGGTGAAACTGCAGAGGGTGAGAAACTAAAATATTTTTCTATTCTGCAATTACATGTAGAAATGCAGTGCTTAGGATTTATAAGCACACCTTTTAAAGATACATTGGGGAATCTATAGAACACAGTGTAATATCTTTTATTACAAATGCTTCTTCATGCGACGGTACTATTTTTTTTTTCAGATTTCATAGCAGTAATTAATGAGAACATCATAAAAAGATAAAATCAGATGAGTAAATCTTACTAGTGTAAAGTAAAATAATTATAAATGAAAAGCTGACAATGAAGAAAAAAGATTGATCAGCAAAGACAGCACAGGCAATATTATAAAAGGATGCAAAATTTAGACAGACAAACATTAAAAATTAGATTTAAAAAATATAAGTAAAAGACTTATACATACAGAATAAAGGAGGGAGGGGAAGAGAAAGCAGAAAGCTTGGCAGCTAGGGAGCAAAGATAGAGAGAGACCAAAATCAATATAATAAAGAGAGACTGTCTAGCAGAAATGATAAAATAAAAAGACATTTCTGCATCCAAGATGAGAGAAAAAACTCAGAGCTTAAGGCATTCAAATGGAGGGGGTTAAGACCTATGAGAGTTCTGAAAAGGATGACAAGTCAAATAATAGGTCACCTAATTTGTCTAGTTGTATCCAAAAAACTGGCATCAATAATGGAAAGCCATCACAGAAAAATCCCTACAATTACAGGGCAAAGTTAAAAGATATAGAATTAGAGGCTTGTTATGCTTACTTCATTGATGCAGAAAGGCAGCAATACAGATTTCTGAGGAAAGAGTACCTTAAAAAAATGGGAGAAACCAAAATGAGACAAAATATTATGCAGTTTTACCAAAAAGTTCTGGTAAGACTACCCTGACACTTTAACCTAATAAAATAACTGCTTTTCTACACAAGGGGAAGGAAGCTTGTCAATCTGTTTGGATTACAGCAAAATACAACACCACATGGAAAATTATCAGTTATGTGGGAGAAAATGTAGCTCTCATGTCAAATCTGTAATGTTGTTATAAGAAACATACTAAGAGAAAAAAAAACAGACTACATTGTCAGTCTAGATGTACTTTATCTGTTTCTTGATGTTTTGCCTTTGTTTGATCCTATTTAATATTTTCATTAGTCATCTCAGTGAAAAATCAGGGAGTGTGCTAGTACAGGCTTTAGTCACACAAAATTGGGAGACAGGATAAAAGGATCTGAATATCATTCAATAAGCTAAGCACACTAATAAATTAATTAGGATAACGGCAATAAGTGAATAAAAGGGATCAGACAAAGACAGCTACCACTAAGTGGAAAGATATTCTCTAGGAACAATAAAAAGACATTACCAATAGCTGGCCAGCAACGGCTATCTGAAATCTATGTCTATCCCATAGACTCCAATCTGTTCAGATCTCCCCTATCTAAATTATTCTGAACGGATAACTATTAAAAAAAATGGTTTTGTGATCTCCTACAGTCAAAATCACACCTTCTCCCTGGAAAATTCATTACAGAGCCTTCTTTTTTCCAACTCCCAAATTTCTGTTTCATGTGTATATTCCTTCTTCCATCATTCAAGTCCCAAGAAAAATGTTGAGTAGTATCTAACATGGCCCAGCCCTCTGAAGCCCACCCCTGTTATACTTGTGTGCAATAAAGATGAATTTCAGCTGGGAGTGATGCAGAAAGAGGCTATTTAGATAAAAAGTAGATGGAGAGTCTACCATATGTGAAAATAAAAAGGTGAAAAAGATTTAAACTGAAGTATACTTTATGTATAATCTAGCTAAGAATATAAGACTGGAAAAAAAAGATTTTCACCCATGAGACATACTTGCTGCAAATAGCAGCATCAGAGACCATAAAGACCTCCTATTTTTAAGATGTTTTAAAGATCATTAATAATGTCTTATTAATGAATTTATATGAAGGTGTTATCTGAAATTACTGGGGCAAAAGTCAATTACACAAGAGGACACCTCTGCTCTTGGAATGGGGTTCTCTGACAACTCGTTAAAAAACAGTTCTAGGACCTGACCCCAGCTCAGCCAGTTGCAGCAGAAAAAACACGTTACAAGAGGACACCCCAAAAAGATACCTAAAGCACAGTGATTTGTCTGCAAGGTTCTAGCAGATCTCTACATAACGTGCAAATTTGAAATTCTTTAAAAGTGACTCAGTTGGAGTCTATATTCTCTTACACAGCAAAACCCTTTTCACCACTAGTTTCTAAGTTCTCCAAAGGTTAGGTGAACTAGACCAATTAAAAAAAAAAAGGCACCAGAATTTTTTTAACATGCACAAAATAGAATAGTTTTCCTAGTTTTGCTCTTGCACACAGCTGGAAATTTTCCACTGAAGTTTTTCAAGTGAATTCCAGCTTGAGGTAGACACAATGCATCAAAGGTTATAGCATAAGAAGTATGCTTGACAAACACATGTGCAACTGAAAAGAGGCCTTTATATGCTTTGTGTAGTCAGATGGAGGGATGTGCTGTGGAAGAACAGTAACAGGTATCACTGCTATCTTGCCTGTGATGCCAAAAATATGGTCCCTAGGACAAAAGTCTTGCAGTATTAACAGATGGTGAAAAAAAATGAAATTACTGCAACTAATGTGTTTTTGAGGAGCCACAGGAGATACCAGATAATGTTGAATTTATTGCATTTCAAGTAAATAAAGAGGAGTCCAACTGGACATTTAGCTCCTCCATAATTAACAAGACAGCAAGTATCAAACCAGGCATAGCACAGATAAGTCCTTCCTGATTACATCTAACGATGTGGGAATTTTTAAGCTCTGAATTCAAAGCACCATACAGAAGTGTATAGTGGTTAAAGACTTTGCTGCTGGTTGTTTTGGAAGAGAAGAATCCCAAGAATAAGCCTGGTACTGATGTGGAGCAATGCATGCGGGAATCTGACCCAGAAGCATTTGCTTTTTGGGGATGTTGCCAATTCATCCCAGGGCAAATTTTAAGTTAAGCTGTCTTTTGTTGTGGTCATGAAAGAAAATGAGTAGTTCAGTTATTCACAGTGGTAACACAATGCTCTTGTCACGGTTCTTGTCAATTTGGCTGTAGCT
The DNA here is from genome assembly GCA_035041345.1 of Poliocrania exsul. NCBI lineage: Eukaryota > Metazoa > Chordata > Aves > Passeriformes > Thamnophilidae > Poliocrania > Poliocrania exsul. Next base: position 35,785,746 of record JAWWLZ010000118.1, read on the forward strand.
CTCTAGATTAGCTCAGTGGTATTAACTTAGTCTCCATCCTACCAGGGTCAGAATCTGTCAACTTCAGATGCTTCATGCTGTCTGTCACATAAGATCTGAGAGGAGCACATAAATAGAATAAGGGCTTTACCTATGACTCTCAAAGTGGAAAGCTCTCAGCTAATGACATTTTCTCAGTAGTGTTAAGAGGCTAAGAGTGCTCCACATTGCTTTGAGACAAGTGTGCAATTTGTCGGCTAGATCTTCTGTTGGAGTCATGCTTTAGATTATTTGAAGATTTAGAGTGATTAAGTTATATTTTTGTGATATAGAGAAACTTATCAGTAATCATAGACTGAATAAGGTCAAATTGTAAATTCAGACTTTGATTTTTTATTTCTTTTCATTGAGTTTCAATACAGAATCTTTTGTAATCTAATCTGCATATGTTAAATAGTGTAATTATAAACCAATCCTTTATTCAGTGAGTTCAAATGCAAATATTGGCTCTTTCCTCAGTGCAGGGATTGGTTTGTGCAAGTGGAATTGCAGTTTAGCTGAAGCTACTATGCCCTTTCTATTTTGCTTAAATTAATGTAATTATTATCTGGCTAATTAGCTGCAGAATAACTTGTTCAGTGATTCATTAACTGAGAAATTTCTTTCTGGATATAGAAGAATATCTGAACATCCACCTACTTGTAGCACAAAATACTGATTAGAAACAGATCTTGTTATCCGATGAGATAGTAATGATTTCTTTTAGAAATGTCTTTTGTAAGAAAACTCTTGCGTCAGTAGAAATGAGTCTATTGTAAGGACTGTGAATTACTTGTCACCCTTGGAAAAGGCAGCTAGTTTTACAGTAGGAACAGAAGATAGAGATAAGGGCACCTTCACAGTTAATGTCTGATGCTGTCCCCTTTCCATAAACCTGTCTTTCACTTTCCAGCACTGCCCTCTGTTTTACAGTCTCTAATGGTGTTACATATTCAAGCAAGAAAGTTATGTGGGAAGAGTATTTTCGCAGTTACTAAACACAGTCCCAAGCACTGATATACAGTCAACCCTCAGCATGAAATTATACAAATGAGTCAATAAACTTTAAATCATCTTCTGCAGAAGTGACAGCGAGAAGTCCAGAGCATTGTCATTGCAACAAAGAAGCAGAATTGCAGTGGCTGTTTTAAAATGGCTGTCGCTAATTGAGGAGATACACACACACACACCCACACACACACACACACACCCCCACACACACACACCACAAACACACACACCCACACACCCCTTCTCCAAACAAACCCAGTTACTTTTGTTTTCCAGAGCTACTTTTGCCAT
>JAWWLZ010000118.1:35787165-35842273 GCA_035041345.1 Poliocrania exsul
CCACAAACACACACACCCACACACCCCTTCTCCAAACAAACCCAGTTACTTTTGTTTTCCAGAGCTACTTTTGCCATTCCTATTGTGCTTTGTTATAAATTAAATATTTGCTGCTGCAAAGTCTCAGTACAAATAAGCATGGAGGCAAACCTGATAAATGCTCAACAACGATCTGTGCAGAGCTATAGAAAACCTTACATTTTTCACTGCCTGTAAACAAAATAGTTTTCATGTTAGAGCATTTCTTATCTCTTTGTAATCAAGAGTTCTGATTTCATAAGCTTTTGTGCACACAACAACTACCATCAATTTTGAGTTAAAAACTAATTCTGGTGTGAAGATCCTGGAAATAGATTGGCATGCTAACATGAATGCTAAGGTCACAATTTAGTGACCATTTCAGGTCATTAAATGATGCAGAGCTTCCTACAATCCTAAATCTTTTTTCACATTTGCACTTAGGTCCTCTAGACCTTACTAAAGCTTCCCTAGAATTTGGATTTAGAGTTCAAAGACGTTATCTACAAACTATTGTTCAAAGTTGCTTTGGATGTGGAAGGAGATGACATTTCAGGTAAAAAAAAAAAAAAAAAGAAACAGGTAATCACAAGTTGACGTATGGGCAAAACCTAAATAAAAAAGAAAATTTTGAGAAGGTAATCCTATGACTTTCAATATCATTGAAACCACTTAGGTAGTTGGCAGAACAAGTTGTTCCTTTACTGGAACAGTGTAGGAACAGTTGGGGACTATGATAAATACCCTGAAACCTAGACTGTGGTTTAACGTCTGAAATCTGTGGTCTTCTCAATATGAGGTAATTACCTTTTTTTTTTTTTTTGTCTGTGCGGCACTGTGAAAAGATGTTGTCAGGTCAAAATAGAATCAATAATTTGATCAATGCTTTTTAAGATGGTCGTTGAGCAAGTGCCAGTGATTATTCCTTATTCTTGCAATATCTGAAACTTACATCCATTTGTAAATCAAGCTGAAGTCCATAATATTAGTAAAAATAATCAAAAGCCTTCTTTTGCCAAGCCTTGACTCAAAGGATTGCTTGATTATTCAATTCAGGTCCAGCCTGTTCATGATTATTTACTATTTTACCATTAACCAGTTTATCTTATTCAAGGCAAATATGTCTATGTATCTGTGAGGTACCCAAGTAAACAGACCAACAATTACAAATGGGATCTCCAAGAACTGCATACAGAATATTGAGCAGCAAGCTATATTTGAACCCACATGGACCAAATTTAATGCAATAGTCTGGAGAAGAGATAGATATTCACAACTATAATTAAACTGGAAGGTCACATTCTTCCTTTGAAAGCATTTTGTTAACATTAATAAAGTTTTCAGTATCTTCATATGTCCAGTTTAGCAGATCAAAACAGCATTGGTTCTGGGGGATTAGATGGCATAGGTCCATACATTTTAAGGACAGTTTTGTGGTTAAGACATGGGACTACAGCTCAATAAACCTGAAATTTCTCCCGACTTCTGCTACAGACTCAACTTGAGACTGTTGCAAATTATCTGCTCTCAAGACCTGAGATTTTTCCCAATAGAATGGTATTTATCTCCTCAATAGATGTATTGTGCATCTTATCTTTAACAACATTGTCAAATCCCGATATAAAAATATCATGACCTATTTCACACATCAAGTGATGAGATTAAAAAAATATTATTGGGGGAGGGTCTTTTTCTTTGCTCTTATATTTTGAATATAGAGTGTTTATATTTTCCAGGTCTTATCTGGAACAGGGAAAACTAGGTTATATTTTTCAATAGCATTTTTCTCCTGCACTCCCGGGGATCTGAAAAAAATAACAGCAAATCCACATATCCCCAAAACCTCTACAGCAATGAATAACTTTCTATTACCAAATAGATCAATTTGTAGTAAGCTGTGTTGGTACACACAACCAACACAGTTTGTGTTGGTACACCAAAGTACCAACACAAATAAACACTTGGTAAGCACACAAAGAAATTATTGGGAAGACAATGCACTACTAGTAATTCTTAATTTGATAATCTTCCAAATCTCTGTAGTGAGCTTTGGCTCAAGTACTTAAAGTGACCTGAGCAGTATTTGCTCCTTCCAATAAGAATATCTAATATATTCTTCCTGCCAGGAAAGCAGTTGGACTTCAAGTTTCTCTCTTTCTCTACATTTCTTCTTAGCCATCAGCATCCTTAGAGTAGAAATAGTCTCCCATAGAGGCTTCCACTCTTCCATCCAGAGCATATCCACAAAATATGATTTTCCTCACAAAACTTCAATATATTACTGGATAGAAAAATAGATCCTTTCATTAGGAAACACTTCAAGAGTGCACTAGTCACAGATTCAAGGTAAATCTTTAAGTTAATATTCCTATTAGATGATAGACTACACTCCATTAAAAGGAAAGTTGTGTTAACACACATTTGACTATATTACCAATAGCACTAAACACTTTGATGTGTTATCAAGCACTAACAATATTTATCTTGAAGTCATTGCAGATCAGTCATGCATCTTTGGAAACCTCCCACAACTTCAAGATCAACATGCTAGCTTATGGCTTAAGTTATCTTCTTATTGGGGGGAAAGGGGGTGGGGGGTGGGGAAATTGCAAGGGAAAAACAGTTGGATTCTCCGGAAGATCTCAATGGAGACATCGAGGTTGCTACCATGAATAAGTACACTATATCAGTCAGAACTATTCACTGCCAAGAACTTTCATGGCTCTTTCCAAACACTTCCCAGCTACTTCAGAAGATATTTCTTTGACATTCATTTTAGCCAATTAGCGCCTCTGGAGTCATTCTGGAAATTAGGCATATTTAACATATTCCCAGATCTAAAAGCATGTGGGTTTTGCTTAGAATATGTTCAAGATCCTTGCAGAAAACAAACAAACAAACAAACAAACAAACAAAACAAATGTGTCTCCATTCCTGGGCTTCCTTTTTTGTTTTTCTCTTTTGATGGTGTTTAAAAACAAAAGGTTTCATTCACAGAGCACAGCAAAAACTCAAGTCATTTTAAACTAGCTAATTTATCCAGTATACAATTTTTTTCCTTGCTTTAATTTTGTTCTGCAGGTGCTCAGTTCATTATTCTATGATCATTTGCATTTGTATGAGCAGAATATTTTAGAGTATTTTCTTTTACATCTTGTGATCTTTCTTGCAGGCTTCTGGTCTTCTTTCATCTCCTTCACTCTCTTATCCAAAGTGCTAATCTCAGCTGTAACTGTCTCAACCCTTTTGTCCAGACAGATCATTGAAGTCTGTAATTTATCACATTCTTATTGTAACTGCAAGAGCAGTTATAAACAGAACAAGCCTTATCTCATAGATAGGTACTTTGTCACCTTGTGGCTGCAAAGCATTCAGAAATGACATTTAGTACATTAGCTGCAGATGACATTGAGGGGATTCTGAAGAAATACATTTTCTACTTTACTGTTATGCCTTAATACTAAAATGCCCAAACAACTTGGCAGTGATTGCACTACATTTTTTTAATAAGGAGACATCCTCTATGTCAGGTTTAATATTTTCCTGGACAGATTTTTATGGTTTTGGAGCTGATCCAACAGCCAGCTTCTCTGATGAACATGCCTTGCCCCATTAAGCTTCAGTATTAACACCACTCCCCCTGCATGACCATTGTTTCTCCTATATGTGGCTGTGGGAAAGTTAGACTTCTCACTAATACCATGAGTTTGTGGCTTCTTGGTAGCTATTTTGCTGCAATCCATGTCTAATCACAGTATACCCAAGAAGCTTAGTGGTGTGTTGTAGCAGACTGCAAATTAGCTCACTTTTCCATTAAAATACTCTTAGTTTATTCTTTTCTGAGTGGTTATAAAATTGACTGGCTGAACACTTGAGCACTTGTGTGTTTTGTTTGTCTAAATGATTGATATTTAAATGACTTAATTGCATTCATTCCACTTTTTTATAGTTGAGCAAATGCTTATTGCATATTTATTTTTTTAAGATGCAATGGGAGCAAATTCATTTGGAAGTCAGGGAAGAATTTTATTAATATGTGTCAAGCTGGTTTGAATTTCAGAATGGATCTCATTCTTGAATATGCATTGTGACAGAATAAGGTTATAAGACCTTCATAGCCCTGTGAAAGCACCAAATAGTCTAGCTGGTTTTGCTAGCAAAGTCTGTAGCTAGTATTGAGGCTATGAGGGTAAACCTTGTGCTGCTGAAGAAGAAATGTAGAGGCACTGGCAGTCTTCCCTGTAGGCAATGTTAAAATCAAATGGGTTTTCCCCAGTGACTCAACACAGTGCAGGCATTCAAACCTCCTCTTTCTCCACATGGTAAACAAGAATTTGAGGCACTTTGACTTACTTGCTAAGTGGAAGCAGAAAATCAAGCTGTTTTGTATGAATACTACTTCTGATGAATTTAATCTTCATATTGGTTAGTGAACTACCATGAAATGACCCTAACTTTCTGCAGACATCCATGATTTATAAGGAATGGCTGAAAAATCTGACGAGTAATGTTTCTGTTCTGGATAGCAATTAGACCTTGTTTGATACTTATGATATATAGTTCCTTATGTCATAAGGTATTTTCCTAGCATTTTTAATTCAGATTTTTCCTTTCCAAGTGGATACATAGAACACTGTTAACAGAAATCATGACTTATTATCTCATTTTCAGTTCAGTCTCGTAATTCCTCAAAATTAAAGTCCTAAAAATATTATTTATGTTTGATTCCATAAATACCTAGCAGAACTTTCAAGAAGACTGTTCTTATATAGAAAACAATTCTAGAATAGATTTAGTTTTAGATTTGAAACACCAGTATGTAAAGAGACAGTAAATGCCATTTTCAGACAAAAAACTGTGTTTGAATTACACCCTTAAGAAATACTCTACCCTCCTATGGTAATAGATGCTAAGTATCACAGAATTACAGAATCTCAGAATGGGTGAGGTACAGTACCACAATGGGTCATCTGGTCCCATCTCCCTGCTCAAGCAGGGTCAGCCCAGAGCACACAGCACAGGATGGTATCCAGGCAGTTCTGGAATAGCTCCAGTAAGGGAGACTCCACAGCCTCTGTACTGTGTGTTTCAGTATATGGTCATCTGCATAGGAAATAAGTTCTTTCTCATGAAGTGGGTTTCAATGAAGAAAAACTAAATCCTTTTTGAAATATCTTTCTTTTGTCTCTTCTGTGACAGCAAGAAACCAGGGAAGAGTTTGTACCTTCTAAATATTTGTCTAACTTTTCTTAAAATAACTATTCTGGGAAGAATCTGACTTCTTCTTTTACAATTAATATTTCACAAACGTCTGTTCTTCCTCTAGGCCATGTGATCCATTGATTTATGTGGTGACTGAACAAGTATCTAGTTAATGCTACTTTGTCAAAGTAAGCCCCTATTATTTTTTTCTTCTTTCTTCTTCACAATTGTATCTTTAGTAGTTTCTTTTCAACATGAACTTATTAATTATTGTCAACTGGACAAATAAATTGGAGGAGAGTAGTATTGACTCTATCTGGTGCTTATATCTCAAAATCAATAGTATGCGATGGAAGAGGAAAGACATTTTTTTCAGCTTATCTTACAGATCTTGCCTGCTCAAACTGCATGTTGTAGCAGATCATAGAGAGAAGGGAAAAAACTAAGGTGAAAGGCAAAACTGCAATAGAGGTAATGACAGAGGCAAACTGTGCATGCAGCTTAGAAAACCGATTTCAGGAAAGCTTAAAAACAGTTTACAAGTAAAGCAATTTCTTTGCACTTTGAAATCAGCCATAGGCCTGCCTTGTAAGCTAAGTCAATGTCATCCTTGACAGCTTAGGCCAAAATTATGAAGAAACATTGAATTCTTGCACTACCTTGCCTATATGCATCATGCAGGGGTACCCACCTCATCTTAGTGTGTGCATGGTTTCTCAGTTGCACTGAAACTAGACTCACACACTTTGTTTTCCTTCCAAGACAAATATATATGTTGAAGATATATAATCTCCACCATAACTCACAAAGACTTACCATTGCACAAACCAAACCCAAAAAGTTGCTTTGACAAATACTAGTGCTCTTCATTTCACAGATAATTTTAATTTAATGTTACCAGATTTTCAAAACTACTCTGAGGAAAAATCCTGAAAAATACTACCATAGTTCTCTCATGTTAAGAAAACTGCACAGATTGTCTACTAAATGGAAAACCTGTTTTTCACAAAACCATTTATGAAGTCTCTTCCACCATCTTTGCCACTTGCAGCTTTTATCTAGTATTTCTGGCTCTAGTCTGATCTTTTCATTTATTATATCTACCTTTCTCTCCCTATTTTGCTGGGCATATGTGCCACCCACCTTGCTGGTTTTAGTAGCCAATCCACATGTGTTTATCTTGATATCAGATGAAGAGTCTGCTTTGCTATTAACTTTTTTAGATATCATTTTCCCTGTCTTTTGGGTTTTGTTCTTTTTTCACATGTCCCCCATGTGAATAAGATGGGACAGTTTTATTTCAGCTGTAATATTAGTCCCAAACTGCCTAAAATACCTATATGCAGACTATTATTCAAAATATCTACTATCCAATACAATGTTTGGGAATAGCAACAATACAGGGGCTAAAGAAGGGTGTTGATGTGAAAAGAGAACTAATAAGTAGGGCAGTCAAGTCTGGTTTGCCTGGCATGCTTACCTTTCAGCTGCTTCCAGTAGCTTGACAAAAGGAAAATGTAAATATTTAGCAGCCCTGTTGCACAAACAGAAACCCTTCACTTGCTTTGTCATGTTTCATGTACCCAGATGTTTCCATGTGGTTAAAAAAAGAATTATTACACAAGCAAATGGATTGATACAAGCACTGCAGTAGTTTTAGTTGATTTTTCAGCTCTGTTTGTGTTGGATATGAGATTAGGAGTAAGATCCAAACACTGACACATGAACAAAGAAGTCTGGCTCACATTCTTAAATTCCCTCCTTTTATCATCTGCACATTGTCCAGAGCAATCAGGAGTACCTATACAGTGCACTACATCACTGTACTTACAGAACAGCTACCTGAGTTTGTTTCAGACTGGGAGCAATTCAGGCCCATCAGCACATGTCTCTTGAGATAATCAGCCACATTACGAGACAAGGCTCATTAGCCAAAGTGCAACTACCTTACAGAGCTGTTGTTATTCTTCTGAGACATAAAGTAATACTTCCAAAACTTCAGTGGAACAGAAGGGGGACAGCCCACAGACCCGGTTAGCTATTAAAATATAATACAGCTGGCATATAACTTCCATATTGTCCTCTGAAGAACTATTAGTGTAAGGATTGTTGAGCTGATGTTATAGATTTGGTATACTTACAGATGTCTAAAATCTGATTGGATAAAGCCAGGAGCAATCTGCTTTATCTTTGATGGTAGCCCAGTCTTGAGCCAGAGGCTGGTGATTCCTGAGATCCCTCCCAACCTAAGTTTTTTATGATATTTTGATTCCTGACACTTATCCCCCCTGCTTTACCACAACAGTTCCCAAATCCTTCCCATAAGCGAAATGCCATTGGGGTCTGTGCTCTAAATCAGATCAGATCAGATATGTCATCTAATTTCTGAAGCCCCCTCAAGGGTGTAGATGCATCCCTAGAAAACAGTTGTGCTGGTATATACAGTACAATGAGCCAGGAGGCAGAAGAGGAGTGAAGGAGTAAGAAAGACATAGGAACATCATAAGTTTGGAAAATCTTAAAGCTGATATTGCTTCCAGTGACAATACATTGTCAAACCACAGCTGATACTCTCCTGGGAGCTATCTTCATAACTTTAACTCGATCTAAAGTTGAGTTTTCAGTAAAGTAGGGCACATGAAAAAGTCTCAGCTCAATTTTTTATTTGAAAAATGCTTTTCAAAAGTAGTACCAGTGGTGCTCAAGGCTTTTGTTCAAACTTTAAACCAAAGGTTCTAAGATGGATTAAAGGGGGTGTCCAAACACAAGCTTAGATTTCCAATGACGGGGGAAGAGACCATTCTTTTCTTACACAGTTAAGTCCTCATTCATGACTGAGGCTATGAAGAAGAAGTGCCCCAGCAACAAGAACAGGTAACAGTAAAACTTTGGTAACACAATAATTTTTATGATCATGTGTTCATTTGCAAGGATTTCCTGACCTAAATTCCCTTAAGCCAGACTGACTCCCTTAAGAACTGCTCTTGTCTCTGTCCCACTGGCATTTAATGCTCTTATTCCATTGCCTTACACAGGAATGGGAGGCTGTGGTCCATTAAAGTCCCTGAAGAATGGAGATGCATACGCACAGCATGGATTCTCTCCTGCTCTTGAGTAAGGAAAAATGGTATGTTCCCAGGCATTCATCACTACTGTAAGTGAGGGAAAGAGGCAAGAAAGGGAGCATGTCCTCAAAGAAGCAGTAAGGGAAGGTTTCTGACGGCAGAAATGGAAACTGGGCAGTTTTCTCCAATTTGTTTTAAATGAAAGGCAAACACATAGTTGCTTCCTGTAATACCCTGCACATAACAAGCACCCTTTTCAGAGATGCGATTAAGCATGACTGGATGCACATGACCTCTCTCAAAGGACAGAATGGAGGGTGGAAAAGTGGAGATAAAGGCTAAGTATGATTGCTAATAGTGGACCCAGTAATAGAGCTACATTTTGGTACCAATGTTCTAAAACAAGCAGGATCATTCAGATCAGAACCACTGTCTTTTTTCATTTCCAAATGAATATTTGTTCATTTCTTTTTCTTCTTTTTTTCTTTTTAACAGTAGAGATAAAAAAGCACTGTTTTAAAATTAAGGATGCAAAATCTTCTTCAGAGTTGAGCAGTTTTAAATAGATTATGAGAAATATACATATATATATAGTCTTGAGTAAGTTTGTAGAGAAATAGCAATTGCAGAAAACACCCTCTTGTGTTTCATATATGCTTTATTGCCACACAAAATCCTGCCCACTCAAAGAGATGGACTTTTGAGTCCTCTTTTCCTGTCCTCTGCTCTAGATTCAAGCATGGAGGGGCTGGACTGATGTATGCAGGATGATGGAGGGGAATGCACCCTCAGTGGCATTCTGTCAGCTCAGCTAAGTTATCCTTTGCCATTGACCTCCTTCTGTAGGAGTTGATGGGTCTGCTGATGTTTGCAAAAGGAATGGCTCTGTATTTCTCAGGACATGTGATTGTGCCTACCATTCCCAGACATGACACTCATTAGCCTTCAGCAACCTAAGTGGCCTTCTAATAAGAACAGCTGTGCACAAGTCTTTGAAAATTCTGCAGGAGGCACGACTGGGCCTACAGTCATTACCAATGCAGAAAGTGGGAGGTGGGAAGTAGCTTCAGTCATTGCCAGGTGGGAAGAGAAACAACCTTGGAGGGCAAAACTCAAGAAATCTGAAGGAATTCACATGGGAGACAACAGCAGTGATATCTACAGGCAATCACTTACACATCAAAACTTACATACCCTACAGTCCCTTGCTGCTCCTGGAGCTCATTTTAAATCTCCAAATTCCTTTTCCACCTGTGATCCTGAACCTCACAGCACTGGCAGTCAACTGCACTGCCACTCAAACCATAGGCGCAAAAGCAGAAGGAACTATAGGTGTGACATAGCTGATAAAGCTGGAGATGCCCAAGAGCTTGTGGGTAGTAAGGAAGCTCAAAGCCAAGAAGGTCTTTAATTGGTTGAAAAGATGAAGATTGTGGACTGGCAAGAACTTCAAATGAATTGGAGCCAGGCCTGAAGAACAGGATAACAAAGGGCACAAAATTATGATGTTTGGGCAGACCAGCTGACAAGCAAGAGAGGATGGAGAAAGCAGAAGCATAAATACCTTCAATGGATGGGATGAGGAGTTCAAGGGAGAGAAAGAGATGAGGGGTCGAAAACTGGGAGCAGGCAGTGTGTTTCTATGGACAGCACCAAAGAGTCTTTCTAGGACTGGAACTAGGGGGATCAGCAAGCTGTGGCTTCCTTGTGTGCTAGCGGTCAAGGGACTGGGCACTGGAGGTGATGCTGCCACCAAATCTCTTACAAGCCCTCTGCCACTCGTGTGATTCCTGATGCCCCTGAAGATACAAGTGTAGAAAATTTTTTCTGTTTACATAATCACGTATTCTGAGTAAACACATTTTGGGGACAGATGCTAACAAAACAATGTTTTTAATGTTACAATAAGAAATAAAAACTTTAAAACAACAACCATAAATTCAGTAAAGCAGTTACTTTTGGAAATCAGAAAATATTTTATTTTTATCCTGCAAATACACTGGATTTGGATTTTCTTATTTAAAAGATATATTTGAATTTTCATATTTGCTATTTTCTTTTCCAACCAGCATTTAGTAATGAAAAAGCCTACATGAAGTCTGATGCTTGCTATCTCTTTAGGAGTTGGCATTCTAGCTGATAACTGGCTGAGAAACAAAAATTGCTTTGGTGATTAGCATTTTAATCATTTTGGCAACAGATACATTAGGTAACTCTTGACCTAAATGGTGAACTACAATAAAATACAGTATCATATAACATTTGAATTTATTACAGTTTAAAAATATTGTTTCTGATCTAGTGTCTATCCTTGTGGGCTATTTAAATTTTTAAAGATACAGTATTTCAGATAAAAAAACTTTGCTCTGAAAATAGTCCATCTGCTTAAATTTTAACAGGCTTTCAACATCAGACAGGGCACACAGCAGCTGAGGTAAAGGGAGTATCTTTTTCTGGTATCTTTCACAGTAGGAGCATAGATATTCAGGAGCAAAGTGGAGCTGAAGATACTTTACACCTGTCCACATTTACCCCTTGCAAGTATTCCAGTTCCGTTCCTGATATTTATCTTCAGAGTTAACATGAAAAGAGTAGATATTTTTATTATCTTTCCAACAGACTTTGAAATTAAGTAATAGTTAAGGGTATACAATACAGGTTTTACACAATCTCTTTTGCAGTATCTTTAAGTGTATTTCCAAGCAAAGGTACCATAAGCTTATAGGATTTCAGATTTCTCGCAGAAGTTTAGACATTGTACAAATGTGTTCATTGTGACAACTCTACAAGTATTTCTACCATATTTTACCCAGAAGACTACTTTTTGTTGGGTTTTTTTAGCTTTGTTTGAAGAATAGCCTATGTAAAGAGGTCTCACTTAAACCTACTCGTTTTACCATGTTCTGTGAGTACATCAAACTGTACATTATCAGAATAAATAAAATATTTTTTCTTAAATCTTAATTCAGAAGCCATGTAGATAGGAAGAAAAACTTTCTTTTTTCTGCATATTTAGGGAGATTTGAACAATTAATTGTCACTGTTGAGCTTACAGTACAGAGGTAAAACAATAAATATTGAGATCTTGAAACATAATTTTTGTTTCTGTAACAAACAAAACAAAAATAAAATAAAACAAAAGTTTTTCATAAGTTAAAGAAATAATAAGAGTAGCTATCTTTCTTTTATCGATAGGATTTGTTTCATCTTTTCAAATGCCACAACTTTTTTTCTGTGTGTAAAATGAGAGATATTAATTTAAATGCTTACATGCTTACATGTCTTACCCAGATTCTAAGCTTCACAGAGTCTTCCCTGGTGATTCAAATCTAAGTTTTATTCTGTAATAAACTGCACCAATTTTTTTTTTTCTAATCATTTCAATCCCTGCAGGAGAACCACAGATTAACAGGAGTTCTAACTTCAAAGTTAAAATGTACATATTTTCTCTAATCTTTGTACACAAATGGGAGTATGAACATATTTATTCTATGAAGTCCTAATTCCTTTCAAACAGGACTGAACTAGATAGCTGCAAATCATCTTCTAATGCCCCCACAAGACCTGACAGAGGACATGGTCATAAAGGCAGAAGTTCGGGTGAGCTGTGATACCTAAGGAAGTAGCGGGTAGAATAAATGTCAGTCTTTATAAGTCAGCAAAGTCGAGATATAAGCAAAAGACAAAGGCAAAACTAATATTCATTCTTCAGGGGAGGATAGCAGCTGTGACCATTCAAACTACCTGATTCGATAAAATTGCCTCCAGAAACAGAGTCCCCGTGAAACACTCATATTTGCAGAACATGATTAGAAGTACTCAGGGAAAATAAATAGGCTTTTGTTACATTTATACATAAATTACTACTGTTATTTAACATTATGGTCTCAGAACTACATGACAACAGCAAAATTATATGAAATGTCAAAAATTAGTGACATTTCACAGATTTACAGTGGGCCCATGAGACACTGGATATGCACCTGCAACTGCTGTAGATAAATTTACTAGTACATTTGCACTTCTTCCCTTTCTAAGTATAGCTAATATGACAAATACTTCAGGAAAGGTGTGAGCTCTATTTAATGTTTTGACTGAAAGGAATCTTCTGCCACAATCTTACCCTTCATAATCTCCAACCACAAGACAAAGTTAAAACACTACTGCTAATGCTGATATATGGGTCCATGATTTAAGAGAAATGTTTGACAGGGCTTGATAAAAGGACAACTCTGAAACACTCATTGTATGGCAAGCACTTTGTATTAGATTTACACAGCAAGGTTTCAGTAGCAGTGGAGCTACAGGGGCAAGTTCTCTGAGAAGCTGCTAGAAAATTTCCCTGTGTCCGATGGAGTTAATGCCAGTTGGTTCCAAGATGAAACTGTTGCTGACCAAGTCTGAGCCCATCAGCAATGGTGGTAGTGCCTCTGAGATAATTGATTTAATAAGAAAAAAAAGTAATTTTGCAGAAGGAAGTTGCAGTCAGAGAAGAGAGGAGTGAGAATATGTGAGAGAAATGTCCATGCAAACACCAAGATCAGTGAAGAAGAAGGAGAAGGAAGTGCTTCAGGTGCTGGAGCAGAGATCGTCCTGCAGCCCATAGTGCAGAGCATGGTGAGGCGGACTGTCCCCCTGTAGCCCATGGAGGTTCATGGAGGAGCAGATATTCACCTGAAGTCCATGGAGGACCCCATACTGGAGCAGATGGATCCCCAAAGGAGGCTGTGACCCCATGGGAAGTCCATGGTTGAGCAGAGTCCTGGGAGGACCTGTGGACCCTTACAGAGAGGTTCCCATGCTGGAGCAGCTTTGCTGGCCTCATGCAGGGGCAATCTGTTTCTGAAGAATGTACCTCCCTCTAAAGGACTCATGACAGAGAAGTTTCTGGAGAACTGTCTCACATGGAAGGATCCCATGTTGGAGCAGGGGAAGAGTGTGAGCAGTTTTACCCCTGATAAGGAAGAAGAGGCAGAAAGAAGGTATGATAAGTATGTGATAAAGCCCATTCCCTATCACTCTGTGCTGCTCAGGGTGAAAAGATAGAGAATTAAGGAAGTATGAGAGTTAGCCCAGGAAGGAGGGAGGGGTAGGTGGAAAGTGTTGATTTGGTTTTACTTCTTGTTGTCCTACTCTGATTTGATGGTTAATAAATTCAGTTAATTTCTCCAAGTCGAGTCTGCTTTGGCCATCACAGTAATTGGTAAGCAATCCCTCGCTGCCCTTATCTCAACCTGTGAGCTTTTTGTTATATTTTGTCTTCCTAGTCCAGTTGAGAAGGGGAGTGACAGTGTGGCTTTGGTGGGCACCTGGCATCCAGCCACAATCAAACCACCACAAAACTACTTGAGCCTACAACCAGTGGAATTCTAACTAATCACCATGAAGACAGTGCTTCAGGTTTTATGAGTCCACTATTATTTTTTAATGAAAAAAATGTGGTGGTTCAGTCCTCCTTCTACATTTATTCATCATTCCATCTAGATTTATGTAATATATGGAAGTTGGCAGTTAAAATAATTAACTAGTGACCCCCAGAGATCTACTGCACACTTTAGGAGCGTGCAGCAATACTCTACATATTCAACAGGTTCCTGTTCTGGCAGAAATTTTCCATGAGGGACTGAGTTAACAGCCAGTAACACACAACTCTGTTCTTTGCTTTGTGCATTATAAAGGTCTACATCTTCCTCCTTGCTATGGGTAAATCCAAAATAATTAAAATGAATAGTCTTTTGAGTCTCTTATCTATTCAGTACAGCCTATGGAATTTTTATATTGATTTTCATCCCTAAAATCACCACTCCTTCCCCAAATGCTCCATTAAGTAATAACAACTTAGGAAAACCTATGCAGTTTGTATTGCCAAAGGCCAAAAGTCATCCAAAGATAAGAATTGGAAATAACTGTAGCTAATAATACATACTGGCACAATACTTATCAGAATGGGTGCAGAAGGAAAAAAAATAATTAAAATAGAAAGAAAGCTATCATTATGTAGCAAGATCCAGTGGCACAGAGCAATCAGCCTCCTTCCAAATGCAAACTAAAATAGAGACAAACATTGCTACCCTCACCTAGCTAGATTTAAAAGACATATTCCCTGTCATGCGTAGAAATACCCAGAGCTAGAACAATGCCACTGGAGAAGAGGCTGGAGGAAAGTTACTGTGTCTGGTTGTTACAGATTCCATTTGACCTATTCTTTCAATGACTTTGAAATTCCTGCCCACCTCCTGGAGAATTGTACATTCATTGAAATAGAGTAAAAAAGGTAATATATTATCTGGTAATTTATATTATGAATGGCAATTTGCGTAATAGGCCCCTAAAACATAAAATGGCCTTGTAATGAAAATTGTAGTGATCAAAATAAATCTCTAAAAACTTGCAGAGTTATGTCTATTTTTGCATAATACTAGATTTAGTGTATGTATACTCTGCAGTGGCAGAGGTGTTGGCCACTTAGCATAACAATGGGTTCCCACGGTATTCCAGCCATTACTGGTTTCCTTACCTCACACCTATGTCTGTATTATAGCTTCTTCCTAGACTTTTTCCTCAAGGAAGCTTTACCCCAGTTAAAGTCAGGTAGAAAATTTTCAACAGAAAATTGTGTTTCAGGTAACTAAAATGCTTCATTGAAAAATATCTACTTTCAAAATACCTTCTTTTTCCTCCTCAAAATATTGCAGATTACACGTCTTGCCATGCTGAATGATGGGAGTTGCAGCTGGACAACATTTATTCTCTTCTGTCACTTAGATTGCATACTTCTGCCAGGGACATTACACCTTCCTTTTTAGTGGCATTCCCTTGGTCACTGAGCTGACAGCGGATGAAATACAGCTCTGGACCAAGCCTACCAAAGAAAAGAGCAAGAAAACAAACAAGACCACACAGTTCAGTGGAATTACAGGCTCCAAATATTTCCACTGGCCAGAAAAGTCTAGATATTCTAGTTTTGACCCTCTAATTCCTTAGTTTTCTCTCTACATCATTGAAAAAACCCTGTGCTTATTCAAAGACCCATCTTGTACTCCCAAGCCATTTTCAAGTGAATGGTTTTGCCAACACGTTTAATGATTTCCATGACTAACGACCCTGCATTGGGTGAGACACTATATGCACAGAAGTGAAGCAGTCAACTGCCTTTCACATTCAGTATGCCACAGTGTTATTTTAAAACCTCAGTAATCCTAAATTCTAGGAAAACATTGGGAATTCCTCTCAGGCAACACTACCAATCCTAATTTCATTGTCTATAACCTCACAAGTAGATAAATCTTACAGGCCACAAATGTTGTTGCAGTTGTGAAATTGTTTTTTTGTGAGTATATTCTTCTTTGTTGGTTACATACAGGAACCTTTGTCATCCTAAACTGCATCGGAATGTTTTATGTATCCTTATTTGTGCTCAGCCATGAAACACTGACTTTTTTTTGACAACTTGGAGTATAAACACTCTGGATTATACACCCTCAACACTGTACTCTACATATTTATTCCTCGAGAGATTACACAGTGTGTACATATATATATATACACAATACCTGTCAGAATACAAACTGATACCATCATTGTGAGTAAGTTAGTTAATGCTGGATCTGCTGGGCTTAATAAATAAACATGACCTCTGTTTTTCCAATTTATGGTATGGAACATATAAAAAAGTTTTAGTTTAATCAAGTTATCTGAAATAGTTTGTTAATCAACTTATTTCTTGTGCTATGATATTGATTCATTTAGTTTTATCTTGTTTTGCATGCTTAATTTATATTGTTTACTCCTTTGATTCTTGCTAGCAAAATACACAAAATAGGAAAGCTGCATATTCAGGCTTTTTTACCTTCATGACAAGGATTTAGATCTAAAGGATCACACCGAAGATGGATGTTCAAGTTTGTGAGTTATTTAATGTAGTTCCTATAATATAATCCCTGTCCCCCAATAATACACTTTTGGCTCCACATACAGCCAGAAAGCCCTCTGACACTTCCTTACAATTTTTGAGACATGACTACAACTACATCTCCAGAGAAACTTGCCTTTCCCATGCTTTCCTCTCCTCTCAAATCAGAATTGAGCCAGCTGTCTCAGGTGCTCCTCTCCCATTCATCTTCATTTGATCCCCTCACAAGCAACTTCCTGGAAACTCCATATCATGTACTCATATCAGTGCTACCCACACATGGTCAGAGGCTCTGCTCTTTCAGGCTTCCAGGTCTTATTCAGATAACTACTGTAACCAGTCAATGTTTCTGAGTGGTCTCCTTATTTTTTTTGCAGCTCCAGCATCTTTCTACCTCTCCACCATGGTTATTGGGAGATGACTCACCTGACGATACTGTTTTGATGTTCTGCTTGTCTGTTTGTATTTTTTCTTCCCCTGTAGCCCATATTCAACTGACTAAGTGCATTTAAGCAAGATACCATAGATATACAGTGACGATGCATTACACTGTTTAAAGATAATTACATAATGCAACCCTGCATCTGTGAGAGCTTCTAAAAATTTACCACCAGAGCTGAAGACTTAATAAATAAAAAGCAGCTATTCTCTGACCCTTGTTTGGGTTCCTTTTCATACTAGAGGCACATGAGATGACACAGGCGTTGCTGCAAGTCTGACACCTCCACCTATTCCCCCAGTTCATTAATCCCATGGTGATAGGAGCAAAATAGAGGAGATGAATCCAATCCAGTTTGGCACCGCTGCAATTCCTCCCACCGAAGGACTCCATTTTATATCAGAAAATGTAAAGGTACAAGATGAGGGCAAGATACTGTGTGCCTTGATTTTTAAAAGTCAGATGACTAGGTATGTCTTTTTGTCCTAAAAAAATAATAGCCAGGTTAAAAATTATGCAAATACAACTGAGATTCACCATAAACTTCATGGATCACATTAAAAGAGCATGCTCTGTAGTTTAATTGTAGGCATATTATAGCCTCCTGCTAAAAGAACTGCACCCAATGAGAGTCTCTAAGTCAGTAGAGAAAAGGAGACAGAACACTTACAAAAACGAGGCTGAAAATGTTCCTTCATATCCTTCACTGGTTTCAATGTCAGCTCTCAGGGAGAAAACCATTCAAGTCATTCAAATCCCTGGTCTCCATCAAGCTGTGAGTAGTTTGTATGAAATAATTTAATGATTAGACTTGTGGTTAAATTTTTCAAAAAGTGATTATGTTAATTACTTCTGGAAGTTAATTTCCCTGCATAAATAGTGTCCCATTGAAATCCATAATGTTTAAGAAATATTGGACTATATCCACCAAAATCTTCCAAGCTCCTGTTCAGTCTCTTGTTTTCTAATCAAATAGAGTTTTAATTAAGTCTCAGTGAATGTATGTAATAGAAATAGGAAAAATTAATGCAAAGTTAGTCTTTTTTCTTTTTCACTATTGTAAATTATGAATGGGTGCTCATCGTAAATTCAGCTGCTCAGTCAGCTTGCAAGCAATTACAAACAATTCTTACCATGTAGCATGATAGCAAAGAACTGTATCAAATAAATTATTTAAGAATCTTCTGAAAGTTTATTATTGTTAGTGAGAGTCAAGCAAGATATCTTCTTCCATCAGCAGCTCAGAAACAGAATTATTTAACGTAAGACTTTTCACCAAATGCTTCCTTTACTCTTGCTGGAATCCCAGGGAACTGCTTTGTGTTAATACCTGGCCCTTTAATGGAAAAGATGAACATTAATGTTATTTTGGTAAATGTGTCATATATATGAACTAAGCAATAAAGTCAACACATGTCCTCCAACAAGATTCTTCACTTATGGGATTTGAGAAATTAAATTAGAAATCCAAGTACCTGATGTCTTTAATAGGCTTATGTATTATAATGAACCGGTAATGGAGAATGTGTGTTTCCTTCCTTCTCTCTATAAGGATATCTGACAAAAATCTGTCATTACAGCCTCAGGTGTTCTCAGTGGGAAACAGAACCTGTGCCACAAGAATTTTTCATCTCTTATTCATTACAGATAAAACCTACAGAACACTCAGTGTTATCACCAACACAAAATCAGGTCAGCCAAGGCTTGATCCAGTTGACTTTTGAAATCCTCCACCGCCAACACTTCAAAGTTTTTCTTGTGACCCAGTCACTGAAGCTCCAAATCCACAGTCTGAGGCTGTTGCTTGCTTTTGTATAGTCTGCTACCATTGAGAAAAGTTTAGGTTTGCCATCTTTGCCATTCAGACAGGTACAAACTACTATCAGGTACCTTTTTCAGCTTCATATTCTTCACACACAGCTCCCTTTTGTCTTCTGACAGGTCATGAGCTTGAGATCCCTGACACCCTGGTCCCTCTCTGGATACTCTGTCTGGAACTTCTTACATTTCTCAATGTCCCTTTTTAATTAGAAATTCATGACTGGACAGTCTTCAAGTACAGCCTTAAGAGTGCCAGAGAAAAGCAAACAGCAACTTCTCTTCTCTGCTGGCCATTCTTCTCTTTACACAGCTCAGTGTGTCCTGTTTTATTTGCATTAACACTACTGACTTAAAAGGGCTTGACCCTTCTGAATCAGCAGTGACTGTAGAAGGTTGTGATGAAAGTCTAGTTTGCTGCAAATCAGAAAATTTAATTATCTTGGGATTCTGAATACTGGTTTGGAGAGTTTTGGTTCACAGTAACTTGTTTCATCAAATATTTAATAGTATAATTTTCTACTACTGCCCAGAATTATTTATTTTTGTCTCAGGACTAACTATCTGCAGAAATTTAGGGAGAGATTGCTAGCGATTGCTAGCAATTTCTACTCCTTTTTTTTTTTTAACTTTCACTATTCTGATTCTTTAAATTTAAGAAGACAACTTTTTCCTCCATTACATCAGGCAGAGACATTACCTTATGTCACAGGGAAGACATAAACACGACTTTCACACTGTTTTTACACTGGCTTTCTGTTTATTTCCTTCCCCTTCTTCTGCTTTTGCAATTTTCTAAACTGAGCATCACTTCATCCAAAAACACGTTATCACTGTATAGCCAGAAAAATAAGACAACCGTTTCTAGGCTCAGTCCTGCAGCTGTTTCTACAGATCAAACAGAGTCATTAATCAAACTTGGCAGATGGGTGTATTTGAAGAAAAAATCATTCAAATGTTGCCAACTACACACCTTTTTTCTTCATCTCTGAAACATATTTTGCTCCCTTTGTTACAGAAAATTTGTGTCATTTCTTATTGTTTAAAGGAGTATCTTCTCCCATTCCATTCCATAACTTGTTACAACAAAAATATTTCTGCAATTTTCTGTTCAGCATTACCTGACTGCTTAATAAGACCACAGCCTGAACAATGGCATTTCCTAAGTTCCAGAGGGATGTACATAGAACACTGGCTTGGAGGACTGTATTACAGACATTAAAATATCCAGCCGTTTTAATGAGACTACTCGGACAACCTTTGGTTTATTTCCATGGAAAAAATTGTAGCTTTTTGAGGTCTCAAGAACTTAAATTCGAGTAGTGAATATTCCTCAAGCTTTTAAAATATATTCTCCACCATGACCTTTGACACCTCACAGGAACCTCTGCTCCAGGGACTGGACATCTGCACAGCTAAAGGCCATAACACCACAGTTGAATTCTTCCCCTCCCAGTATATGTGCTCGTACACAAGCAAGCAAACACCCTGTGTATGGGGCACAGCAAGTGTGAGCATCTGTATGCTACTGATATTTCTGTTGCTTCCACGACAGAAAATTATATACCTAGAACAGAGCTCATTTTCTACTTCCATAAGCAGTACAATAGATCACCTTATTATTCTGCCACAAATTGACTATAGTTTTCACTGTGATTCCTCAAAGTGCAGACAGCCCCTTTCACTCACAAATGAAACAGCACACAATGCTTGCCAGAGCCAATACTCCCACGTACTAGTGTAATGCTTCAGTAAGTTGAAGAAGCTTGCCAGCCTTTTGTGGTTCTCATTAAACTAAATGAAAAGTACAGAGATACTTGCTTATCAGACGATTGGTCCTTGAATACCAAATATTCCCTCCTTCTAAAAGTCTCTTTTTCTTTTTCCTGACTAGAAGCACAAGTGGACATTTGGCAGCTTCTCCTGTGGATGTGATGAATTTCAGGTTTCTGCCTCAGTTGTCCTATGACACAGAAAGCCAGAAGCTTGGACCACAAGCTACTCAGCCACCCTAATATGCTCCCTAAGTGCATCCCTACTGGGGAGTCAAATAGAGCATAAGAGCAGGCCAAAGCAAGTCTACCTGGCTGTTATGCAGCACATTTTCAGTGTTGAGGTAAGGCGTGTGCTGGGGAAAGAGCTACAGGAGTGCTCTGGAAACAACCAACTGATTGGTGCACACAGAGTATGCACACAGGAGAAAACATGGTCCTGATCTGGGGTTGTTTTCTCATGCCATCTTTCCTGATCCAGCAACCTCCTACTCCTACACCCAGCTCAGAATACCCCATTAACCATAATCACTCTCTGTTTTCAGTTCTTTAAAGACATGTCTGCCATCATCTGAAAAGCCTTCTTTGTGGGAGGATTTCAAGGCTGTCCTGTGATGAATAAGGAGACGGAGATGAAGCAGTCAGCACAGCTACAGTATTGCAGCTGCAGGAAGCCAGCCAGCAGTCCTCCAAAAAGAGGGAGAAGTGAGGACAATAACCAGGACACATTTTAGTGCTGTGTATTAGATTTTACAGGGAGGTGGAAGGCAGACAAAGTAACCCTATCCATGGGCTCAGGAAGAGTCCCTTCACAGGGGCTGTGGAAGACAGCCCCAAGAGTGATGGCATTGTGCACCTTTCCCTTACAAAGCTTTTAAAAATCAGCTTCCCAGCAGCAGTGCCATGCTCCTTTCCCCACTCACTGTCCAGCTCACTGCCACCATCCCATCCCCATACTTCAGTCCTGCACTTGCTTGTTGGCTGCATCTTTATAATCAAATGGCACCATGGAAAGTCTCTGGCATGCACTGCATACTTCTCTAAGCCAGAACTTGAATGTGCAAATATGTTTTAATTGCTAACAATCTATATAAAAGTGCTGATGTTAAGAAGGAAACAATAATTGGTTTTATTGCCAGTTTTGTGACTGCAATGTTTGCAGTTTTATTTTCAAATGCAGAAAAAATATGTCCCATCTTTCAAGGACCAAGTCACACTGCAAGAGATCTTGTTTTGTAGTTGTGTTATTTCTGTGGATTGTTTTGGAAATGGCTACCCATGGCAAATTGCCATTGTCCTCGACAGAACTGTACATCACAAAATACCATGTCTAACATCTAGGAGTGACCATCTTAATTCCACATACTGTTTTTTCTTCATGTTTAGCAACTACTCAGATGTTCTTTTCCAAGCCCTTTCCACCTCATTTTTAAAATATTCCAATTACAGAAAAGGGGTCTGGTTTTTCTTCTAATTCAATGCAAAAATATATAGTACATCAAAGCCTTACTTTTGTTGCAATCACATTTTCATATGTAGAGCAATAGATGTTTCTGTGGTTTTATATGCGGGTATAGACAAAAAGAGGGATGCCTCACTCTCCCTATCTGCTTGTATTTAGTTCTCATTCATATATGCTCAATGAAATACAGCACACTTCAAGGTATTGTAATATAGCTCTTCTATCTGTAGCAGCACATTCTTTTTATTTGGTATTAATATCTCTAGAGGCTTTAAATAAAATCCATCATGTGTAAGTCAGTCAAAGGACAACAAAATGAAAATATGTAAATAGACCAGGAAAATATGTAAATAAACCAGGACGATTTATTTATTGCCAGAGCATGCCAGCTGTTGAAAATAACCTGTTGCCCCTTCAAGCTAGCTGATTTGACAAAGATTGAAAAAAATTTCAAGTGCCAAGCAGTTCACTGTATAAGTGAATATTTATTACAATAGGCATATTATCACCTAAGCAAGCAAAAAATGCATTTGCCGTCTGGCAGTGGAAAGAACCTAGACCAGAAAAGGATTTTAAATTAGAACTAAGGACTCTTAGATAGATTTTTAAGTGGACTAGCACTAAGGAATTCCAGTCAGGAGGGTCCGTCGTAAGTGGGGTTTTTATTAATCCTGATGGCGTGAGTAGTTCAGTATTTCACTGTGAGTTTCACAACAGTGTTATACAAAGGAATTATTGATTACAACTGCTAAAAGTCACCTACATAATTATCTTTGTGCTTCCTTTCAGGATACTTCAGACCTCAGCTAAAAATCCCCTCATTAAAAATGGATAATGACTGGTAGGATTTCTTATCTCTACTTTTTCTCCATGCGGAATTTTTCAAGATTCTTTTACACTCATGTCACCTTCTGCCTTCTGAGTCCATTTCTCTATAGCTTTACTTTGAGCATTTATCCTTCAAGTCTCATGAGTCTTGTTCCTTGAGGTATTTCAGTGTGTTTCCACTACAGGCTGATCAGAGTAATGACTTTGGCTGTCCTGAAGGTGCCTACCACATTTTCTGAGCATACTGAGGTGACCACAGTGTCTACCTATTGACTATTGACAAAAGAAAATTGAGAAGTCTACTTCAATTAGCAGCTGAGAACTTCAAAGCTACTGTCATCCACAACCTATGGGGGAGCGAGGGGAAAACAGAGCCTACAAAAAGGCATCTGCTCACACAAGACTCCTTTTCCTTAGTCTTAGGCTTCTCCTACAAAGTATTTTGACTCATTTGGATTTAATTGTCTGTAGTTCTCGCTTTTTCTGACATTATTACCACCTCAAGAAGTCTCCCTTATAGACCATGCTGTGCAACACAGCTTTCCTAAGTCAAGAACTTTGAAGTTCTTAAGTCAAGCACTTAGGTGAGCTAGCTAATATTAGTGTTATGAGGTCCATACAACCACTTAAATTCCCTACTTTGTCTCATTGCTGACTACCAGCATTTCTTGAGCTACAGGATTGTCACTGAATTGTTTGTAAAGTAATCAAGGAGCTTGATTTTAAGCATCGTGTTATTGGCTCATGCTTATTCTCCCTCTTATAGTCTTTCTAGCTCTGTTGCATTTCACTCCACATATAGGCAAATATGTAGGCATATATGGCATACATCTACTTTCTTCTAAGAACTAGGCACTTTTCTTACATAAATTCCCATTTTTAAAAAATGTGAACTTGCAGAAACAATTACATATCTAGGGCAATATTGAGTGAAGATGGCTCAGCATTCTACAATTTACCCTTCCCATCTCCAGCATAGCTTCTTTGTGCTGCAGGGGAAATCATTTCCTAGGAAGACAGAAGGTGTACCAGCATTACCTTCCCTGAGGGTGATGCACAGGAAACAAACACTGCTAGCTGCTGCTCTGAGCTCTACATGCTCTCTATGGGCAATAGCTGTTGCAGAAAAATATAGACTTCTGAGCTGTAGTTTAGCAGAAACTAGTAACATCTGAAATTTAAAAACAAAAATCTATAATAATAATACCACTGATTTTTTTAAAAGTCTTTTTTCTGGTCTAGAAATCTAAAAACATTGGGCCCAGTTCCCATTTGCAGTCACACTGAGATGAGAAAAATAAAGGTCCAAGAATAGGCCACAATAAGTAATCCTAGCCCTTGCAAACTGATGAAGAATATATAATAGTGTGATCTAAAATAGAAACATAAGTACTACTTTTCCTGGTACCACTCCTCAGAGGCTTGGGCCCTAAACAAGTTCCCACAGGAATACTTTCTAACCTCGTTTCTTATCTCTACCCATCTAACCAATAGGCAATCCATCTGGTTTTATGGCCAATTTATAGGAGTTAGAGAGGTTTCCTTACTGACCATGCTTTCTCCTTAACTTGACCCAGCATTTGCATTTGCATACTTGTCTTCACTTGGTTAGTTTAATTTAAAGTAAGAACACACCTTTTTTTTTCCTTGTAAAGCATCACCTTTGCAGTTTCTTCCCTGTCTTCTCTTCCATTTTCAATTACAGTATAAGTGACAGCTCCATAACCAAGGGTAAAGAAAAGCCATCAAGTCTGGAAATTTAGAACCTTGGTGGAAATTTAGAAATTGCTGAAACTAATGGGCAGGTTAGAGGGAACTAGTGCAATTGAAGGGAGAGCTCTGGTGCTTTCTGTTCCCCTCTTAAAAGGAAGAAGAGTGGGAGGTCAGGCAAAAGAATGAATTTTAGTATGCCTGGATAAGATAAGATTATTTGATAGACGGTTTGCTACTTTGCTCTAACTGCAGTAGTTCTGCTGCCTTAGTGTTCTGAAAACAGGGTTCATGGGGCTGAAAGATAAAAGAAGAAATGTTAAAGGGTAAAAATGAGATGGGGCAAAAAAATTAAATTAGTTTTATGGTTTACATTATGTACTTTTCATTACAAAGTTTATTCCTGTGTTATGTGCTGGCACATTTGTGGTTAATACATTGTATAGAGAACTGTTATTTCATTACAATGCTATTCAAACTCTAGCGTGTGAACCTGGTATTAATTCACAATTATTCAAATTATGCACTAAGAAACTGGTGCTAAAGTTTTCCATTTCTACCAAAATGGCTCTATTTCTGCATGTAAAAGAATGAAAAAACAGGTATTCAAATGAGTTGAGACGGCACATTCTGTTCAGCAGAGCCCCCTATGTGGAGACTTTATGAGACTATCTGGCTGGCTGTTAAGCATTCTGCCATTGAATCTGTAATTATATCTTATCCAGCTGCTAAACAATGTGGATTTTGAGAGCTTTCATTATTTCCTGCCTGCTCTTATCAGAACTTACTTCCTGCCTGACAAAATATCTAAACATGTTATGGAGCTGCCTGTTGACTTTTGTGAGGTTTTGATTTTTAATAAAAGGCACTGAAACTACAACTCTTCCAATCCAAGTAAGTTTTATAAGCGGCACAGGTATATAACAAACTAGATCCACTGAATGAAACTTAACACAACACTCCAGTGTTACTTGCTAATGGAAAACCCTTCTCCTTGGTCAGTCGCAGTTCTGCAGTCTCGAGGAAGGTCTTTCACCCTTTTTTTCTTCATTACTTTCTGAACAGTATAAAAGGCAAATTCCTTTAGGTGCTGTGTTACCATTATCTCTCTGCTAATGAAAAGTGGCAGTTGTCACAGAAACTGTACTCAGCTCCCACTTGGCCACAATAAGCAGCAGATTACACATCAATTCTGAGCATTGCCTACAGCACCCTTCTGGCTTGAGCAGGGAATAAAACATCCTCTAGGGATACCGCCTATCTTTTGTCATTTGTGGTGTTCCCTGTAAACGTGGTGGACACTTGACTATAACAACTGTGGCTGCAGCCCAAGGTGGCCCTGAAAGACAGGTGTCGTAGTTCAGCAGCCAGGACCAGTTTATCACTGTATGGGTGTGATCAAAGCTGTATATTGTACACCCTCTAAGTCATTTCTCATGAACTGTTAACAATGGACCATTTGCAGCAGCTGCCCACGGCACACCTGACCTCTCAGGATGTAAGTTGAGTGTTAAAGAAATCTGTGAGATAAGAGCTGTGATAACTCCCCTCCGGAGAGTCGTTAGCACCTTCACACCCTGCCTAAGGGGGCATGTCTGCTAATGGGCCATCAACAATTCCAAAAATACCTCATGACCAACAGGTTTTTGCCTTACTTTTACTTTGGCTTCAGGAGAACCACAGAATGTCACAGTGCAGGGAATAATGAACACCATTTGATTTGTGCCCTGGGGTGCTGCGTTACACTTCTGGGTTTTGTGGGTTAAAACCAATTTCTCTTTGTATCATTGCATTTGCTGTAATATTTCTATTAAATTGTAACTCTGACTTATAATCTCTTTTGTGTTGGGTTCACTTCTCCTACTGGTTTACCTTTAAACCAGCACAACAGGTAGCAGCATTTTTACTATTCACCAGGTACGACTGCCATTAATTTTCTTTCAGTCACTCAGTATGTCATTGAATAAGAAATTATGTGGCTAAATAGTGTTTAAATGCAAGTTGAAAGGATATTTTTTGTGGAAATAACTGTTACCCATCTCTAATGGCAAGCAGATCCGTGCTGTGACAAAAACAGCAGTATTACTTCAGGAAGACTTTTTCTTTTTCAACAAATATGGAAAAATTTTCCTTTTTCACAAGACTCATAGAGTACTAAGCATACAGCAGAGAACACTTCTTTAAGTACAGTCATAATTCTAGTTATTTGCTTATCACATGCAACTTATATCACCTAATTAAAAAAAAAAAAAGGGTTCCTTCCTTTGTGAGAGTCTGTTTTTTTCTGCATCCTGGGAGACATAGATGTACCATGTCTAGAGACAGGTGACAGAAGTGGCAAGTAAACAGGTGAATTGAAGCAGGAATTCTAGGAGTTGGCAGCGGTTGAAATGGCCAGTTAGTCTACATTGCCTCCAGAATGACCTTATTCTAATATTTCACTATTGTAGATCTTGGTGAGACAGGGAAATTCACAGCACAAGCACCAGGAGGACAAAATGTGAAATCTGCTTTGAGATGTGTTAGGTCTCTGGTTTTCATTCTAAGGCTGCTATGCCACAAGCAAAATGCTGACTTTTTGCTTGTGTCTGCATGACACAGTTCCATAGAGAAGTTACAGAAACACTTAATGTAAGTAATTACTCTTAGATTGCAAAATTTCTATTCTTTCACTACACCTTGAGAAATGCCCATTAAAATATACTTAATAGGAATGTAATTAAGTACTTATTGCTTTTGTCATTTAAAACAAGCTAACCAGATGGCAAGGAAAAAATCTCAGAAAGAACCCCTCAATGAGATCTTTATATTTAATTAATATAACAGTAACTAGCTCATTGAAGTTAAGTTAAATGCTTATTTGAGTGTAATAGCAACCTCTATCTTATTGTAGTTTCCATTTGCTGCAGCTGGCAAAGCAAAAAATTACTGTTCTAAAAGCTAGCAAACAAAATGTCCTGGTTTTCAGCTGGGATAGAGTTCCTTTTCTGCCTAGTAGCTAATACAGTGCTCTATTTGGAATTTAGGATGAGAATAATGTTGATAACACACTGATGTTTTAGTTACCTATGAGAAGTACTTACATAAAGTCAAGACCTTTACTGATTCTCACCCTACCCCACCAGTGAGTGGACTAGGACTGTACAAGAAGTTGGGAGGGGACACATCCAGGACAGCTAACCCCAACTGACCCAAGAGACATTCCATTCCATACCATATGGCATCATGCTAAGTATAACTAGGGGGAAAGTTTTTGAGACCACTGCTTGGACACTGGTTGGCCATAGTTTGGCAGTTAGTGAGTGATTACATTGTGCAACACTGGCTTTGTACATTCTAAATCTTTTATCATCATTATTATCCCTTCCTTTTCTGTTTCATTAAGTTTTCTGTCTCAACCCATGAATTTTGCTGGGTTTCTTCTGATCCTCTCTCCCATCCCACTGGGGGCAGTATGGTGATTTAGTGTCTGTGTGCTGTTCAGCTGCCTGCCATGTTAAGCCACAACAAATTTTTATTGTCTCTGATCACCTCTGTGGTGAAGAAAATGAGAGTAATTGTGTGGTATTACTGCAAATTAGCATAGTAAGCAAACTATTTAAACAAGAGAAATCCCATCAGTGTCAAGTTATGTGAGTAGCCAACCTCATGACCTGTGGAGCATCCCAGCAGGTTATTCACAAGGAATAGCCTCTAAAGCAGCTTCACCCTGACAGAATGACAGTGAGGAGAAAGAATCAAACCAGAGACATTGAGAGACTGGGATGTCAAGAGGAGCACAAAGAAGTGGCCAAATTCCTCAATCCGTGCAGCTGCTCATGACAACTTCAGACACACATTTCTTTCCCTTCTCACCAGATTTCCTCTAGAAGGAATATTTATTTAAAAAATTCCCTAGGAGGATCCTCATAGATAGGTTTGTACCCTCTTTCCTTATTGAGGAAAGACATAACTTAAAGTACAGAAGCCAAAGAATTTTCCCAGAGTGAAGGGGTTTTAAATTTTTTAATTTCTGACTCTCTATACATATTTCAGGGAGGCTGAGTTCATGAGGACTGTTCCTTTTAATTTGGAACCTGATTTTCTCAAGAATCCACTGAAAGAAGCTTATATCTATTTTAACTTAAAGACACTGACCTATAATAAACTAATACGTAATGAAGATATCATACATAGGAGATTGTTTAGTAAAAGGCTACTCTTTCTTCTTTAGCTCCACTCGGCATAACATCTGCCAAGAGCAGATGCGCCTACAGGCTTGTAACTATAAGGCCAGTTCTTCAGAAAAGTCTGTGCTGGATTATTTTGACCAGAATGCCCTCCTGATGTTCCTGCATCAGAGATTTATTATGGAGCTTGTTTAATTTTCATTGTCATCTTCCCATAAGTATTACCAAATATTGCATTATTTAGACCTTTATTTTTACAGCTGTATTTTAAACAGCTTCTCTATCAATATCTGAGCCAAGAACTTAATAAAAATGATTGGTGTCCCAGCTCAGGTCAATACTTAGAAATTCTGCCAGCAAGGTTTGACAAAAAACATAATTTATTTTCTTTTCTATATCAGGAACATAAATGCATTAATACTGGAATATAATACACCTTTTGTTCATGGAATTACTAGGGTTTATACTAGAAAAATCAATACTCCTTTTTGACATGTTTTGTGTCTCTTATGGGAGAGTTTCCAGGTGTAAAAATTCCAGACAGTCTTGCCAAGCTTAGACAAAGTAGGCATTTGCTACTTTGCTCCTGCTGATGTGTATTTACCTCTTTACCATAGGAGCACTGAGATCTATTTTGATTATATTAAGGATGTAGGAAGAACATCAGTGAGGTTATTATTTTTCACTTAATTTTTCTTTAAATGAACAGCATTTCATATTTTGAGCTCATACCAAAAGTAAACATAACAAAGTTCCAAGGCTGCTTTTTTTTTACAGAAAAGTATGAGAAATAGTATGAACAGATGCATTTTGATGTGATTACCAAACAAATTTTGGCACCAATATGCTTTAGACAGTACGCTTGGCTGATTGTTCGAATCACTGCTGCCACATTGTATACCATCACAAAGTATGTGAGATTTTGGCTGGTAGCACTTAGGGAAGGGAGGAGAGGGGGTGGCCAAATTCTGCAAGAGAGAGAGATGGAGAAAGAACTAGCAGTGATATCTTGATGTGGCGATATCAACAGCCCCTAAGTGCCCCCAGATCACTCAGGCATTTATTTAAAATAAAGATTTGCACTATTAGCCAGTCTTGCACCAACCTTCTGCTCATCAGAGG
The DNA here is from genome assembly GCA_035041345.1 of Poliocrania exsul. Classification (NCBI taxonomy): domain Eukaryota; kingdom Metazoa; phylum Chordata; class Aves; order Passeriformes; family Thamnophilidae; genus Poliocrania; species Poliocrania exsul. The sequence continues at coordinate 35,816,683 of JAWWLZ010000118.1, forward strand.
AGGAGCTCCCATGGAAGAGTTGGCCTTACTAGACTCCAGGCTGGCCTTGGTTAAAAACCCTGGAGAAATGTCTCTGTGCACCAGACCTATTTGCATTGACCAAGCAGCCTTGTTTCAGCTAGCAGCTACATTAGCAGTCATGGACATGACATTCTGTTGCCTCTGTTCCTGGGACAGATATTCTTGCAGAAGCCAGTCAGATCAAGCAGTCACTGCTACTCCTTCCACAGAAATGCATTCTATTTACTGGAAACCACTGTCAACCCTGAAAAATTGCTACAGCAACAGACAGGATTACATACACAGACTTGAAGCTCTTCCACAATACAAAATACTAAGAACAGGCTTTACCAGAATCACTGTAACTCGTATTTTTTGTAATTTACCAAGAATACACTGTTTCTTTGCTTTCACAATTCCACTGATTTCCTTGACAGCCACTTGAGAAGTACAAACTTAAGACACATGTATATGCACTCAGTTTCCTTTTGAGCTGTTGGTAAAATACTAAGCACCCCACAGGCATGTGGTAGCAGAAGCAGCTCTGTGGAAATAACTCCTTAAAAAAAAAGTCTTGTAGAAATTTTGAATTACATCTGCAGATGACACAATATCATTAACAGTATGTTAGATCCCAAGTATGGGGTAGGGAAAAAAACCACCAAGACACTATACCAGTGATATATTTAATTATATAGTATACACACCGCTGATAACCTCCCTAACTTTCCTTCCTTCAATCAGGACTTCAGTGTTTTAATAAGGTAAAATCTTAGAATCCTTTTAAATTATTAAACCCAAATTGAATCTACTGTCTTGAACCTCTTCAAATGTAGCATAAAAATGCTGCAAGTTTTCTTTCAAAAGCTACTTTTTTAAAAAATCCTCTCAAACTACATTCTAAACATTGTAAAGATGTTCATCTGAAGCAATTACAGCTCAATTACCTGCAATTTCATTTGAGAAGTGTTCATACTTGAAAAAAGGCGATATTTCTTCTTTATTTAAAAGAAACAAACATCTGAGCACCTTGTAAACAAAGCTAAACATTTGAGATTGCACACTTGAATGCTGAAAATGGAATAATTGAAATTTGACCCTTCCTCTACTACACATCAATGTTAATAAAATGCAAGTCAGATCTGTACATTTTTTTCTTATAAGAGTCTGAATAAATAGGATCTTCAAGATAAGTCTCCCATTCTCCATTAAGCTGACAGCATGGAGTCTGAAGATAAATTAATGGAAATAAGAGGTTGTTATGCAGGCAACACATGCATCTTGTACGCCCAAAGCAAAATAATTATAATTACAGGAGACCTCCACAACCTGAACAAAGGTCACCACATCTTCCTCTGCAAGTAACCCACCTGCCAGGCAAACAAGTTAACCTATCTCAGGTATGAACATCTTCACAATGAGGTTTTATTTATTCATTCACTACTGTTTCTGCAGAGTATCTTTGATATGAGTGTTCAAGATAATATTTATTTAAATCCAGTGATAGGAACAAAAAGGAGTCTCTCAACTAATTTTGATTTTCCTAACTAATATCCCTCATTTACCATGACCCTTTAGTCAGATTTGAAGGTTTTCCAACCTAGTTCCTTTCCAGTGAACTAGAAATTTATTTTAGACTCTGGGATCAGATATGTTTCAACTACAGTGGCAAAGGTCATTGTTACATGCACTGCAGCCATGCAGGAAATACCTTGCTGGAATAGCCTTATATCTTGTCTTTGTCAGTGACATGTACTCATAGTTCAGAGTAACAGAAAGATAATTTTACTGTTAAAAACAAAAAAAAGTGAAAGAATGGTACATTGAAAAACAGATTTTTTTCTTGTTGCCAGTCCAGCCCTTATAAAAACATTTTATCAAACAAGCAGGTCTTCTACTAGAAATCTGTTTGCAAATGAATGAAAAAGAGTTCCTGATGTAAACCTACTGGTTAACACTTTGACATTCACATAAACAAGGCAAGTGACAAAGCACTTAGATGTGTACATATCTTTATTTTTTTTCATGCATTCACTCAGTTTCACTCGGCTTTAGGTATTACACATTTTCTACTAAATGTCTGTTTTACACACCTGATTCGTATCTAGTGTAAATCAATGTGGCTTGAATTAAGTCAGTTATCTGTGCTAATTTACACTAGTCTCTGACCTGGAACGTTGATTCTATACTAATATACTGATAATAATTCTAGAAATATAGATTTCAGCTTTACATAGTGACTGTATTTTAGATTATGGTTACGCTTTGCATTTCTTCAAGGAACAAAATTAACATGTGATTCATGTTTTTTTAGTGATTTTCATATGAAGCTCACATAAGTGTTTATTGTTTCTGCAGGGATTCCTGCAGATCTTCAAAAGAAATTGTCTTTTCCCACTTTTTAGCTGCTGGCATAGTAAGCGCAAACATGGTTATCATCCAAAAAGACAGCAACTAGAATCATCTGTAGAGGAGTCTGACACTGTATTTATAAATACTGTTACTCAATTTAAAAATAAACAAACAACTCTAGGATTTCTCACAGAAGAAAACTATTTGTTTTTCCCTGGCCTTTTTTTTTTTACTCTCAATCATAGACTTCTTTGAGGTCAGCCAGCTCTCCTGCCTCCATATCCCACCTTCAGCTCCACTGAATCAATATCCAAGAAGCCTATACAGAAGCTACAGGAGCAGATGGAAAGCCCTAAGTCCTAACAACTGGCACACTCATGAGCCTGACTAGCCATAGTAGAGTCACTTTGAGACAGGAGGAGCCAGTCTGATCAGAGGCAGGGCCTGGATCAAAAGTCTTAGGAACTAGGGCAATTAGGCAGCTTATCTAATGAGCCATTTGAATTTAAGGACTTCCCAAGGAGTAAAGAAGTCCAGATATATGAACATGATAAGCCAGGAAGATTGGATATAGTTGCCCAATGTCCCTTTCAGGCAGAGTCAGGCTGGCTAGAAAAAGAATAGGAAAATAGAAAAGAAAACAACAAAAAACCTTCAGAAGCGTCATTATTGACAGAATCTCAGCTGAGTGTTGAATGAAATGACAGGGCCTTGCAAAATGTTTCAATTCATCAAAATGCCATTTTTGTCAAAGAAATGTTCTGTGATAAAATTGCCTTTGAGCTCAAAACTTTGTGTTACAAATAGCAGCAAATTATATTCATGCTTTGTCCTTAATGCAGTGCTGAGGAACCTTCCAGGTGGATATAAATGTATGTATCAGCATGTCTTTAAAAATGGATAAAAGCAAAAAAGATGCAAATATTCTTCATGCATTGAAAAGTCATGAAAGATCAGGTAGTTAAAAATGAAACTCAGGAGTTCTAAAAATCAGTGGAAAAAACAGTTAAAAATGCTTCACTCTCCCTGGTGTACATCTCCCTGACATGAGCATGCACCTCATAGCTGATAATTTACATGCTCATGACAAACGGTGAAACTGCAGAGACCAGATACCAGAGACAGTGAATTATAATCAATTCATGCCTTAAGAAGCACAGAGAAAAACATCCAAATCAATATGGAATTTCACAGAAAAGCAGTACTGGGACTAAGTAGGACTTATTCATATGAGTAGCTAAATTTATACTATTGGTTTCTACTAAGAGAAGGAAGAATCATAGATGAGCTGCACTTTGGATTTGATGTAATAAGGGCAGTTGTAAATAAAGCATAAGGTCTTAACCGGTTAGTAAAGCAGGCATGCTGGAAAAGTTTCCCTTGTGCACCTGAGCTGTGTTTCAAGGACTTCCAGTGCTGAGTTAAGGCATCATTTTCAAAGTATTTTCTGTCTGAAAAAATAGAGTCCAAGTAGAACACAATAAGCCAGGTTAAAGTCTCAGGTCTATAATCACTTTGCAGTATGTTTATTTCCTCTACCCTCAAAGCTTCAAAATGTCTGAGAGGTCAAATAACTTGTAGCCAAAATTTGCAGAAATAGTCAAGACTCCCTTCTGGATTTGCACTTGAAATAGCTCAACAGGGCCTGATGTGGGACTTACTACAATTCAAGTTTATTTGTAGTTCTGCGAGTATAAAAATCTCAAAAAAACTCTAGAGGTGCAAAATTCAATGATTAATTATGGGGAAAAAAACACCTTAAGACTGCAAAAGCAAGAATTACTATCTGTGTACCACCCTTACTAAGGACCAGGTCTTCAGCATATTTTCAGTTCATTTAGTGTCTTTGTCTCACTGGACAGCATCTCAGGCTTTTGTTAGTCCTCTGTACAACAAAAGACAGCTGAGGCTGACACTGTGCAATCCATACAGCTAAGAAAAGTAAAATAGGAAAGTACCTGTACTTGCAGGACAGAAGAATTTAATGCCTTGAGACCCATGCACACCCAAGCACTTCAGTCTCCCAATTTATTTCTGCATAGGAAAGCTAATTTCCAAAACGTTTATACTTAAGGACTTACTTAACACAAAGGTGCCCTTTTAGTAAACTAATCTCAAGATCTAATCTTCATTTTATGCAATGTATTGTTAGTATGGTACAGCCCTCATAAAAATGAGAGTAGATATGATAAACAATCTAATATTTGGCTTGCATCTTTGGTCACTGGAGGTCATATTTTACTTGATAATGTTTTCAAAGAGAATTTTACTCATACTTGCACTCTAGTCTTACTGACATGAGTCCTACAATATAAAAATACTTTCATTTTTTTATATATATGTGTTTGTATAAAATAAATTATATAAATACTTCTCAAAATGAGAATTCTCTTATCTTTTCTGAGGAACCATCTGTAGCTGGGACAAATCGGTGTATTAATTGACTTATACATGGTGAGGTTCAATAGATTCAGTGACCACCCTGCAAGGGTGGCCTGAGGGATTTGCTTGCCTAACCCTCATCCTGGTGCAACAGCTTCTTTCAAGAATGTTATTCTCATGTCGTGTTAGAATAGCACAAGGATCTCCTTAATTTCTGCTAGACTGCTATAGAAACAACCGGTCAACAATAAAACCAAGAAACAACAGCCCTGACCTTCCCTGTAAGCATTCCTCCTTGCTTAGGCTGTCACCAATAGAGAGGGGAGCTCTAGAGGAAGGGTCTCTCCAGGCTGCTCAAGTCACATTCAAGGACATTTAAGGTGATGGCACAAAGCAACTCCACCCTGGGAGGGCTTCTTCCAGAGTTCTGCTTGGTATATTTACTTATTTTTTACTTCTTTTTTCTCATATCCATTGTGAGTGCGGTCCTTGATCACTGTAGCTGACACACATTCCTAAAAATCAGTGGAACTACTCATGTTCGTACTTGCTGAAACTATGTGTGGGTTGGGTTTGTCTTTTTATTCAGAATTTGTAGAGCAGGCATAGTAGCAGTCTACTCCATGGTCAAGGCACCTGGATGTAAAAAGCACAGTAATATGCCTTCACATAAATGAAAGGATTTCATTCAAACCCACTCTGTTATACAGAATTTAGTTAATATACTGAGGTAATAGATCCAAAGATCAAACAGAATAGCTATGATCATCTCATCTGTCCCCCTGCAACTTACAGGACATAAAATTTCATCCCTGCATCAGCCAGTGCTTTTGTAATAGATTTCATATTAAGAATACTGATTATGACATTCTTGCCATAATTCTTAAGATATAAAAAGATCACCTTCAGTTATTGTCAGACTGGCCCAAATATTTATGGGATTTCTTGCTGTCTATGTTCAGAAGTAGTCACCAAGATGACAAATATTTGTAATTCTATTTTCTACTGACTAATAGTTTTGCCAAGGCCTAGAACAGTGAACTGAAATTGAAGAACACTGGAGATTAAAATAGGCTTAACGAGTTGGTTTAGAGTAAAGATGCAGGAGCTCTTGTGTGTGTGGGCACAACATATGTGAAAAGAATTTCTAAAGGGCACATGCAAACCACAGACATTTAAACTGTGACTTGCTCTTATAGAAATATATGTGGGCATAGTGATTGAGACCTCATAAATAAATAGCATAAGCTAACAAGAGGTAGCCTCAAGTTAACTCACAATATGGGCACAGGTGAGAACCAGACAAATCTGTGCCTAAACCGCAAAAGATACAGGAACAGAGTCTTCATGAAGGCATTTACCATGTTTACAGTGAATGACCTGCATAAAGCCACAAAACCCTATTTTTTTTTTAAATCAGGCCATAATATTCTTCACATGCAGATTTCACATCACTTCTTAGTCACTTAATTGACTGTAATTATCATATTTACATTCCTGATAGATTTACTCAGATTTCACTTCAGTCATATTTTGAAGGCATTGGAGGTGCACATAATAAAATGGAAGGAACATTAATTCAGTGAAGAAAAATAGAGGCCTGCTGATGTGATTGGCAAAAAAGGAAATAATTAATCTGAAGCACAACAGGAAAAAAAGACCCAGGAAAAAACTAAGCAAAAGGGAAAATAAAATAAAAATAACACAACTATATTAGGCTGTTAAACCTTAGTCACAGTAAACACAATATATATGTTAGGTCAGAAGTTCTTCAAGAAATGCTGTCTTCCAAGGTGTTGGAACACTAACTCAGGCACTGACAATCAGTAGATACCTGTGAAGTGGTACATATCTGTGGAGTAATGGATAAGGTTAAAAGTTAAAGGAGAATAAGAGGAAAACCAGCTGCTGCTTCTTGGGCAAGGGTTAAAAGAGAATAAAAATTACAGAGAGAACCAGTTGCTGCTTCCAAGATGTAATACAGTCACAATGGCTACAAAGGTTCCTGAAACACTGATAAACATCTGGGATAAGGGAGAGACTAAAGAAGGGAGTGATGTGAAGACACTTCGGCCTCTCTCTGCAAACATCTTGCGGGAAGTGAATATGGTGTCACTTTGACCTGTGCTGAATTTATCCATTAAGAAAAAATAGATTCCAAAGACAACTACCAATTTAGCACTTATGACTAAATTCACTCAAACTCCACCTAAAACTAAAGAAATTGTAAAAAAGGAAGTGGGAAATAGAGAAAAGTCAGAGGAAGAGTTCCACAAAACTGCTGGGATCGGCTGATGAGTTGAATCTGTCTTCCCCCTTCCCTGCCAGGGATGCCTGTTCAGGTGAGAAATTTATGCTATGCATGCTAATTACTGCTTTTAAGAACTAGAACTCACTTTTGCTCCTGAATATATTGGTAGAATGTTTTGTTTTAGAGTTTGTGCTTGTGTTTGCTTTATAGTACTATTACATTGCTTTAAGTGTGTTTTTGTAGGCAGACCCTATCACAAACGACCACAAACCTTATTAACTTGTCACAGTTTGTATTAATAGAGTATTATTCCATAAACTGTTAGAGCAAGTTCTTTATAAGGTACTCACAGCTTGCCAGCAGTGGATAACACGTGGGAAGATCTGCTGAAGGATCTCCCTTATGCAGTTACATGGCAGTCCCCAAAAGAAGGGCTATTGAATTACTCCTATCTTGTGAATCTCTTTGGTGAACAGTTCCCGTGAGGAACACCTGACAGACTAGATCGGACTTACATGGTTTCATTTTCCCCTGGGGCACTAACAGACATATAATGAGAAAATCTCCCCTCTCTAAGGGCTGGGTGAATTCTACCCCCCTCTCTTTCAAGTGGCAATAACCCTTCCATTCTGCACAGCACAGTCTTTGCTCTGACCTCAGGAGATCATCTGGATGCTGGACCTAGAAAATACAGTTTAATTCCAGGCTAATTAAAGGCATTTAGGAAGTGCTATATAGCTTAGAGCAGAGAAAATGGGATTTAACCTGGAATTTTACCGTAACAGCTATGAAAAGGGGATGCAGTTACACAGAAAGATACGTTAGCAGCAAACTCATCAAAAATTAATATTTTATACCAGCCTAATGTCAAAACACTGCTGAGGGTAATTTGCTAAGCAATAGTTTAGGTTTTATCTGTGTGCTTTGAAGGGACTATTGTTAACTAATTGTCTATCTCTGAACATCTAACTTTATTATTGTTGTTGCTATTTCTGATCTTTTACAATCTTTCTGCCATCTTGCTCTTTTTGCATGTTTGTTTTTGGTGTTGTTTTTTTTTTTAAAGAGACTATTTTCCTGGGCTTTTTCTCTTCTCCTGACCACAAGTGGTTCACTTTGCCATTCAGCAGGAGGAAATATGCCATCACAACTCAAATGAAAATAATATGTTTCATAAGTAGCAGTCCCTGCTTGCATGACTGCAGCAATCTGCAGAGTTTGGACACCTAATTAAAGTAATCCAGACTCAAATCTGTATGTACTGTACAAATGTGTGATAAAAGGCAGTTTCTTCAAAGAGATTTATGGATGAAATTTGCAGAGTAGCTGTGACCTACATCCATTAGTTGGGTAAAGTATAATAATTTTTGAAAGATGAAAGGATTTTCTATACTTTTTCACCTGAGGTTTTCATATTTGGTATAAAACAATTAAAGATGAGTGAATGAGAAGGGAGGTAAGGGTTGTATAAGTGAAGTTCAGGCCTCTGCCCTCCAGATGACTCACAAAGCTGAAGAATCTTCTGCTCTCTCACACTCAGAGAATATTTAATTCTGTTATGTAAAGTGCAAGGACTTCATCTTATAACTTGACTTCAGAGACTCTCCTGAGAAATTGCCCCCCCTCAAACAAATGAAAGTCTAAAGCTGACACTTCAAAACACCGCATAAAGGCCCTAAAAATAGTGCTAAGGGAAATAAAGGAGAAAGGTGTCATCACTCAAGGTTTTCAGAAAATTGCTATAGGCACCTGCCTCCTTTGCCAGGCTCTGGGGAAGGAATTTGCATAGATGGAGAATGGGATTTAGGAGACATCCTGGTCCTCAGTATTTCACTGTCAGATGGAGTAGGCATCTTCCTGCACAAACATATAATTTGGGTGGGATCTGACTAAATATGGTAGCTGTATTCCAAAGCTTTTAACATTCTGTATATCCACTTCAGGCCTCCCTGCAAGGTATCCCTGCTTCTGCAGCTCAGTGGCTGAAGACTTTGTTCTCTGGCAATTCAGTATTAGTACATTTCAGCCCTTCTGGAGATCTCAGCTTTAGAGTTTAAACCACAGTTTGCAAGAAAATTTGGCATTAAAAGTTTAATCCTCCCTGAAAGTGGCTTTTCAGAAAAGGACCTGAGGGTCTTGGTGGACAACAAGCTGACCAGGCACCAGTAATGTGTGCCTTTGCAGCAAAGGAGGGCAGCAGCATCCTAGACTTCATTAGGATAAGAATCGTCAGCAGGTCGAGGGAGATCATCTTTCCTCCCTACTCATCTCTAGTGAGACACATCTGGAGAGATGGGTCCAGTCTTGTATTTCCCACCACATGAAAGGGCCTGTACAGAAACATGTAGAAATAGGGCCTTTATAGAAATCTGTTCTAAAGCATGCCCCACTTTGCCAACAGGTAATAAAGCCTACATATTTTCAATTCTACATAGAAAATGTTAAAGAAGGATGAAAAATGGATTACGCTGTTCTGCAAACAGAAGTGTGCTCTTCTCTGAGGCTAGAATTAATAACACTATGAAAAAAAAGTTTTGCTCAAAAAGGAATATGTAGACACATCCAAAGCTTTAAAAACATACCTCCTAAGGCAGAAAAAACTGTATTAATGATTTGCTAAGAAATCTGAAAATCTCTGCTGTATCACTTAAAAGCACACAGCTTTCTATGAAAATGTTCCCAGTTCCAACATATATGAAGTCTATCAGATAAAACAAATCCTTATCCACAGTTCAAATTCCTCTTATTTAGGTTCAAAATCATTGACACATAAGTAGAAAGTAAAATTTGAATGAACCTGAAGGGAAATTACTATTATACATTTATCTTGACTGCAATTCTGTTTCTCAATTTACAGGATACAAAGTCCAATGTTTACCTTTACATATGATTGGATGTTACAGATATTTATTCAAAAGCAAACGATTGCAAGGCATACTGTGAGAGTTTAAGCAGCTGAATTGCTGCTGACATAAATAATGTTACTCAGGCACAAATGTTTGTAAGTTTAAAAAATATTTTGCATTTTATCTTCTGCCTCTTTTTCACCTCTGTTGCCTAAGATGAATGTGCCAAGGAGAGAGCAATAACCTCAAAATCTAATTATGATTTCATAGGTCAAAACACCTGTCTACTGAAACATCAAGTTTGTTATTCCCTGAGTCAGCTGATAAAGGACAAGCAAAGACATTACTTTCTTATAACCGATTTTTAGGAAGGTCTAAGAGACAGTGCTTGTCTCTTAAATTTTGAATGAGATTTTAAAAATAGTAGTCTTAATTGATTTCAATAGATCATTCACTAATACCTGATAGAAGCAGATCCAAATATTCAGTATGCTTCATGCCTGTTTCTAAGCAGGTAATATGATTATCATTAAAAATACCAAAACACTTGCCTTTAGAACAGACAGATTCTGGAGCTCAGGATACCTAAAAGTTTAAACAAGAAGATTGCAATCCATTTTTGTGTAATTTTTTACAAATGGCAATAAACAGTATCTGAGACAAAGAATACAAAATAATTTTCATTCATGTGACAGTCTTACATAATAAGAGAAGTGCATTAGCCATGAATAAACTCATTCTTGATGACCTTCTGACTGTTGCTAGCTAATTTCCAAGCAGTGCCCAAAGTTGTCTGTAAAGAACAGGATGTTAAAAACATCCAGAAAGCAGACTTTTCTGGTGAAGTGCTCACGTAGCATTTTAATAGTACTGTAATAATACCATACAGAAACTACTGGAATAATTTATTTTAAACCTCCTACCAGAGTTATGCAAGACCCTTGTACACAATAATACTCTTATACAACAGATGCAACATACAAAATACTGCCATTGCACCCTTCTTTAGAGTAAATGTGTTATCAAGAGAGCTAAAAAGTTGTAAATGACATAAAACATTGTATCACTATAAATATATATATTTATATATATAGTGATACATATATATATATATATACTTTCTTACATATAAAAAAAAAAAAAGCCTAGTGTATCTGGAAGTAAAAAAAAAAGAAGAAGCTAAACAAATCTGAGTGTCCAGAGAAGGATCACCTCTTTCAAGCACTAGTCATTTCATTAGAAATGCCAGTAGAGGTCCATGAGTAAAGTGAGAGAGGTCACAGATGCAGCAGACACTGCAAGTTTGTTTTATTTTCCTCCATCACTAATCATTTTGTGGACACAAAGAGCATAATCACAATATCTAAGCCAGCAGTAGCAGCAGCTCTTTTTGTACTGGGCAGGTATAAAGTGATCTTAAAGAGTGAAATAGTCAGGCTTTTAACCCACACTCACCTTCCAGTCTTAAAATCTCTCCATGTGTTTCACACCAAGTTCAACTCAATGATACTGGCCACAAATAAGGCTGATTTTCTGAAGACTTGTTTAACAGAAAATCATCCAAATGCAGTTCTACTGGACATGATAAATTGGGTAGCATTACTGTGCATATTCAGCATTTTGATCTTAGGCATATTCTTATTAGCACTTACACATCTCTAATATTCTTATGGCAACACTTGTAAAGCACTGAATGCACCAGTCACATATCGTTCCCTCACTGAAAATCCTTTGAGCAAAGCCAGTAACAACACTTTGGGACATTTTCAAGTTATTTGGCAGTTTTGCATTGAGTTGGTCACACTGTATTCCCACTGGAGTTCTCATAATAACACTATGAAGTAATGACAAAATAATAACAACAATAATAAAAATATTAAATAATAACACCATTGGCTTAAGTGAAATGACCAAAACCTGTTATCAAATTGAGACAACTTCAGTAGTTTACCCAGAATCCCAGGCTGTCAGAATAAATTACTGTAAAGCTTGAGGATATCAAGACATTTTATGCTTCCTAGTATGAGACATGGACATACTAGAGAGCCCAGTGAAACGCCACTAAAATGATTAAGGGACTGGGGCATCTATCATGTGTGGAATGATTGAGAGAGCTGGGACAGTTCAGCCTGAAGAAAAGAAGACTTTGGGGGTGGATGTCATCACTGTATACAAATACATGAAGAGAGGGTGTAAAGAAGACAGAGCCAGGCACTTTTCAGTGATGCCCAGTGACACGACCAGAGGCAGTGGACAGAACCGAAACACAGAAGGCTCCATCTGAACATGAGAAAACTTTTCTTCACTGTGAAGATGACTGAACACTGGCACAGATTACCTAGATAGATGGTAGAGTCTCCATTACTGGAGATCTTCAAAAGTTACCTGAACACAAACCTGGGCAACAGGCTGTAGGTGACCCTATTTGAGCAGAAGAGTGGGACTTGGTGACGTCCAGAGCTCACTTCCAACCTCAGCCATTGACTTATTCTATGATGCTGACCTTCTATGACAGGGCTGCAGCACTGGTGGACAGAGGCTGAGTAAGTGACATTGTCTACCTGGACTTGTGCAAAGTGTTTGACACTGTTCTGCATGACAACCTTGTTTCCACATAGGAGAGACATAGATTTGATAGATGATGACTCAGTGGATAAAGAACTGGCTGGGTGGCTGCCCACAGAGGGTTGTGGTCAACAGCTCATTGTTCTCATGAAGACCAGTGATGAGTAGTGCCCCTCACGTGTCAGTACTGGGTCCAATACTGTTCAGCATCTTTATGGGCAACATGAACAGTGGTATTGAATGAACTATCAGCACATTTGCTGATGACACCAAGCTGTGTGGTGCAGTGAACACACTGGAGGGAAAGGATGTCATTCAGAGGGACCTTGATGCACTTGAGACATGTACTGATGCAAACCTTATGAAGTTCAACAAAGTGCAAGATCCTATGCCTAGGTCATATTAATCCCAGGCACACCTACAGGTTGGACAGAGAATTAATTGAGACCAGCACGGCAGACAAAGGGTGACGGTTGATGAAAAACTCAGCATGAGCTACCATTGTGTACTCACAGTCCAGAAAGCCAACTACATCCCAGACTGCATCAAAAGGAGCATGGCCAGCAGGTTGAAAAAGGTGATTCTCTTCCTCTACTCTGCTCTTGTGAGACCCCACCTGGAGTAATGCCCCCAGCATAAGAAGGACATGGAACTGTTGGAACAAGTCCGGAGGAGGACCACAAAGTTGATAGGAGTACTGGTGCACCTACCCTATGAAGACAGGCTGAGGAACTTGAGGCTGTTTAGTATGAAGAGAAGGTTCATACCTTCTACTATGGAGAACTCATAGCAACTTTCTAGTATTTGAAGGGGGCCTATATGAAAGCCAGAGAGGGAGTCCTCACTGCCTCACTGGCAGCTGTAGTGATAGGATAAGGAGTAATGAGTGCAAACTGAAAGAGGAGAAATTTAGGCTAGATATTTGTAAAAAATTCTTTACTGTGAAAATAGTGAGATAGTGGAACAAGGAGGTTGTGGATGCCCTAGCCCTGGCAGTGTTCAAGGTCAGCTTGGCTAATGACTTGAGCAATCTGGTCTACTGGGAGGTGTCCCTGCCCAAGGCAGCAGGGGTTGGGGCTAGATGATCTTCAAGGTCTCTCCCAACTCTTAACATTCCATGATTCTATGATGTTAGGATCAAAATTTCTTAGCTCTTAATCTGCCCTTCTCTGGCATCAAAATTGGTCATTTGAGGAATGATAGGATTGACACTTCTGGATCCGTTGCTTCCATCCACATCACAAACTGCAAAGGGAGAAGGGATCCTTGCTGTTCTTTCAGAACAGACACATAGAAAATGCAGAGGAAAGTCCAGTACACTAATCTGATAGCAGCAATGACTCCATGAAAACAGAATTCCTCTGGAGGCCTGTTTTAGGGCGAGAAAATATGAGTCATGTCTCTAAAGATGCTGACATAAATGAGAAATACTGTCCTGCATTTATTTAGTACCAACTCCTCCTGGCTCCATTCCTCGTTTGTGACATATTCACTTTCTCTTTTGCGATTGTTATTAGCATCCAGTATATCCTCTCCTGAGTCCAAGAGTACTAGGAAGACAAACCAAAAGGTTTCTGCATGAGAATAAATGGGTTTAGAGGTCTGGAGGAGAGAAATGGGAATCCAAATATTTCCCCTGATCCTTTTTATCAACTTTAACAGGTCATGAGAAAAACTTCTAATCCAGTCATCTTTCCATTAGAATCTCATTGATACTTGCAGTCAGCATAAACCCAGCATAGGGTGGAAAACACCTGCTGAGACAGAGATATCTGTTTCTAAGGTAGTGACCCCAGCTCCTCTTATAATCACTGGAGTGAAATAAGCACTTTTGGATTCAATTTCATCCTGAAAAGGATGTCTAAAAGAAGTCAGATGAATCTTATCCTAAAACTACTTATTTCCTTCCATAATGCTTGAAGAGAGCTGACGGCAGCTGATGTAGCAGACACCTACATGCAGATGAATGCCAGACTGTGATACCAACTTATATACAAAGACGGTACTGATCTGACTTGATATAAAGGTTGCAGGTGAAATAGACTTTCACTACCATTTGAAATTCTACTGTTGTTGACAGGCACCTATGCTGACATCACTGAGAAACAGGCTCCTCAGGAGGAACACATCTCTAGCTTTTAGCTCCCAAGTGGCCATACAGAGGAGGCAGAAGGGGGAAAGCAATGGTAACAGCTGCCTCTGCCTTGCTTAGTCTTCTATAGGACAATTTAGGTATATTAGGCAGGGATGTCCCCAGTTCTTTCCTTGCTGCAGTTTTAGTTATGGGAAGCTGCTGCAATGCCAGACTCAGAAAATCCCTTGCTAAAGCATTAACTATGTTTCTTTCATACTGTGATCAGTAGCCTGTCATCTTCCTTCAACATTTTCAGCAGATTTTCAGACCAGGAACTGGTGGGACAGTAGTGGCCACACTAATCCTGCTGTCCTGTAGGACCACAGACCACAGGGGGACAAAAGTATTACTGAAATTCATGTGGATAAAGGTTCAGAACCACAATAATTTGCAGAGTTGCTATAAAACTGGTAACAAAACAGCGCCTGTTGTTATGTGGCAATCTAGTTTTCCCCAAAAACTGTTAATTTTCTTCTTGACTATGATTTCCAGAGGGGCAAGGGTCCTAAAACACATGAGTTTGAGTGCCATTGTGAAGTACATGGATTTGAGGATGCTTCTTTCCCCCCCTTACTTGGCTTTTCAGACTTCCTGGGCACTGATAATCTCAGAAAAAAAACCCAGAACGTTGGTTCAGAAGAGTTATTTCAGTGCCCTCCAGTGTCCAGTACAGTAAAACAAATATAAATACCTTCATCACATCCCAGAGATACAATGACCTTCCAAGCATAGAGGGGACCAATATGAATTTTTTGTGAAAGGCAGTCTGCTGGGTCAGGCTGCCTTGAAGGCAGACTAATCACCAAAATCAAACTACCCTTCTGGGACTGCAATGAAAAGGGAGAGGTGGTAAAGCAGAACACAGGGAAACAGTCCTTTCAGATCATCCTATAGGCCCCTGCTAAGTAAACTCATTTTGACAAAAGAAATCTTTGCATATTCAACATAAACATACTTGAAGTACTCTTCAGTTTTTTTCTTGTGTATTCAGAACTACTCTCCACTACAGAAATAATGTCTGCAGTGTTACAAGAGTCACAGATTTGCATAATTATCTTCAATTCATATGTGTTTGTCAGAGACTCACAAAAACAGGTGACACTGAAAGACATTATGGAAAGACATAATTTCAATAATTTGAAGGATCATAGAAACAGTATCATAGTTATTTCAAAGGAAAGGAGCACAAATAGTAGTGTTGGGATGTGGGGGTGGATAGCTTTTCATTCACCCTTTCTCTTTACACTGCAATAATCAAGATAAGATCAAAAATACAAAATCCTTTCCTCTTCAACACATCGATAAACATCTCATGAATCATATTTGTAATGTGTGCTGGTCATGTTCAATTCTGTAATCAATTCTATTTTATTTCATTTTTTCAAAGCAGGATACGTCCGCTTGTCTCACATACTGGACTCTGTGTTTAAATCTCCAGGAAAATAAAATTCTAAGCCCCAACAAAGTGAACAAACAAAAAAATTCACTGATTTCTATGAAGGCCAGGACTTCATACAAATTTTTTGTGTTTCAGATAAATCTTCAAGGCTGCAAAGCATTCCTGGTCTGGTGAACACCCAAAACCATAATCTCCCTCATCCTTACCCATTATTGTTCAAATGATTTATGCTAAAAATGCTCACAGTTTTCACAATTCAGTGTTTAAGTATTCTTTGGGCAGGTAAATGAAACATGAATGTGGACTCAAAGCAGAATCTGTACTTAGTGATAGTTACTGATTTACATAATTTTTTCAATCCCTGAAAAGCATATAAATTCTCCAAAATAAAAATTATCAAATAATGGCATGCAGAAAAAGACCACTTCTATGCATGGAATTTTCTTTGGTGCTAAGTCTTGGAATTACATTATCACTTGATTGTTTGAGTTTGGAAGTCTAATGTACTGTTTCACCTTCTACCTTTGCTTGACTTAGTCCTACTTGTTCCCTCCTCACTTTCCTTCCTGTTCTTTATACAAATGTGTAAAAGCAACACAGTCCTACTGATATAAACTGTGTTGGTTTACTTGTTATGCCAGCAAGCCTCTGTGGCTTCATTTTCTCTCCAAACATGAGCAAGCCACCTTTTTACGTGCACATGTTCATAAAAGTGATCATTCTGAAGTCTAAAACATGCATTATTGCTTTGAGTTAAGCATGTCAAGGTATGTTTTAAAAGTTCATCTACATTCGAAAGTGCTTTCCCCATGGCATGCAGTCGGAAAATGTTTGTTTTAATTAAGAAATCATTTATGCATTTGCCCTTATTTTATAGGTTGCTTTTAGTGTACAATAATTTCTTTGCCTGTGAGAATTCTTAATGTTCCCAAATGGCTGGGAAATAAAATTGAACATTCAAAGATTTTGCCATCTGGTGCTTATAGATATCACACTTCTCATGCTGAACTTTAGTTGCCAGACCCAAATGTGTAGCAAGTGATTGAAAGTCTTTACTTTGGTCATCTAGGAGATGAAAAAAGGCTCAGTGTGCAATGTGACAGATGTGAGCTCTTGGAAATGTGTGAACTTCAAAGCTTATTATGCAGGGAGATATGGTAAGCACTGTGGACTCAGAATATTCAGAATATCTTTTGGATCAGTACTATAAACATTATGTGCAGAGAAAAACTCACTTTCCACAGAAAATTCATTTATACCAGTTTACTCTGGTACCAACCAAGAAGGCAAAGGATGAAAGAAATATCTCTACTCAAAGCATGTACACAAAGCCAAGAACTGGAAATCTGACAAACTTGCACCCACGACTGCCCCGAATTCCACAGAACCAATAGATCATGACTTATTAATCCAGAAAATAGGACAATTATTTCCAAGGCTTTACCATGTCAATGTCTGATCTGTAATGTTTTGTCCTAGAGAATGAAAATGCTGCTTTTTGAAATCCAGTTTGAAAGTTCCTGCTTCACTCCTTTCTTGCCCCAAAAGGAAATATTGTACAAGCAGAACTAAAGACAGTGCCTCATTTAAAAGTGTCCCATTTTCCTTGATTAGCCTACTAGCATTCTCCATCTATCAGAGCTCTCTAATCCTCATGGAGTTGTTGTGTTCTCCCTGATTATCCTTTAATCACCTAATCTAATGTTTCCAAACTCTGATGTCTTTGTTATGGCAATATGATTAATCTTTGCATAAAGCTCACAAGACCATACCAATGGAACACACAAACATCTATTTTAGAAAGAGAATCAACAGCTTACCCATTACCTTTGTTACAAAAATTTTTTTCCCACACAAACATCTCTTTTACACTTGCTTGTTCACATGAAACAGCAGAATGAATGCAGTGGGTGGTATTTAAGTGACATTTATACTAGTGGTGGATATGGTGGGCTTTAAAATTTCACATTTCAGTTGCTGTCTGCTTAAGTATTGCTCTAGTGTCGCTATCATATCGGGTAAACTATAAATAAATATAGATATAAAAATATAAATATATATAAACTAAAGCTGAGTAAGTCACAACAGATTAATTTATTTGGCAAATCCTTTCTCTTGTTTCATGTGTGGCAGGATAATAATTTCCTTTAATTTTATACTCCCACTAGGTGAAGAGGTTTTCTTTTGTTTTGGGTTTTTTTTTTTTCCCAAAGTGTCTGAACTGAATATGAGGAATTCAATGTCAATATTCTATTTATAGACAATATTGCCTAAAATTCAAGCTCTGTTACTTACACTTCAATCAGTTACTATGATTCCTATTTCTTGGATATAGATCAATATTTAAAGTAACCAAAGCACAGAAAATGTTAATGTGATGCACTAGAGATTTACGGGATAGCTAGAAAAATGATGATTTGATTTTAATTGTCCCCATATTTACATAAGAATATAAGAAACAGCAGCATCTCTCTTTTCTGAAGGGTGCTAGTTCATACAGAGCACATGACTGACAGCGCATAGCAATCATTACTTTACCCTGTGCTCACTGATGTGCATCTCCCCAAGCCCTTAACATTACTCCACAATTGCAAACTGCAGACTACAGTGGAAAAGAAAACATCATACTGAATTTCTCATAGACACTTAACAAACTGGAAATATTATTTACTCCTGTTAGAGTGGGAAATCACAGGCACTTAGCACTCGGGAAGTGAAAGCAAGTACTGACAGAAAAGCAAACTGTGATGAATGGACCCAGAAAGAGGGCAGTGTATCCATTTCTGATCTGAGGCCTGTTGCTCTCAGTAAGAGGTCCTATGCTGCACATAGACAAACAAAACATTTTCTGTGTTCATGCATTTCTGAAAAAAATAAGCCAAACTTTACTAAAAGGTGTAACTTGAAACTATGCCATAGACACCTTCTTGCTGCTGGCAAGTCTCCACCAGACCCACTGATACTGATCTCCTGTGTCTCTGACAGACAGGATCCTGTGCTAGCAGGAAATTCCAGGTTAATATTGCCTTCAGACATACAGCCCTATCAGCCACCTTCCTTTGAACTTCTACACCAAGTATACATGGGGACTGGGTAGAGAAGAAGCCATGTCTGTTCCGCCCCATTGCATAGAAGTGTCAAAGGAGCTTGCACGATTCCGCAAAACGAGATGCTTGAAGATTGGACCTTTAGTTATCAACAAGGGTCCTAAGAGCTTTCAACAGTGATGTAACCATGCCTTTGGTGGCAGTTAGACATTGCTAGACATTGCAAATCACACATCTGCTTCCAGGGGTAATTCAGGCATGGTAAGTTCATCTTCTTATTTTAGCACATAAGGAGAATTTCTACACTTATGAATGCACACAGGTTTTGAGCTCAGAGAACTTCATGCTGCCAATGCAGCTCATACTTCATTTTTTTACAACCCTTCCTGGCTAGATTTGACCATCTGTCTTTTTTGTTTAAAAACACCATTAAATTGACTTTATTGAACATATTTACCAAAAAAATCCCTTTTTTTCTGTTCCACTCTTCTGCCTAATTTCCTCTATTGGTCCAACTTTGCCATACTATTCCTTTGGCTGATGAGCTTTTTATTATAGTTACACAGACACTGTAATTTGAAAGGCCAGAAAATTACCTTCATTCACTGTATAATGTTTGCTGTCATGGAATTATGCATTATTAATATGATAAAAATAGGCAAACGTCATTGCGGGAAAATTGGGACACCTTTGGGAACAATACACAATGAAAAAGTTGTCCTTTACATAATATTTAGGCTACTAAAGGGCACTGGCAGAGCTGAGCTGCCAGTCAAGTGCCTGAGGTCTTATTGGCTTTCACTCCTGCACACTCAGAAACCAAATGCCGCTCCCTCATGTCACCAGTTTCCTCAGAAGATGCTGTGACTGTCCAGTGGTTGTCACTGTCTCTCTCTGTCCTTTAGCTGCTCCTGTAAATAATGTTTAACCTACAAGTGATGAGCAAAACCTTTTCCCAGCCAATCGATAACCTTTCCTCCTCATCATTTCCATCAGAGTTCAAAATGTTTCTTTTTCAGCTACTCCTGTGTTTTTTTCTGGAGTCTTCCCACTAGTGCCTTGCTATCAAAGAAACCGAGCAGAGAGAGATACAAGTATATGTAACTACCTCAATCAATTAAGGCTATTCACTCTGTTCTATCTAAAAATAAAAAGAAATTGTATCAGGTGAAATTTAGAAAATTCTATAAAATTCACATATTTCTCATGACTGCAAGGGTAGAGCACAGAAAAAGAAGAAATTAGAACAGGAAGATTTTGTTTATTCTCTATGCCCAAAATAAGCAATTCCCTCAGAATACCCTGAAGGTATTCTATACACTTGATAAATGTCTGCCTGTAAATATTAGTGTGTACTGCAACTAAGGTTAGTAGAACTGTAGTGTCACTATTTCAGAGGAAATAAATAGATTACACACAAACTCTGATGATAAATAAATGATGGATGGTTAATCTACATATACAAATATGCAGATAATACATCTAATATTTTAAAATATGCAAAAACTTGTTCTCTGCAAGAACTGACTTATTGTATGAATCCCCCCCCCCCTTTTATTTATGTCACCCATCCTCAGCATCCTGTTACAGAGGTTCATGGGCATATTTAACTTCAATGTCTTGAAAAGTTGTCTTGAGAATTAGTACTGATTTGAGGATCTCGGCAGAGGCCTGAATGACAAGGGAATCTGATTTTTCGAGGAGAATGTATTTTCAAGCTGTTTCTGTCTTGTTTTTGCAGCATCCTTTAAGCCATGATATCATAATGCAGTATCATATAAGTTGTGGAAGCAAAGATTTCATGTTATGGTAAACCTGCACACCACTAATTATGATGGGATTTTAATTCAAACATTTTTTCTAGAAACAACTAGATTATGACAAAAATTATAATGCTGCTAATGGCAAAGAGAACAGTGACAATGTGACAGTTTCCATTGACCTTTACAGATAATGTTTAACTACAAAAGGGCATTGTAAATTTTATGTCTTTAACATCTTTATCTACAGCTGAAACCAAGCAAAAGGAATATACCTTTTTTTTTACTTACGCAAATATTGAAGTCTTTCTCTCAACACAGAGATAGAAAGCTGATTTCATTAGCCTTTGATGAGACGAGTTGGGTAATTTGGGCTTAACTAAAATGGGAAATCTCTTCTATCAATGCATACTTTAGTTGGAGACTTTCCAATTATAAAGCAATCCTTGCCAAAAATGTGAAACAGATTTCTTAGAAAAGGTCCTTAAGTTTTACAGTTTATTTTTGCACTAGTTAGTTAGTTGACTATTTAGATGTCTGGGTGAAATTTTCTCATTCAATTCTAAGACATAGTAGTAAGTTTAAGGATTTTTCTCAAATTAGAAATAACTTCAAAATAAAAGTAATTTACTTTATTTTCTATGTGCTTGTTAGACATTTAATTAGAAAAATATTTATTGCCACTGAAGACCTTCAAAACTATAACCACAGTTGCTCTTAAACCACATACAGATAAGTATGTTTTCAAGGAGAGGAAGAATGGGGAAAGAGAAGAGATGAAGTTCATAAAACTAGGAGGGGATATTCACACTTGAAGGAAATAAATTTTGCACTGAAAAACAGAATGTGAGACAAGATAATTTTGCAGGAAGATCAACTACTACAGATAGAGTGGACATGAAATTCATCCATCATTTCTTCCCTGAAGAAGGTAATTCAGCTGGAAGCATCAAATCCCCTACAGTCATGCCTATCAGATGAACTACTTTAAAAATTAAGTGGAGGGATAAAAAAGGAATGGCATCTAAAGCAATTATATACAGAAATTCATTTGACAAGGGAATGAGAAAATAACAATGGGTTTTTTCAGTGAATGAAAATAAAGGTGGAGTTGATGATTTTTAATAAGCTGTTGCAAAAGTTCTGCAAAGCAACATGGTTTCACTGAAATCTCTAATCTGCAATGAGCAAATTTTGTAGTAGTTTAAGGGATGGTATGGATCTGAAAGGCCACTCTGGGCATGAAATATGGATGAGTGACCATTTTGTCATGTATACCACTGTTACAGGCTCTCATACTACTCCTGTGAATATGTTCTTCATTCAGGAATCTGATGCATCTACTTTTTTTTTGAAAACAAGATTAGAACCTGCATGATCTACTAAATTGCAATGTACTTAAAAACTTTTAAGCTGTTTGACAGCTAGTTATACTAAATGAAAATTTGATTTATTGAACAGCAAATGCTTGCTATGTAAGAGTTTATGTTGCTACAGTACTGCCCTGATTTTTCATTATACAACTTGTTCTCAAAGCTAAATATTTGAGATGTTTTCAGAAGAGTTTCCCATTCCCGCAGGAATATATTATCCCATTATACATAAATGTTCTAATCATAAAAAGAGCTAAGAATCTGCTAATCATATTAACAGGGCCAAAATATGTATCACCCTGAAGTCCCAGATTGGTTATTTCAGGAGAAGGAAACCAATATATCTTACCTGGTTCAAGATGGAAAGATTCCAGAGAATTCCAAGGAAGTATGACATCAGCACAGAAAAAGTTGCTGGACACAACTTCAGAGAGTAGGAGAAGATACTCTAAAGAGATGTTAAATAAATTAGACAGAAAAGCAGAAAAAGATCTTTCAGAGGACAAATTTCAAAGAAGTTCTAAGACTCAGTTGATTAAAGTGCTGCAAGGTGGTTATACAATATTGATGCAATTTTTAGTTTTAAGACCAGTGAAGTGTAATTTTGACTAAATTATGGTTATCCTAGAGCATAACCCAATATGACTGCATGTTTTTAATATTCTTGGTGACCAAATTAATACCAATGCTAACAATAGACACAATAAAATTATTGTTCTTACTCGTGACAACTATTTAAAGCTCTCCAGGTTCTCTTTTCTTAAGTAAGACTTGGAGTACACCAAGTCTTTTGTCATCCCAATCTGGTAATGTTTTAGAGCATTTCTCCAAAATAAAGCTCAGAGCTAATGAGCACTAGGCATTAGCATCTTAGAGGACATAGACAGACATAACATTGAGTAGGTTAATAATTTCTCTGTTGCTACTTCTTTGGTCTTGAGACTAGCAGTGGACTATTCCTCATCATGCCTAAAGTGAGAAAACTCACTAAGACTTCATCTGAAATTGTGTTCTTCCTTCCTAATCCATTTGCCCTGAGGCCTGGGAAAAAAAAAAAAAAAAGGTGTAGATATATCAAGAAGGTTATTTCATTAATGTAAAGAAATGTCTTAACCACTTTCAAAGCAGATTTCTTGCAGTTCTTTTGCATGTAGGGATAGGAGAGTATTTCCTTTCTTAGATAACTACTTTTAGACTGTTCACAAGTGGAAGATTTCCGTGTCTGGTCCATGAAAGCATCTGCATCTGATGTGATTTTTGTTCTTTTACCTTCCTAACCTCTATGATACCAGTTCTAAGGATGTGATCTTGCAGAAGGCCTAGACAACCTACCACTACCCTGTCTCCAAACTCTAAACCATATTAAGAGTAACTTTGCTAAGCCAGCTAGGACCACCTCCTCATGTCCCTACCTTACCAAGTACATGCTGGAAGGCTGGTCCTGGGTGAGTGCACACTTCTGCTAAGTTAGGCAACTGGCTAGAAGCTATCCTGTTATGCAACAATTTCCTACCGTTTGGAGGATAATACAGTAATAATATTGCCAACAGCAAGGAAAGTATATTAATCATTACATGTTTCCCCCGGTTTAGATTTCAGTGAAAAAAAAAAAATCCACAGAAGCATAAATTTCTTAGAGGGGTTATATTATAGGCAATTATACCACTACCACATTAATGTAATTTTAAGTAATTTCTTAACACACAATTTGTGAAATATAAACAAATGTGGTTTGTTTGGTTTCTTTTTAAGTTCAGTGACTTTACAAAGCTCCTTAAAAGCCTACAGATGTGGTAGTTTCTTTTGTTTTCTGGCTTTTATTCTTTTATCTTCACTAATCTCCCATCCAGGCAAAAGCAAGAATGCATGATTCTCACTTTCAAAAACAAAACTGTTGATTGACTTTCTCTAGATGGTATGGATTAGGTCATCTTAAACCCTTAAGGTTTAAAATACTTCTCTTATTTTACTGAAATAGACAAAAGTTTGAGTTGAGATATCAAGAATTTGGTAAATATTAAAAAAATACCTTCTAATATTTTAATAATGTTTCCACAAATCATACCCACTTTTAAAACCATACTACAAAGCAAAGAGATATTTATTCATAGAGGAACATATTTGCCATATTAAGGAAAATTCTTGAAGTTAAGAATAAATAAGAAGTATTATTTTTCTGCTATAATGATGTCATTAAGCACTGTTGTAAGTAGTGGTGGTGATGTTGGAAGAATATTTATAAAAATAAAAAGACCTGGCTGTTTTGATCCTTTTTACTTACAAATTTCATTCATTTCCTCAAGATCTGTGGACCTCTTGAAACAAGCTTACTTGAATCAAAGAGAAATTGCATTTACTAGACAATGTAAGACCTGCTTTATCAAAAAAAAAAAAAATGCAGACCTTGAATCAAAAAAGGTGATTTCAAGGCTGAAAGTTTCTCTTTGAAGATAGTTGAAATGAGGTAAATGAAAGTGTGATTATGGTCTGCCACAAATTTTCACATTAAATTATGATAATTAACTACAGTGCATATAGTGGATATCTTGTGCTATCTGGATACCTTACACCATGTAGCCTTACATATCTCAAAATATATTGCAAAGAGAAGTGGGACTTTAGATATAAAATCCAGGGTCCATAAATATTTGCAGGTGTCGTCTAGGATCTCAAAAGGACCCATCACTGAGACAGGTGTAAAATCTTTGTTCCTTCATTCTCATCCTCCTGTTGATGTGCCTTCAGTTATCCCACAAACTCCTACAGCCTGATCTAAAGGAGTCCTGGGATTCCATTTCTAATTATAATGGCTGTAACAAAAGGAACATGGAAATAGCTCCCAAGGCTTACATTACAGCCTGGTGTAACGGGTATTCAACTATGCAGCCTCTATCGATATTAATACAATTGGTGTGGTTGAAAATCTGCATTGGACTTCACAATTTCACTGGATCTGGTTTTTCAGCATTTAATCAACTGGTAGACAGACCACTACTGACAGAAAATAGTGCAGTGGTAACAAAGAGGAAAAGCTGAAAAATGTAGGCCCTTCTTGATGAATTTTGATTGATGTTATGGAAAAGAGAATGTACAATTCCATCCTACTGAAAAGCAGTTTGTTTTCAGCCTGTACATTGAGCACTATTTTGCTCCACAGCACCAGACTGATCAGATCCTGTTAATCATTAGCCAGAACCTCATCTTTTGAAATCAACAATATCTTTAGTATTGAATTAATGGGGCCATCAAGGTGGGTTAATGGAAAAGGTGAGCACAACAGTCATAGAAAATTAAAAAAAAAAAAATAGGGCTACAGAGAGCTATAGCAAAGTATGTTAAAAATAATTCTTCAGGGAATTATTGATTTTTCTGCTTATTGGGGAATTAAGAATAAAATGTAATGTAATGTTGGGGATGGGGACTATATGGATATGCAGGAGTGGAGGAGAGCAAGGGATTGCCGGACCGAGTTCGATGTGTGG
>JAWWLZ010000118.1:35842655-35879781 GCA_035041345.1 Poliocrania exsul
CTCCGCCTAATCTCCTCCCAGTTTCTAGACCCTTCTCTCCCCGAGGGCATAAAAAGCCCTCCATCTTGTTAATAAACTGGATCGGCTCTGGCTCTCGTGGTGTTTGCTTCGTCCCTGCGTCGTTCCTGCGGGCCACAGGGCAGGTAAACCTAACCCGGAGCACTTGAAGCTTCGATCCACCACTGCATCTAACCATCAGCAGACAGCTCAAGAACCCCCGTCGCCGGTCTGATCCCTTTCCCGAAAGAGATCAAGACTGCGACATAAACTTATGCCAGATTTTTTAGGAGGCCATTTTTTAGCATATAAAATACCTATTCCTGCATAGACCATACTACAGTCTGGAGATCAGAAGATGATTAAAAAAACCTACAGAGAGCATCTTCTACCACATATATGCAGTCTCTAGCACTCTGGCTGAGTCCAGAAGTCTCATTAGCAGTATAAGACAGAAGGAAACACCTTCATGATCTTCTTCCCTCCAGATGTTAATCTAATTTCTACCTGCTTGTAAGGGATGATGAGAATTCACTGACCTGAAAGAGTGAGTAGTTACAAGGAAAGAAGATAAAAGTCATAGTCTGTGTTTCATCTCAACTACATTTCTTCTTATGCATTTCATTACTCATTTTAAACCACATTTTTCTGGACTAATATAACAAATAGTCTTGAATTTCCACATGGGTTATAATGTACTCTGAGTTAACAATACATATAATCTTTTCCTCACCCCAGTATTGTTTCTGAATTATTTCATGCTATGAGGAACGTCTTGAATGCTAATTTCTGAGCAATTGCCTTGACTCAGGTTGGGATAAGGAATATTCTGCATTTATTTATTTGGCACTACATAGACTGCTGCTGAGCTATGTAAATGCCTGCCAGGTTGTAGTCTTATATCTTGCCTACAACGGACCTAATTTAAATTTCTCTTACATTGATTTAATTGTGCTGGAATCAATAGAATTCCTCTTGATTTTCATTAGGGTTCTGTGAGAGACGGGGATCAGGCTCAGTATGTTGAATACAGAAACTTTTGTTATTGTATAAAAGGTCTGCAAGTAAAGTCCAGTGAAAAGAATGTAATTAGTGTCATTCCAGGCTGACATCCTCTCTTGTTCTTTTCTCCATTTTTTTGTTTCAGAGCAGCCTACAGCTGAGGGCTATGGATCAGATTGTTCTGCAGTACTTAACAGCCAAAGAAAGGAAAGAAAGCAAAACTGCCTGTAAAAATCCCCGAACCTCCACTGAAATTAGCTAATCTGCATAGATGTGAGGAAGGTTAGAATTTATATTGAGGAGGCTGGAAAAATACAGTGGTATAAAGTTTCCCACTTCATGAAGACAAAAATAAATATTAAATTCCAAATTGTTGCAGAGAGGCAATCCAAATGTTTTAAATTTCTCCCTGCTTCTGTCTAAGATTTATGTCTCATACTAAAATCAAATGTAACCAATACATCATCAGACCAAAGATCATCAGAATTATAGCCTCAGAACTCATGCTGGAGGTAGTCTACAGGTGAAGATTAAAGACATTAACTTGTTGACTCAGGCAGAAGAAATAAATCAATAAGGGTCAACTGTACCTATTAATGTTGGTTGTTGAATAGACAAACCTGTCTCTAAGCCCTTGGAAATTTGTGGGAGCAGTGTTCTAAATGGGCTGCAGAAAAAAAAAAAAAAGAAAGAAACAAACCCTACAAATACATCCAGAACATATCTTCCAATTCCTACAATTTCTTCTTCATTACTATTTGGCATCCCTTTGATCCCTGATTAGGAATTTAAATCAATGCTTTACAATGTATTTGCTAGTCTGTGCTCAATGCACAATGACTAATTTTTTTGCTTCTGAAAAACTGGTAGAGGTATTTTTAAAATGTCTCCAAGACTCCCTGCCAGCTGCAGTCTCCTTTAGAATACTCCTTGCGTTAACTGGGGTGAAATCCCAGCTGAGCACTATTCCAATGTTGCTGTTTTCAGCTTTGCACCTAGAAGATCTCTGGCTGCCTTCATGCAACACCCAAAGGCATGCAGCATAATTTCAGGTTCCTGCTATAAAACCACTTTTCTGAAAGGCTGTATAGTCCCCATGTTATTTCAAATCCTTTAAATTGAAAGGAAACACAAACAAAATAACAATTTTGCATGGGGACCAGCAGAAGCAGAAGGTCGAGTGCCTCGGAGTTTGGACATGGCTTGTGTCATTTGGCCTGACAGCCAAAAAATGGTCCCTGGACTAATGTTACTTAGCAGTGCAGATGTAGCCTCTGGGGCCAGAATTTTATGCCAATTAATAGCAATAAGTGATAGAAGCAGAAACAGAAGCATTTCTGAGTCCTTCTGAAAACCTCACAAAAGATCTGCTTTAGGACATGACAAAAGCAGGGAAGACAAGAGGTATATGGCAACGACTTAGATAGCATTATTGAAATAAACAAGCACGACATTTGCCTAAGAATACAAAGCATGCACACCAGAGAAGTACAAAGCAGAGCTATTCAGTAAATATCAGAATTTGTTCTGTTTGGTGAAGGGAGTCCAAAGAAGCCTAAGCTTTTGTTGCCTGAGGTTTTTAAAACTGTATTACAACCCTTTTGCAAAACACTTCGCAAAACAAAACCATATAAAAGAAACATAAGGACATGGAAAAGTGTGTCAGGGGGAAATTCTGGTACTTTGTAGACTGAAAAATAATGGTTTTTTAAAGAGAAAACCTCTTTCATAAGAGTCTGCTGCATCTGACACTTTGGCTGCAGTAAATCTAACATGAATTTCAGTAAAAAATGTATAATGAACAATTGTCATCTATGCACTAACCAGTAGAAAAACCTGACAAAGCTAAAACTTATAATCATGATTTTTTACCTTTGAAGTACAATGTGGTGCTGTGAGAAGCTGTGGACCAGCTCCTGCATATTATGATTCTGGGACACACAGAGAAATACCTGCATAGAGGAGAGCTGTTTTTCACTGTGCATTTCCAAAATGAAAAAGCCCTTAGTGACCTCTTCTAGGTACTTGAGGACAGAATAAGCTTTGGAGGCAAGTCAGCCCTTTTGATGAAGCAGTTTACAGGTATCTGGAACACTGTCACCTCAGTTAAGCCTATGAAGTATTATTTTGAGTTGCAAAGCTATTTCACCTTAGAGCACCAGGAGTCATTCTGTCCCCACTGAGCCATAGGCTCTGCAAATCCAGGTCCTGAAAAAAAAGGAGCCTGAAGGTCATTCAGGGTTCACTTTTGTAAAGATTTTGACACTGTCAACATCTATTCACTGAAAGGAAGGTGAGAATCTTCTGAAAGTACAGAATTCAGGAACATAGTAAGATGAAGGAGGAAATCGTTCTTTTGAAATCTGTTTCAAAACCCCTAACATATACAACTGAAAAACTTTAATTTGAAGCTTATCTTCAAAAAAATCAATACTTGGAAGGCTTGGTGAATTGTAGTGTGTTCAGACAAGAAAAAAATTTTTCACAATGCTCATTACAAGGTAGGAAAGGATTTAGTAAATTCTTTGAGTTTTAAAAGAATTGTAAGAACTGAGATTTTAAGATAGACCATTAGACTACTAATACTTCTGAAGCAAGTGCAGATGCTGTCCTGAGTCTATCAACAAACAGTAATTCTTACCAAAGAGCACCATATCCAGCTTGTTGATCATTGAAAATGCTTTCAATTTCCTGAAAACTTGACATTTTTCAAAGAAAATATCTGAATCAAGTAAAGCTAATCTTCTTTAGTTAAAGCAAAACCATGAGGTCGAGTCATTGAAGCTGATGTATAACACTGAGAAACCTATTTCCACCTTTTCTGCATTCCCATTATATCTTTTTAAGTAGATAAGAAGTAACTTTTATGGATTTTTCATCACTTATTTATTGTAACTGACCTTTCAATGAGTTTATGATGTAATAAATTTCAGATCATAGAAAATCAGACTACTCTAATTTCAAGTCTGTACCACAAAGCAGATTATGGAAGAAATATAACTAGTCCTCAGACACTGAACGTGACTGTCCATCATCCCTATCTTTGTTATCTTTGAAGAACTTAAAAATTACCACCAGCAAGTTCTCATGCAATGTATAGATATCACCAATCATGGGAAAACAAAAGCTGTAAGTTTTTTCCCTGCTCGAACATATTTTTGAAAATACACAAAACTTCTGAACTAGTGGGATACATTACTTTACTTAATGGTAAATCTTGGAATAAATTGTTTGTCACTTTGCAGATACAATCAAGTGATCTGTTTCACTGGCTGCAGATGATAAAATCCAGTTATCTAATTCAGTAAGCACCTTTACTGCATTGCTGCTGCTCCTGCAGCAGTAACTTTGCAATTTTCTGTATTTGGGCATTTGTTAGAGACTAAAAAGTTTCAAGAGTTTTGTTCTTAGGAGCTGAGCTAGAATTATTTTTTCTCATTGTCTTCCACCTGACAGTCCAACAAAAGCAACGGGGAAAACTTATGCATAAATTACTGTAAGTCCTATGGCAACTGTTGCTACCTTTATTGGTCCATGCAAAATCATTTTTCTACTCATGACAGAAAGTGCAAAGCTTTTCTTCTCTTGAGGACAGGTACCTAACTTGTTGATAGAATGTAACCATCACAGCCACTGTCATGCTCATAGTCCCTGCAGCAATGCAATCTGAGACACTAAGAAGACATTTATAGTTACACTCAAATTGAAACCATGATAACTCTGTTTCATAGCCTGTGCTGCTGGCCAATAAATTTTAGATATCAAACAGAACACAATTAATGTGTAGCCAACTATAAATTTATGAGATATTATCATCATTAAATACACAGATCATTGGCTATGTATGGCCATATTTGCTGCATTTATTTTACATGCAGAAAATCTTCACTGAAAATACACTTCTGATACACTTTTGGCTATTTTAAGTGCTAGTTAAAAGTCATCCTATATGCAGTGTTCAAAAAAGTGTGGCATCTTTTGCTTTAGAAAGCACTGCACAGAGGTTTCACACATGTGTGTGCATAGCACTCAATTTTAGACAGAAAGGTAACAAAAAGTGAAGTGGATTTCCATAAAAATATTTCCAGCTTCTTTACTCAGGAGTCTCTCCTTGGAAGCTGAATACATGAAAGACTATCCACAGTATCTGGCATTAAGCTGGGTTCTTCTGTCTGCTTTCACTGGTGTAGGGGTCTTTCAGAGGAAGTCAGATGAAATCTTGACCTCTTAACTCCTTGTTTTTAGATATATTTCCACCTCATAACTTCTCTGAAACCCTTACCTAGCCCTTTTCATAACCTAACTGAAAACCTATCTTATTCCATTTAGGTCCATCACAGAGCTCCAAGGTTCCCTAACACAATCTGCTCAGCAGTTTAGAGCTCATAGTACACCAAAGCTTCCTCACTGCCAACATGCAACCTATAGATTGCTGAGACTGGATAAAATTTCCAGTGTGTAGGTCATCTCAGAACAAATGTCTTCCTACCATGCTTTGAAATATACCATGAACACAGTACTCATTAAGCCTTTGTAAAATTGTCATATAGCACCTGTATACTGGAAGCATTTCTAAACTCAGAAAGGGTAGGTTTAGAGTGGACATAAGGAAGAAACTTTTTACCATGAGTGTGGTGAGGTACTAGAACAGGTTGCCCAGGGAAGTAGCAGATACCCCTTCCCTGGAAAAATTTGTGGCCAAGCTGGATAGGTCTCTGAGTAATATGATCCAGTGGAAGCTGTCATTGCCTGTGGCAGAGTGGCTGGAACCATGTGGTCTTTAAAACTCCCTTCCAACCCAAACCATTCCATGATTCTGGGATTTGCTGTTTAAATCAGAGACTTTCAAAAATTTTCCTCAAGTGACATTTCCTTACCTGTGTTAAAAGTACAGAAAGTAGAAATGTGATATAACATCAGGTTTTAATAAGTGTTGACATAACCTTGCAAACACAGCTACAACTTCTGTTTCATGTGCGATGTGTAGCACAGTTGGTTAACTTTTCTTTCTTCAGCTTTCTTTTTAGCTTTCATGGCTAAGCTTCCCCAGGTTGAATTCTGATGCAAGTTTAATTAGCAGTAGCATTTCTTTGGGTTGCTCTGCAAAGGTTTTGACTGAGCTTTCCACTTATTCATGTGAACTAAATAAAAGAAAACCATTTAAATAAATGATGACTTTACAAATCAAAGATATGAGAGACAGTCCGCTAAAATAATGCACTTGGTATACAGTCTGCCCAGTGCTTTTAGCCATTAAATGGAGGAATGCTGTCTTTTCTTAAAAAAAAAATAAAAATTAAAAGGGAGAATGACAGCAGCAGCATATCTTTTCCTTCCATCCTCCACTCATGTATACACAGGTGCACTTCTGCATTACAACAAATATACTTATCTACCATAACTCCTGGCAAGGAGATGAGAAGCACATCTTTGAGAGAGATGCCCACATCCCCATTTATTATTCTCTACTTCGCCTCTGGAAAAGGACTCTAATCAGGACCTTGGTAGGTATAAGGGGAAGGACCATGAAGAAAAGGGGAAAAAGGAAAAGATTGGTTGTTCTCAGCCCTTCACATTTTTGACATGCTATTGTGCATCCAAAGCAGAAATCATGCAGTGAGAGGGACAGTAATTATAGGGAATGGAGCTAGGGTTTCCAACACCATTCCCTGATGTGCACGCATTTAAGACGAAACCATTATTGAGTTAGAAATAAAACACAGAAATGAGAACATTGAGTCACCTTCCTCCCAGGAAAACACCCTAACAATTAAGCTAGAGTCAGTTTGTCTCACTTCATCCTCTCCCCATGCCACCCCAGACATCAAAAAAGACCTAGAAAACTATAGTCCCTGTGTCTGGAGCCTGCATTTCCCTGGGGGATGCAGAGAGGCTCAGTAACATAGGGCAGGCTTTCAGGAAGACTTTGGTCCTTCCTT
Organism: Poliocrania exsul; assembly: GCA_035041345.1. Taxonomy (NCBI): domain Eukaryota; kingdom Metazoa; phylum Chordata; class Aves; order Passeriformes; family Thamnophilidae; genus Poliocrania; species Poliocrania exsul. The sequence goes on from JAWWLZ010000118.1 coordinate 35,849,594, forward strand.
TCCCTCCATGGCACGAGCATCTATCCACATTTCCTTCTATCTATTCCTCTCTTGCAGACATCCAGCCTATCCAACAATGTCCCATAAGAAACCTATAAGAAGCACCTTTTGGTGCAAATATTTTGTTCCAATTTTGAGAAAACCAGGCAAAGGACTATAAAATTCTCAAGTTATGTGCAAAGTAAAGAGATAAAGATCTAAAATCTAAGTACAATGAAGGTCTGAGGGAAAATATCAGAGCAGACAATGAAGGCAGTGGGAAAGACTAATCATTGCCTTGTGCCAGACACGTCATTTACTTTACATCTAAAGACACACTTGTTTTGAGCTGGAAGCGCTTGCTCCTTGCTATGTACATAGACACTGGCATGGCCAGACTCAGGTTTGTATCAGGTTCCAAGACAGAAGACAAACTCCATGAGTGCTCATGAATACATGCTATCAAGCACAGAGCATGGACTGGCCTCTAAGTCATCTCTCTGCAAATAACAGGGAATTGGAGAATGGTTGTAGATAAAATTAATGAGAGTCCTAGGAAGAGCAGAATTTTAGCCATTCTGCAGTAAAATCTAAAAAAGCACACGAGATACAGCCAAGCCACCCTGGCTGAGCCAGTCTGGATTTACTGTCTTTCCAAGTTATATAATCTTCTCTTTTAGATCTTAAAAGTGAATGCTTCTAAGCTAGATTGTTTCCTGAGAAGTTATTGAAACTTCATTGACAAGAAGAGATTGACACAAAAAAAAAAAGAGGTTTTATGCTTTTTCTCTTTGAATGCAAACAGCTATTAATAAATACACTATGCTGCCCTGATTAGAAGAAACAAAGTTTTGGGCTTTCAGTTTATTCTGCAAAAAAAGCCCTTGTTGACAGTGTTTTGCTGTGAGCACTGGTGGAAGACAGGAACAAAGCGATGTTGTGTAAAAATTTGAAAGTATTGCCTAATGATTGATTGATTATGCTTGATTTATAACACCTCAAGGTGATTCTGAAAACCAGAAAATCCTGTGCTGGTCCCACACTGACCGATTACTGGGGTGTATGAAGTAGACAAATTGCTTGCCTCTGTTTGTAGACTAATAGTAGCAGCCCACCTTGCAAATAAAAATGTCAAGAAGTGGGAAAACAAACATATGCCCCTGTAAAGTATATTGCTAAGGTGTGTATTCCAGCAACTGAAATTTATGGTTTTGTGTAAGACTAACTATTAAATTGAACACAAAATGGTTAAAAAAATATTTATTATCTTTAATATGCTTTAGGTAAAAATTATTACCAGTTGATTTTCTGTTGTTTGGTGAAAGTGGTGTTACTGCTGTTTTGTTTCTGTTATTACTATTCTGGAATTTTTCTTCTTCTTGGGTCAAAAGAACTTTGTATTTGAGTCACTGGCACAGTTATTAAAATTCTATAAAATGCATTCATTTGCTCTAGTCAAATATTATATATATTTATTTAACAAAATAAAAAGACACATTCACTCTTCTGAGGTGAGACCTTAGAAAAGGGCTTTTTGCTTCTGGTTATCTTATGGCTAACAATCTCTTAGAACATTTTTTTTAATATAAAAACTTCATATGAGGATTAAGACTCAATAACATGGACAGTCCAGCTGCAGGCCCCAAAAGATTGCTAGAGCAGTTGTTTTTGTAGTTGATTATGATGTTTTGATGCTCCAGTGACTGCTGTGTACACACTGGCCTCTGTACAGAGGGCAACCAGCTCAAAATGTGTGTTGACCAGCATTGAAAAGCCTGCACTGAACTCTGGCACACTGAAGTCAGCTCAAAACTCTGAGGCAAGCCCAGTCCACTGGCTGTAGACTGCTCTTTCCCTCACCATCACCCAAATGACCATGCATTCAATTCCTCCTTCCAGACCCAGCTTTGAAGATGCTGAGCTCTATTAATGCTGGGAAGCAGCAAGAGTGATTTTGCTGGATGACTTTATGTACATGGAAAACTTAAGCTAAGTGAATTCTAGGGATGCCACCAAAATCATTAGAGACTCTGCTCTTGAGGCATGTGAGCACCTGGAGCACCTCATAATGTGTGAGGCAATAAAGGAAAACCAAAAGTGTCTTTCACGGCATGGATAGTTTCTTGCTAAAACAATCAATTCTTTTCCACTGTCTTTATAGATTTGGTCAGTAAATATGATGAAGCAGCACATCTGGCTCACTGTCATGGCAGGAAATACTCAAATATCAGATTTAATGAAGACAGATTTAGTCTTTCAGCCCATTTAATTGTCAGGCAGAAAAGTCCAAACATAGCTCTCAAATACCAACATGAAAGGTCTCCTGGTTACCTCAAAATAAACAGTTAAAGATGTGTAAAGTTCTGTAAGTGGTTTCAGCCAACAGGAGATGGCTTTCAAGAAATAATGCCTCAGGAGTTGCTTTCTTTATTCCAGTTTTCCCCTTGGGAAACTTAAAATTTGGATAGATATTCTCTTGGAAAAAAATCCCATGAATTATCATAAGCACATTGCCTCACTTTGTAGCATCACCAGTGCAAGCACACACTGTTGTTTGAAGGCAACATAAGGAAAGATGGAGTTTCCCAAGCTGAAAACTATTTCAGCCTAATAACAAAATGGCAATGATAAGCTCTAGTTGTTGTACTGATATATTTTGATGCTTATATTTTTGTCTCAATCTTTAAAAGCCCATATAGGGATTACATGAGAATTCAGTTATCATGGCCTGATTTCTTGGTCCACTGGACTATCACTTGAGAATTAATCCTGCCAGAAACCAAATACTCTAGAGCCCGTATCACAAAACAATATCCAATTCTGCACATTTTGTTGATTCTTTGAAATAGCATATTCTATCACTGTGTTTTCAAATAGCTGTTAGTTTCCTTTTTCCTTCCTTTCTTCCTCTCTCTCATGTAATAAAATGGAGAAGAAAGGTGAATTTAGATAATAAGACATTTTGTGTCTCTCTTGGAATAAAAACAAACCACCTGTTTGGAAAAGTGTTCATGGTGATTTTATTTACTTGTTTTCACAGAGTCTTATCATATAAAAAGAATATAACTTATTCTCCCTCTCCTTATACACTACTTTACTTTGCTCCCTGAAAAGTATTTTTCACAAATACTAAATTTTCTCTTCCAGATGCATCTTTTGCAACTGTGAACAGACAACTTTTAAGGTGAAAAATCCCTTTTGAAGGTCAGAAAAAGCAACCTGCTCAGCCCTAAAAGTAACCAGGTTCTTAAAGGTTCAGAGAACCAGTAGGATGAAGAAATGAAAGCAGAGACCTGGAGCGCATGTGGCATTTATAATGAAAAATGGTGCTTTTCACCTCTGCTTTACTGATTCAAAATGAAAGTTGTTACCCTGTGATCATTATTCAGTGACCCATATGAAATGCGTGGATGACCTCCATCTAGTTCCTAGTAGGTATTTGTCTGTCTTGTGAAAACAAACACAAAGGTTAGGAGTTTCAAAAAAAGAGGTTGATATCTGCTCTTGCCACTGCTACTGCAAATTTTTGGTCTACATAGTTTCACTTCCTTGCTTTGTTATTCTGAAACTTTGTGGGAGCAGGAGATTGATTTTAAAAACAACAAAAGGTTGTGAAGCCCCATGCTAACTTGAATGGCATAAGGCAATCTGCTTCTGTGAAAGCAAAGCTTCTGTGATAAGATTTTTTCTTGCTTTACTCTGATGTTCTTATCCCTCACAACACCTGTTTCAGTAACTTTGAAAGACTTTAGAAGCCTCTCATTACACAGTCAATGACTCAACTAGGATTAGCACTTCAGTTTCTTTGATATAATCAGTAAATTGCAGTATGTAGACCATGATAGAACTACCAACATTTGTGAAAATTGGAGGAACAAACCCCTGAGACCTCTTGAATGTTCTGTGTTTGGCTGAGTAAAGAACCTAAAATCACATCCAAGATTCTGTGGTATTAGAGCCTGAAGGAAACTTCTGCCAGAATGTCTTTAGGGGACAGATATTCATGAGCACCTACATACACCCATTATACTCAAAAGCATGTGGAAAAATGTGTTCAAAATACCAGTGAAGTCTCAGACTTCAAGGCAGAGTGAGAGAGACAGCACAGAATCAGCTTTTACATGAATAGTTGATGTGGCCTCAGACAGAGCACACTTGCGATGGCACAGAAGAGAGCTAGTCTGCTGGGAGAGCCACTTACTCATGGTGTAGTAAATTAATTATTTTTGTTCCTGTGATATGTGCTGGTTTAAAAGTAAACCGGCAGGAGAAATTAACCCAACACAAAAGAGGTTATAAGTCAAAGTTCCAATTTAATAACAATATTACAATAAATGCAATGGCACAAAGCGAAATTGGTTTTAACCCATAAAACCCAGAAGTATAACCCAGAACTCTGCGACACAAACACAAAGGGGTTTGTTAGCCCCTGTGCTGAACCCCACATGGTTCCCCCAAGTCCAAAGTAAAAGGAAGTGAAAAACCTGTTGATGCAGCTGACGGTTGCAGTCTGGTGAAGAGTAGTGGTCACAGTCTGAAAGTGGTAGTTGAAAGTGGTAGTCTCCTCCTATCAAGGAGGTTCCAACGAATGGTTCCCTAAGTCCGCAAACCCCCAAGATTATATCTCCTCAGGTCCAGGTGAGACTGATCAGTACCTCCCTCTGGGCTGGGAGTTACACAATGAGTAATCTCATTCTGTGAGTCATAGGGTATTTGGAATCATTGATGGCCCATTAGCAGACATGATACCTCAGGCTGGGTGTGGAGGTGCTAACGACTTGTTGGAAAGGAGTTATCACAACTCTTATCTCACAGGTGTCTTTCACACCCAGCTCACAGCCTGAGGGGTCGGATGTGCCCTGGGCAGCTGCTGCAAATAGTCCACTATTAACAGTTCATGGGAAATGAATAGAGGGTGTAGAATACCTAGTTTAGTCACACCCACACAGTGATAAACTCATCCCACCTGTTGAACTAGGACAGATGCTAGGATAATTTTTTGTTTTCTTTTTGGAAAACAACACAGTAAATCTCAAAAAAAAAAAAAAAAAGTTGTGTTTGGAGATCAAAGGATGGCTTGCTTTTTTTTAACTGAATGCAAACAGAAAAAGAACAGTGATGAGACTGCACCTCTGATCAATTATTATATTCATTTTCCCCAGCAAAAACAGGATCATCCAACTACAAGAGTATTCATATCAGCTCCCTGCTGCTAACAGTCTCGAACACACTATATTAGCTCAAGATTGGATCAGTGCTTTTTTCCTTGACATTCACCATGACTATAATCACAGGCAATTTGCATACCATTGGAAAGCAAATCCTTAAACCAGAATTTGGACCTCTCCCACTTAGTCTCAAGCCAGCCACCCAGAAGTTGAACAGTAGGTTATAGTGACAGCAAATGGAAGAAAAACAGCAGCCACAAAAGTAAAACATAAACAGGATTTTAGAGAGGATTTCACAGGACAGAAGCAGCTGAGAAACTGAAGAATTAGAATAGATATAGAAACACAGTTGGGAAACAAAGTATTCACCAAACAAATTTCATAAATAACTAAATCTAAAGCATTAGTGACATCTGCTAAGAGCGACTATTCTTCTATGATAAGAGATTATTTCTCAGATCTTATCAAGATTATTTCCTATCTGAACTTACTAAAAATTTGTTAGACCCACTAAGTCCATTTTTAAGCTGATTTAGCACTTCAGGATTTCAAGCCTAGAAAACTCAAAGTCCTATTAACAAAAAGACAAAAAAGAAATTCCTCTAACGAGATTGATTTGCATGCACTCAACTTTGCTTTGGCTCACCCAGCTCTATAAGCTGTCTACAGAGTTGGGTTTTTTCCTTGTCCTACGATAGGGATCTATCTGCACATGGGCCCAGAGGCAAATAAGTTAATCAGAAGGAAAAAACCACTGGTTTTGAACCAATGAAAATTAGACAGCAAGCTGTAAAGGGACAAGTTTCCCTGAAGCCCATGCTGAAGCCATTCTTTTATACCCTTTGTCAATAATGATAGAAAAATAAAGAGAAGTTATACATAGCAAAATAAGCACAAGAAAGAATGAATTACCTTAGTGAATACCACTCAAGTTTTGAGTCCATTGAGTATTTCCAAATATTCAGCATGTCCCAAACTGAGATTTTTACTCATGGATGCTTTAACCATTAATCTTGATTGCCAGTGGGCATATTCTCTGGATGAATTAATATTTAATTACAATGATTTCACCAAGAGGGAAGGTGAATTTTCTCCTCTAAAGAAAAGACATCAGCCAGAGAATGCAACCAAAATTAGATTTGCTGCAGGCTGAGCACTACAGTTAAAGAACGACCGTCTTCTGCTATTACCACCTTCTCCTACAAGAATGTTTTGAAAGACAAGGATTGCAAGAAGAGGGATTTAAAACACTGTACATTTTAGGTCAAGTCTTCTCCAAGAATTATTGGAAACTCCATAGGAAGATGACAGTGAAAATACTGGTGTGTTGTGCCTGTCCTTCTGAGCAGAGGACCCAAATGCTTCCAGGGATGTAGTGGTACTATTGTGTAAAGTTTTTAATTTCCTCATTTCCCATACTACAAATCATTAATGTCTTGTCAGGACTGCTGACATGTCAGTGTTTACAGGAATAGGTTATAATTTTTATTTTTATGCTGGCTGAAGAAGTACACCTCTATGAAGGAAACTGAAAGGAAATATCTACTGTGGCTGCAGAGCAAAATACTAAATGAAATCCTAACAAGGTGTTCAATTTATGTATTACTAGGATTAATATACACTATATTTGCAGCTATTTGTTCTTTTTCCAGAAAAGGTAACATAGCCCTGGAAAAAAAGAGATAATACATTTATTTGAACTACAAATTAATTTCAGATAATCATGATAATAGATGCATTCCAAAATGCTGTTTTGGAAATGGGGCTAAGCACATTTCTTTACAAAGAAATTAAGTAGGACATTCTGAGTAGAAAATACCATACAGAAAATTATATTGCAAACACTGTGTAATAACCTAATTGTATCTACAAGACTTTTCCTTCTTTCCTCAATGTTTCTTCAATGGGTCATGAAAGGACTATCATGATATCTGGTCAACCCAAATTCAAAAGAAAAACTTGCTGATAATGTGCAAGATAACAGCCTGTGAGGAACTAAGCTTTTTTAATTGCTTTAAAACATTGCTACTATAGCAAGCTGTGCAAGCCTCCTGCCAGTACAGTGAAGATAAAGGCTAAGGGCAGGAGGCCAAAGCTTACAAAATGTTAACCTTGGAGGCTCTAGGGGATGACTTTTTCAGTGGTGATGCTTCTCTAGATGTGGGATGCTTCTCTTTTAAGAAGACCAGCAGCGACTCTCTGTGTGATGCTTATATTTGATGGGCCAGGCTGTGTCAAAGGAGGTCCTTATGTGCACACACCCACGACTACCCTGGAGAAGACCTCAGCTTTTAGCAGAGATACCTCTGAAGCACACCTCCACCCAAGCCTAAAATGACTTTGCAGCAACCAGCACCTCCAGCTCTCTGCAAAACCAGCATAGCCGTGCAAAACAGAGCCTACACACGCACATGGGGGGAGGCACCAGGACAGTTTCTGAGGGTATATAAGACCCACCAAATTTTATGTGTCATGGGCTTCTCTCCCCAGCTGCTCCCCAATGGATCAAGACATCAGTGATGACAGTAGGAACCAGATTTGCCCAAGGCCTTTTAATATTACTATAAACACTTTTTCTCCCTCTTCCGTTCTCTCTTTTCCCTTTAACTCTTATTTTTTCAGTTTCTTTCTCTCTTATCCTTTGCACATTTTCTTGGACAATATACATTGCTATATTAAAACCAAAATGGCAATACCTTTATGATATCAAGTCTCATCACTGGATCCATGGATGGTATTATCTTTCTGCTCTTATCTTTTCTTTCTTTTTCCTTCTCTCTTTCTTCTCTTACCTACATCTTAAAATATATTGTAAGCCAGACTAAAAAATTCCAGTCAATACCTTAGTAAATGCCTCGTTGTGTTTGCATAAGTTGAAGTTGGTTAAGTTAAAGTTTGTCTGGATATTGTTTTAAAATTTGCCAAGTACCTTATTCTACCTTACTGTTTTAAAGTTTGCAAAGAAAAGTTCATTGTTGAACCTTCTGAGAATTTTGTTGTTTCTCCTGCCCAGAGTGAATCAAACAACCTTCCCCTAAACCCACTGTTTTCCAACAATTATAAGCAATTATTTTGGCTCTCATGATTTTAAAAACCATACTTTCTGAAATTTCAGACCTCATTATTTTCATACTCTTTATGAGTCTTATTTGATGAGAATGTTACAAAACAAATTATAAATATGCAGATTCATACATAACTTTGTTTCTTTTTTATTTTTCTCATGTAATTCTTGTTGTTAGTTATTTTTTTGCTTCCAGCACAATTCCTCTGATTTAATTTCTATGCCCTGATTAGACATCTTTTCTTAAAATGAACACATGCAACCAATTAGAACTGCTTCTACCATTTGGAATATTCATTTACTTTCTCCTTGTCACTTTTCTTTCTCCTTTTGGAGTGCTCAGATTTTTGCCTTTTTCCGGAAGCAATTACAGAGCTCTTTTAAATACTTGATTGTTTAAATTTTTACCTCAAATCTCTTCTAAACCTACAACAGGAGAATATTCATCTTCTTCTATTAAGCCTTCTTTAAACTGTGTGATTTTTAAACACTGACTGGGTAATTTTAGTCTCCTATATCTCCCAAGCTCTATCACAAGGTTCATGCCTGAGAAATCCCACTTGAAAAAATAATGTAAGTATTTCTAAAATATTTCTCCTTTCCTTAATACTTCATATGATACCAGGCTTTGTAGTTTGTGAAAAATAAAGGGATTCAATCTATCTATACCTTGTATTAACCTCAGTGTAAGCCTCTGAAACAAAAAATATTTCAATGTGTTTCCTGATAATAAAATTCGGCACTCTTTTCCCTCAAAGTAAAAGTGTTTCATTACAAAGATCTTCACATCAGAGAAAACTAATCACTAACTCTTCCCTGCCAGAAACTAACCTTGGGACTTTCTGGAGGAAAAAACAGTTGTGAAAGATTTGGGATCCAAATATTTAACCATAAGAAGAGTGTGGTCAAAACAACTGAAATGCATTCATGACCCATTGATATATGTCTGTTATACACATCATCTACACAGATAGATAATTTAATTCACTAAATGCCATGTTTCTGCATATTCCAAGGAATTATGGAAAGTTAACAACTCACAAAATCACAGGATGATAATGGACTTATTCTCATTTATTCAATCCCTGTACTGAGGGAATTTCCACCTTTTCCCAGAAGAGGTTTATCAAACATTTCCATAATAGTAATAGTGGAAATTCCACAGTTCAGCACCTAGTGGTATGTCATAAAGAAGACAAAGCCAGAGGCAATGGACACAAGTTTCAAATGGGAACTTCCAGTAAGATGCAAGAAAAAAGAATTCCACCATATGGGTAGTGAAACATCTGAACTGGTTCCTAGAGAGGGTATGGTATCTCCATCACTGGAAATAATCAGAACTTCACTGGACATCATCTTGAGCAACCTGTTCTTATTGGATCTGATTTGAGTGGAAAGTTTAAATAAATGGACTCCTAAGGGCCCTTCCCACCTGAATTGTTCTGTGACTGCATGAATTTCTGAGCTTTACCACATATCTCATCCCAATACTTCATCCTCTATAACATTTTGATTTTCTCAATATCCAAAATAAACATGATTTGATGTAAATTAACATACTTTTTTTGTTTTCAGTCATTAATTAGCAATGCAGAAAGCTATTTAACTTCCTTAGTGTAACATCTGCCTATATAGTTAAGTTTCTACATTTTTCTTTAACTTTTCCTTCAAAATTTTACATCATCCTTGATAGTATGTTATGCTGTTTATCTGCCCCTTCCTTAAATGTGCTGTTTGAGGTGAAGTCTAGTACTTCACAATAATTAAAAATGGAAAATTTTGATGCATGTTGTGCATCCTCTTTACAGTGATTAAAACTAGACCACATTTCTTTACCTTGCTTATGAGAATGTCCCATTAAACATTGTCAAAAAAGTAATTTCAAAATATAGATTTCTTGCCTTCACTTTTTTTTTCTGTTCTATATATTATGCTGGTTGCCTTGTCAAGGAAGGAAATTAAATTGGTTTGACAGAATCTGTTTTTTTGAAAAAGCTATAATGGTACTTTTTATCATTTTATTATGTCCTATTTTTTTTAAATGGAGATTGATTAGTTATTTGTTTCTAAATTTTCCCATGGGCCTCATTTCATGAGTCTTATCCCTTTTCTTTTTTGAAAGATCGCATATTGTCATCACTCATCTGTCAGGGAATTGACAGGTTCCCAAGGATTCTTGAAAAAATCACCAGTGATTCAGGAATCCCAGATATTTCTCCTAAAGACTTTGTACTCTGTAAAGCTAGCTATGGACCTTGCAATCCTCTGAAAAGTGGCCATAAGCACATTCAGTCTGTAATGTAGTGATGATGGCACTCTGTGTTCCAGACTATGATTTCTTAATGAGTTGAGTGCTGCTGTACTTGCCACAGGATTCATGTATAATTAATTCCAATTCATTTTGCCAATTAACCACCTTCATAATGTTTGCACAGAGTTACTGGAAACAGTCACACTATCTTCCATCACTATCTTTCTTAGGTGCTTGTTTTAGCATCATTGCTTACCACATCATTTTTTATTAGATTGATATGCTATGTTTACTCTAAGTTATAAGTCATTATAACATTACAACCATGATGCATTATTAATGTGCACAAAACTGCAATGTAAACTGTATTGAACAAAAATGAAAGCACAATCATCTATATTTGAAGAAAAAGGTGGCTGTGATTGTTAATATTTTCAGGGTGGTGGAAGTATTTTAGATCACCGGAGTTCTGAATATATGCTTTTTTTTTTCTATTGAGCATAGAGGTTCTTGAACACCAATTCAATTTTTTTTATATACCCAACTCTTTTTTTTGACCATCCAGTAATTTGGGGACTAATCTTGATTGCTTGGTAATTTCTCTATTATTTATAAGTACTTGAGGCTTAATCTAGAAAAGTATACATTTCACTTCAAGAATCAAGTGATCCCATCACCATTTCTTATTTTAGGATAGAATTAAGTACTTTGCTGGGCTGAGATATTCCTAAAATTATGTGAATTTTAGTCATTGTTGTCAGAAATTGCATTCTCTGACATTCAGTACTTTGAATGATGTTCTGGTACTGTGGGCTTGGTTGTCTAAGTCACAGAGTTTTACTTCCATTCCCTGAATGAGTAACTACATCTAAGTCAAAGCTGTGGGCTTGCATAGTAGTTAGAGGTGTGATTTGTGATTTCATCCAGTCTCATCTGAGGAATCTTATGAAAACTGGACTTCAACAAACGGTAAAACTTCCACTTGGCTTCACTGTAGTTAATGTTTGACCTCCAAATCCCCAGTGAGACTCAATTCCTTAAAAAGTTTTAAAAATAATTTTTAAAAAATCAAAAAATTATTTGGGAATTAGAGAAAATGTATCGGATCAAGTTTTCCCTTCTGAATAAAGATGTTAGGAGTTCCTTATCAAGGACTGACAAGAAGAAGAGATTGGAATTCTAGTTTTCCTTTCTTGGGAGTAATGTCTTATTTAACATAAAATTAAAGCAGTTGGGTGTGGTTTTGTAGTAGAAAATAGATTTAGTGGAAACTAAAAACATTTTCAGCACAGGACTTTAACTTTTATTTCTTTATAATCAATGACTTTGTACTGAGTTTCAACAAATCTGGGCCCCTTAATATGTCTATTCTGTAAGGCGAGCTAGAAACAACCCGAAACCTCTATACTGAAAGCTAATTGACAAGAATACTGTTGTCTATTGATATTGCATTTAATAAACTGGCATGCTAGACACATGTATTTTAAAGTTCAGGTTTAATTAAAAGATAAGAACAAGTAGCAGCTTGGCAAGAGGATAAGAGAAAGTGTTGAATTCTTTGTTTCCGATGGCAAAAAAGCTGCTTTTATTTTTTAACTAATCTCAACTTAGTGTCAGATCAAGAGACTGCTTTCATATTTATGGTGCATTTAATGAGTTACTCAAGTTTTCACTCAGGAAAATTATCCTTTCTAGCCTGATACTTTTATAAAGTGAAGCATTTGCAGGTCCCAGTCGGTTTGGATTTTAAAAAAGCTGTTTTCCCTATATATATCACAGTAGAAAAACCTTATCTTCCAGACTTAAGCTATCTTCATCAGTCAGAAAGCAAAGGTTAAAAGCTAACGTGTGAAGCTGAGCAAGTGATTAGCTGCTTAGAGGGTAACACTTGGAAACATTATCTTTCCACAGCGAGGATTAGAATGCAGGAAAATGTTTTCAAATATATTAGTTCAGAGGGCAAAAATGTTTATGGCATGCCATGAGACTGTAAAACTGGGCATAACTCTACCAGTGGCAATAAAGCTCTGTATTTTCATCAGAAGAACAGCTGGCTGTGGTTAATTCTTGTGTATTCCTTTATAAAACAAGTGTCAAGGGCAAAAAGAACAGATTCTCTTTATTACCTAAATGCAGTAGCATACAGAAACTCAGTGAAAGCTGAAAATCCCATTTTTTTTTTGCACTGAAAAGGTGACTGAGAAAAAAGATATTCTTGTGGAAAAGAGCTGAAACAACTGAATGTGAACTTACACTTAACAGATAAATGAAGAGACAGAGACATGAGGCTGCACTGGTGAATATACAAATGAACAAACACATCAAAGCTATTGTCTTGCTATGTTGATCATTATGTGGAAAAAACCAAAGCAGTCACTCAGGTGTCAGGCAGAAGTTATGAAGCCTGTCAGCCTAGTTTTCATACAGCATAAACTGATATGAGTTCATTTCCAGCTTTACTAATCTCTAACAAATGTCATGGCTGCAGCTGTGGCTACAGATGCTAAGAAAGCAGGTAAGATATTTCACTAAAAATGGGAAGAGCAGAAGCAGACAGAGAAGTCAAGCTGCTGCAGGGGTGTGTGTGTCTTGATTCAGTGTGAAATGCAAAATGCATTTTCTTTTGAAAAAAGTGTGAGCTTTAACAGCAAAGGGCGAGACCTCCCTTCTATGGGAAAGAGACATGGGGAACACCCCTACTTCCCATCAATAACAGCAATGATTTGAACTTAGGCTGGCTGTCTGCATCCCAAGTAGTGACTGGAGACACAAAGTAATTTAAAACTGATCTATTCATGTATGTGAACAGAAATCTCTCTTGGAGCTGAGAATGCCTTATAACAAAGACATTCTTAAAAATTATGCTGTTGCATTAAAAAAAAAATATGTGCAGTTTTTCCAACTGCCTCAAAGTGAGACTTGCTTCACAGAACACATTCTTTGAGGTTCAAGAACTACTGATACCCAAAAGTTCAGCAAGATGAGCATATGGAGTTGTTTTGGGGATTGTTTCCTACAGTGTTGCATCGGAACAGAGGAACCAAATATACTTTAAATTTTGATTCTTCTCTTTCCTTTTCTCTTTACCGAGTCTTGTCTTTAAATCAGGCTTCTGATGTAGCTGTGTGTGAGTTCATGAGTATCAGTTTCCTCTATGGAGATAGGACTTAGTTCCCTTTCTCTAATTCATTACACTTGAAAAATAACTCCTAGTACTGGCACAAAACAGCGACATCGGTAAAAGCAACTTTGACTTAGATGTCCCACTATTCAGTTGTGATAAGCAGAGCCAAAGAAGGGAAAGATTAACATTTACAGTAGAAGGAGCAGATGTCTTCAAAATCTAAGACACTGGTGAAACTGAATTTTCCTTTCTCCAACAGTGGTTATAAGCAGATACCTTGGAAAGGGTAAGAGCAGAGGAAATTTGCACTAATTTGCTTTCCTTGAATATATTCCTGGGTTCTAACTTTTTTCACTTCAGGGACTTACTTGTTTATAATTTACCAAATAACTTCAGTGAAACCTCTTCCATATCTAACCTTCAGTGGAAAATATGTGCCCTTTTTGCTATTAGTGCTCACTATTATCAGGAATAAGAAATTGAAGCTACGTCCTGTTTCTGAAGTTGATCAAAACATTAAAGACTATCTTCATATTTTTACTGCTCTAGCTGCAATTTAAAAAATCAGTAGTGTGTTTGCTAAAGCTACTTGGACACATTACCAATATGCAGATGCTCACATGGTAATTCCAGTGAGGCTAAAGGTAATTATGTTATATAAACTACTTCAGTCTTCCAATTCTTCCCTAGAAGTCTCCAGGACTCAAAGACGCCTTGCTGATTTACTGTCAACTTTGATGAATAAAACCTCACAAACTATGTCCAGACTGGAAGTATCTAAGAGGATGAAAAATCATAGACACCATACAGCTAGCTGACTTATTTCAAAGTCAGTCAAGCAGCAGTGGTAATATACTTGCTCAAGTATCTGGCCTAATACACCAAGTGTGATGAGCAACCTCTTTATGGACTCTTTTCCCTTCTCTTTGATTTTCTGTAATTACTGAAGATGTACCCACTGCCCTACAAGAAGAGCAGCTGTCAGGCTATATTCTCCTCTCTCTTCTCAACTGACTACCATCTGGCAGAAAAACCACAGTTGTGGAGAAACCATAAACTAGAAGAAGCAAAGGGATAGTATCCCTGGTAGTAAAGCACTTACCAAAAAAAGAGAAAGAGTGCAATAATCAGAATACATTTCCTATAACCTTTATCAAGTAGGCAACTTAGTAACCCTAGGCCATATTATGCCACACCTTGTTCAACAGATATCCCCACTGACTTCAAATTGGAGTTCTTTTTAAAAACTGACAGCAAGACAGATCCCCTGATACACTTGTGCCAAATTTTTAGGTGGAAACTTTTTCAAAGAGCTGAAGGAAACATCCTATCACACTTCAGCATCTCACAGAATTCACTCTGAAGGAAAAGACAAATTTAGAAGCAATTTTTAAATAGCAGCATAAAGCTATACTAGAAAAAGAAGGGCTTTAAACTTGAACTCTATTTACTATTTGACATTCCTTCCAAGTTTGCTCAACAGCTTAGTTGTGGAAAATTTTATGGAGAAACATACTGAGAGGGGAAACTTGTCCCCCTCAGACCAAAACATATTGTGGTCCTCCTGAAAAGCTTAGCTGATTAGCAAGTTAGCTATTTTCACTGTGGAAGATTAGATAGATAGATAGATAGATAGATAGATAGATAGATAGATAGATAGATAGATAGACAGACAGACAGACAGATAGATAGATAGACAGACAGACCGACCTATTATATTTATATACATGCATATATATTACAAAAATACATTTTTTGCATAGAGACTTTGGGAATATGAGAGAAAACTGCAATTATGTTAACTTAGTGACAGTTAATCACCAGTTGATAAAGCACTCAAATATTTAATGTCACTGTCAAGAAGAAGAAGAAAAGATTAAGTGAAGTGATCACAACCACCACAGTGCATTTGTTTTTACGAAGACATAATTTTTTTACAGTAACTATAAATATCCTCTTATCACGGTGAGCAAAGAGGTAGAATTGGCTAATTTCCTACTGCTAAACTATCTTGCTACTGTCACTTGGCTTATTTTCAGTATGATCTGTAACTGCTTCCTCCTGTAATCCAGGGAAGTCAAACACAGAACCACAACCTGCCAGTGACATCTCTCACAAGGTGAAATGTAGGCCTGGATGTGGCTTCCTCCTTCTGTGTCCACGCAACATGAAACTGTCCTTTTCCTTTTATGTAGGTATTTCCCTACCATCTTGCTTCAATGTGAAAAGAAAGACTCTGCCCTGTTTTCTGAAATGAAAATAAGACAACTTATTGCTCTCTTCCTCTTTGGGCTCATACCCCATGAGGTGTTTGAACTCACTGCATCTATTACTCCAGATTCAAAATGGAGAAACACTTAAATTTAAAATGCTTCATGCTGCCACCAAAAGTGCTGGGCAGACATGTTAGGGCTTCCCCAGACATGCCAGAGTAATGAGCAGCAGACCTCGGTAGTCTCCTGTCTGCCAGGGGGCCTTAACCCTGATCCTGGGCTCTGAGGAGCTGATGCTCCCACTACCCACAAAAGCCTCTGCAGCACCCAGGACCTCTGCAGCACCCAGGACCTCTGCAACACCTAGGTTCATGGCAACTGGGGACAGAACATCTCCTTTGATTTCAAGCATTTACAAATACCACTTTTCTTGTCACAAAAGAGACAAGAAAAAAGAACCCATCTTTGCTTATCCGCATTTTCTTTGTTTTCTGAGACCATTGAAATCACACTCAGGTATTTTTACTGGGGCAGTAAGAGATTTGGATTAAAAGATTTCCCGCATTTTCTGTCATGCCTGGTACATCTCTAACACATGTACTACAATCTCTCCTTATCCTTTCAGTTTTCAAGGTCACAAGAAGGAAGCAGAATGCATGAAAAAAACAACCATGTTGTCTATGCAGCCCTCGCCACCACCTTTTCATCCCCAGATGACCCGTGTAAGAATTGCCTGTGCTGCACTCCTGTAAACTCCTTCACCAGCTGGATTCTCATTGCCCTGTTCTTCCCTCTCCCTTGGGGGACAGGCACTGCTCATCTTCAGCACAAACCTGTGTCCCACCAATCTTTCTGCCACCACACATCCTCCAGCATCCAGCCTTATGGACATGAACCAGCACTGAGCTGCTCTGTGGATGTAGGGAAATAATAAATTATGAAAATGTACATTAACAGAAACCCACACACACAATAGCAAAACCCCTATATAAGTAAATATTTCGTTCCTTAGTCCTCTCATCCTGCAAGTAAGATTACATTTATTTAAGTCTTACATATTCATGACTTTTGTATCTAGCTGGAATATTCCAGAGCTGTTAGACTTCATCTTTCTAAGCAGCATGAGTCCTGTTGTTTCCTTTAATTGTACAGAAGAGACACATCCAGTGGAAAGAATCTATGAGAAGCCTCAGTAAAGATCAGGCAGACAAGAGGAAACCTGACATGATCCTAGAGAAGATCAGAGCAGGCACTATGTTGATGATGACAGCAGGGCTGCTGAAGCGAGAAGCACAAAATTTTTCTTTGATGACAAGCACCATTAAAATTTTCCCTCACAGGTCTCCCCGGGCTCTGACACATAAGGGGCTGTGACAGCTCCATCAATCAGCTCCTGCAGATCCCAAGGAAATCAGCCATCCCCACACGATATCCACCATGATACTGACCTCAGGGGCTGTGTCAGACAGCTAATATTCCACTTCTTGATTCATAAGGCCCTATATATGAAGGTTTTTTTCAGATTCCTCCTTCCAGATGCCAAAACTGCCAAGCAAAATCTCTGATGCCATTTTTACCCTCTTTGCTGTTTCCAAGGCAAATTATCTATCTTTTATCAAGCATAATTCTTGATTCTAAGTTTAATTCTAGCTCAGCAACCAGTTCCTTGGTTGGCCCTGCTGCACCTGAGTTGTGTGCTCTTTTAGTCACATCCTGCCCATGGACTGGCAGAGAAAGTTTGAAGCTTTGTCCAGTCCATTTTGACTTCAAACAGTGTTCATCATGGCTAGATACTCCAAGGTAAAAGATGTGGAGCAGCTGACCTGACTCAAAAAGACATGACCACACGTGCCCTAGGTCTGATGGGA
Organism: Poliocrania exsul; assembly: GCA_035041345.1. Lineage (NCBI taxonomy): Eukaryota > Metazoa > Chordata > Aves > Passeriformes > Thamnophilidae > Poliocrania > Poliocrania exsul. The sequence continues at coordinate 35,867,261 of JAWWLZ010000118.1, forward strand.
CCCAAAAGCAGGAAATTAAGTTTTCCTTATTCATGTAACACTTTTAGAAAAATGAAAGGGAATGTAATTTTGCCATCAAAAATAGAACACAGCTGACTTGACCTGAAATAACTACTCCCTTATGTAGAATGGTCCTGTAACATCACAAAAATATGGTATAAATTAATTTATCAAGGCAAAGGATTTTGTTGTAATGATTGATACAACAGCCTCTGTGCAAGGCTCAGAGAATAGTTATATAAATATACATTACACTGAGATTAAGTTGGAACTTATTAACATGCCCTCATTTGTCAGGGAAAGTACAAATATATAGATTGTAATGTTTTGCTTTTGTCAACACTTCACAGATGTCATTTCTAGCTCTATTGTCTCCGTATAAACAATGAATATGCTCTCATACTTGGTGCCACAGGAACAAAACGCATTCTCTTTATAGGTAATTCCGATAACATTTTTTAAAATCTCTAAAAGATTGCTCATGGAAACAAGAAAATCTACAGAAAGGACATAATTTTTTACATGCTACAATAATAATCTTGGAAAAGTATTGCCACAAGACATCATTATGTCAACAAGTATAGGAGAGCTATATAAAGCATTCAACATGCACAATAAAATTACTATCTCCATTTTTACTTGAAAAAAAATATAGAAACTTTTGTCCTAGAGACAAGTGATAGAAAAACTGAATAAACTATTGTCATGGCTCAGATGAGAAGTACTATCTAGAAGCAGAAGGTCAGGGGTGGTATTCTTGGAGTTTCATTTGTTTTCTTCAAGGTTTAGTGAAGATTTTCATCCAAATAACTTATCCATACAGCATGTATCTTACCTGATCTGACCTAATCAGTTGATTTAAGTAGATATTCACAAAATCAAGGCTAACTGGGTGAAATACCCATTTGGAAAAAAAAAACAACCTATTTTTTTAAAAGGTTAATACATTTTTAATCTCATATTTTCAAAATACCCTTTTGTTTAAATGTGTTAAAAAACTCATCATCTTTTCTCTGAATTTTGTTTGGTTTAGGAGCTAAACCTAAAAAGTAATTCTGGATTTTTAAGTTTGTAAGGCACTCAAAAATCAGTTATTTAAGTACAGTTAGCTTTAATGCTATTTCACTTGAAGAATTGGTACTGATCAGGGTAGTATTACACTTAGACACATTTAATGTGGCAATTCTCATGTTCCTCCAGGAATAAGGGGACCTGAGCAAGTTTTATTAGCTAGTCATCCCAATCATAACTATTACAGACAAGATACATGAACGAGTGCAATCATCTCCTCACATTTATGATCCATTATGTTGTAAACTGAAAAAGAATGGGAAATATAACTGTTTGACACTACCTCTGTGCACAATCATGTATGTACTTGTATGCAAACAAAAAGATTTGTCCTGCTTTATTTTTTCAGAGGTCATAACAAGTCTAATATACCCAACATATGGTACAGAAGAGCATTACATTACTTCAAGTAAAAGCAGAGCTACTGGGTACTCAGAAATGCTGCTGTAGCATCAGCATTTCTGTTATCAATGGCTCCCAGAGAGCCCTGTAATTTACCATCTTGCTCTAATCCAATGTCTGAGCTCAGAGGGAGCCTATATTTTGTGGAGGTGGGGGCTATCTGTGTTTCTTCAATGATCCTGTGTTTGCAAAATGGCAGGCAATGATATCTCCTATGGCCGTGTTTCATTTCACACTCTATTAGTAGACTGAAGAATAATATGAACAGAAAACTGAGCATCCTTAACAGATAAGTACTTAAAATTATATGTATTTCAGCCTTCCTATGATAGCAAAGAGAATTTGATGACTTTGTGCTTCTGAACTTCCAGGCTTTCATGGTGCTCAAGTATGTTGTTTCTACACAAAAAAAGAAAGTACCAGTTCACTAAGAAGAGCTTGGCAGTTTTATTCCTATTAGGGTTCCATCTTAACACATGAATTTCATGAAAATAGGCATGGAAATATGTTGTCCTGCTTGGATTTTCAATAGCCTTTGAGAAGGGACAGAAACATGTATTCAAACACACGGCTATATAGTCACACCTCATGAAAGCATATATATTTTGTATAGTCACCCACAGTTTACCAGTGTAATTCCTACACTCTATGTAAAGAGATTCAGAGGAAAAAGTGCTCCTGCAATAACAAGAAATAAGTTGTAAATTATTTGGTTTTATTTCTTATAGCTCATTCAGCAACAAAACTCCATGTATTGGTATGTTGCAGTAAGGATAGCAACCTTCTGCAGCCTGGCATGGGGAAGAGAATGCAAAGTATTTCCTGCACACTGGTCCAGCCTTGTTTTGTCTAGTTCTATTTGACAAAGCATGTTTCTTTGTAACCAGAGTCTAGTCCTGGGACAGTGGAATATGTGCCCTAATTTGATCCTGTCACAAAAAGCTACTAATGTAAGAATCTTTTACAAAGAACTCAGTTCTTCAAGGTAAACCAGGCTGCCTAGGAGTTAACAACTAGCTTTTAAAATACCAGTCTTGGGAGGAAATTCAACATTAAAATAATAAAATTAGAGGTACATGTAGAACACAAATTCTGCAACTAAGTTTCCTTGTGAGTGGCCATTTAATAAGGACAAGGAGGTGCAGTTCTGCACTAAAACAGTGGGACAGGCTTACAGCATTATACAGAGCCATGGCACAGGCAGAAGTACATGTTTCCCTCTTCTCCAGATCATAGCAAATCCTAGGCACCTTCAGCCAAGTAATTGCATCTGCCTGCTGTCCCTTTCTCTGGACCATTGCCCATGATTTCTTTAGCCTGGCAAATCTCTGGGACAAGGGTTGTCTATTCTGACATGTTTGGATGGTAGCGATTCCAGTGGAGCTGAAAAAGATCTCTACACACTAACAAGTACAAATGAATAACAGAACAAGAACATTGTCTTTTCTTAAAGCATCTTAAATCCCTTTTTCTATTCCTAGGCACTTCAGAGTGTTTAATGAGCATATAAGAAAAAGGCACAAAAGGACATTGCTTTGAAAGCAAATGCTTGTTTGTAATTTTGTATGGGTAAGTGAACCATTTTTTCATGCTCAAGTTCAGTAAGACTTGGCTACTTCATATTTGAGAGCAAATCTTTCTGAACATGCACAAAGCCTGTCAGCCTGAAAAATTGCAACAAACTGGCTGGAGGAAACAAAAAGCCCACAGACAATTGTTGAAGGAGCCTGGTAGAGGACACATGCAAAAGGGTTTGACAGAAGTGTTGGGATCAAGGACTGGGGAATACAGATAATTTCAGACAGGTGGTTAAGAATCTGCATGGCAATAAGACGACCAAACAATATTCTTATAAAACAATGAAAGGTTTAGGAAGCTGTGCCAAATGACATAACAGGATTCCTTTCTTTTTAGGCTATGATATCACTTCAGCTTCTCTGGCACTGCTGTTTTCTAGTAGATCTGCTGAGAGTAAAAGCAGAGCTGAGTGCTTTGCCTTTTTTGCTGATATGCTGTTGTAGTGGCCTTGAAAAGCTGATATTGACACCACCATCATACAGGAGGGAGAAAACCAGAGTCAAAATGTCCAGTGCCTGTGCTGCCTGATTATTTAAATCAAACATCCCAAGGAAGCAGAAAGACAGTTCACTAAAGAAAGGAGATGGATGGCTATGCGACATGGGACATGCTTCACTAGTTCTGGTGCTCATCTGGAGGCTCTCTTTCTCTGTGTAAATCAAACCAAATGACAGTTCTTGTTTCCTTTTTATTAATACATAAACAATGCAAAATAAAAACCAAGTTTTCCAGCTCATATGGAGGCAAATAGAAACCAGTGTTAACAGAGGAAAGTAAACATTTACAGAGTGCCTATTGCCTGGATTCAATTACCAACCAAAAAAACTACAGATTTGTATCAATTCTGTCCTCAGGAACATGATGCTGAATTGCAAGATAATTCAGTGTACTATTTCTTATTATCCAAGACTAAACCTCCTACAGGATCCCCCAGTTCTGCACTCTCCTAATTAGACAAGGCATAATCTGCCTTTGTACATGGCACATGCAATTCCTCTTGAAGCCATCTGGAGAAAAATACCTATATGACTAATCCTCATCCTTTAAGCAGAATTTCATTTGTGTGTTTCTGAATTTTACATCACACTGCAACAATTCAAAAGTCAGGAGCCCAGAAGGTAGTTTGGACTTTTTTTATTACCCTACTCAATGCTATCTACATTCTCACACATGGTCACGCTCAGTGTGAGTTACAGAGCTAGCTGCTCTTTGCTCCTTAGACTATTTTTCCAGAGATGACAGCTGAAAGCTTCATTTTGAACATCTGGAACAGTAAAAGCAAACCCAGAAGCACCACCACCAAATTCTGTTTATCAGCAATGAATGCTTGCTTTCAGCAACATTTTCTGCTGTGCAGCACTAGCACTACATGGTTCAACTGAGAGTATTAGTCATGTCAGTGTGTTGACATACCCTCTGTGAAAGTTCCCAAAAATACCATCTACCAGAAGTTATACTTGAAGCAGAAAGTATCTCCATATAAGCTTTGTGCCTGTTTACCTAATCAAACTAGGAATATCAGATCATTGAGAAGAAAGCTTTTGTCAATGTTCTATTTCTTCTAATTAGCTATCATTATTATAAGTACCAACCATGATTCAGAGAAAAGATATTAAAAGTTAGATTGATATCCTAGGGACCTTATAATCCAAATTAGAGAAGGCACATGAGCAGATGGTAGGCACACAAAGATGCAGAAAATGGGAAAAGACTGTGAATAGAGAAGCCTTGTGCATGACAGCGCTAGCTCCTTATAATGTGTTTGGCAATCAAAGAAGTTTGCTGCAAATATGGCAGTTAGCATTTCTTCTTGCATCTGTGCTTTCAAGCCAGACACTGGAAAGGTTTATGAAATGATGGTGCATTTTAAAGCAAACAAATCCACCCAAGAACATGCTCAAAGGTGAACTGGGGGCTGCCATGCCACCCCTCTTTGGAAGGAGTCCTGTGTCCTAAAGGCAACAAGTGTGGCAAGAGACTTAAGAGCAAAACCCAATGCTCTTCACTGGTTTTCTTTCGGTTTGAATCACAGAAAAGGGCTGCCCTTGAGCCTCCACTCAGACTGACAGAGTCAAGTCAGTCACATGCTCTGCATGAGCCAGGATTTGACCCCTTCCTGCACAAAGACAGATGAGGAATTGCACCAGGCATGAGCATTCCTGTTCACCTTCCAGGACAGACAGGCAAGAGCCAGCTTGGATTTGGAGAGTCTGCCAAAGAGGCAGTAGATAAACGCTTGGGCAAAGTAGCTCACAAATGCAGTTCTACAACCTCCAGAACAGAGCAGAGCTGGCTTGCTTTTTGCTGGCTCACAAGAGTGGACAGAGAAGCTTACAGCTGTCTGTGCCCATCTGTTTAGACATGCCTTAAGAGCATTACTGAACCTTTGCCTATCAACACCAGCTGAGAAGCCTGTTCTAAATTTAAGGTATTAAAACAATTTGGCAGAATAAATACAACTATTAGGCACTAACACAGAATCTGTACCAAAATTTGGAAGCACCTCCAGTTTTTGACATGTTAAATTATAGACTAACTTGTCAAATTAGTTTTAAAGTCTCAGGGGAACAAATTCTGATAAGAAAAATAAACAAACAGAAACACAGATTGCCAGAACTAAAGAAACCTTCAGCACCAAGCATTCAATAGTCATGGGAAAGCAGTGTTACTATGACTACTGACAGCCAAGTAATAATACCTCACCCTCAAAACCCTAGCAAACAAAATCTATGTTTTTGTCTAGACTATTCAGGAGTAAGCAGACAACACCTGAACATCTTCAGGGTCCCAGGCTTCTGTTACCCTAAGACATGAACTGCATGAACAATCTGTGTCAAAAATATTCTTCTACATGAAATGCTCATAGAAACCATGTGTCTACCCATTCCTTGATTTTTTTCCTTTTTTATTTTTTCCCTCTCTCCTAATGTATAAGTAACATGAACAAGCAACCAGAATGTCTTTTAATTGGGGGTGATTTTATGCCTTCCTTCTCCATTCTGCTACTGAATTGCACTCACAGGAAAGGTCTGGAAGGAGCAATGAGAACTGTGTGTTGTGCTGTGTGAGCGCTTGTGTCATGGAATGCTGAGCAGTTAGAGGAGAAGCCAGGCTACTTGCTTCCTTCTGGATGCTGAGCAGCATGGCTCTAGGCACCCACACTCAGGACCAGCCAAGATCCAGGCCTTAGTACAGACTTGGCAAATCTTGTGACAGCTGAGTGATAGCTGTAGCAAGACTTCAGATTGCCTAATAACAGCACAGTCAACCATATGGAGGACTTAACATGTAAATATTATTCACGTGCATGGTACAGTGAAGTCAGTGGAAATAATTTGCAGGAGCAAATGCGCCCTGGTGACTTCGATCTCAAACCTAAACCGTGGTGCTTCACTTCCTTCTAGTCTTAGCATTCCTCCTTCACTTTCCCTACCTAGAAACTGAGAGCTGCTCGTTTACCTCAAGGGATAGTAAGGAAAATGCACAGTAAATGAAATTGTCTGTACCTATATCTGTAATTCACACCCTCTATATTTTGGCATCATGTAGATGTTGCAAGTATAGTGGGATTGCATCAGTTAAATAGGTATTTCAATAGCTTGACTAAGCAATCAGTAGGGAAAAGAAAATAGCAGAAGAAAACAAATCTCTCTTCACCCCAGAGTGTTACATGATCAGAAGTTATCATGTTAACTAAAATTCCTCCCACATTCCTTTGACCTTGTATTAACTTTTACAGAGCTTTTAATGTGAAATGCCTGGCTTTGCACTTTCCTTGCTCCTTGTGAAAGAAATAAGACTAAATCAGTTCTACTGCTGATACATTGAGACAAATTATTTATTTTCTACTACTCCCTTTTTATTTCCAAAGTGAACTGTAAACAGTTTAAAACTAAGCTTGTCCAATGAATGACAGAAATGGAAATTGTATGGACCAATCACCCTGAGGAAGCCCCAGTTCCAAGACAAGAGAGGGTGTACTAGGGGGTGAGATGTTTCTTTCTGGGGTGGACAGGCAGGTACCACCATGGTGATGAGTCAATAGCCACATGTTGGCTGGACTATTTGCCACCCCACAGTAGCACAGCGAACAACTCTTCCAGAGACACCCAGCCAAGCCTGTCTCCCTCCAGTGAATATAAAGAGACTCCCACAATGAGTGGGTTTCCAATCTAACTACTTTGATTAAGTGAATACTCAAATGAAACCAGTTAGGCAATACGAATACAGGCAAAGAACTGCTTTTAGTATTACCTATTTTTGAGCAAAACCACAAGTATTAGACACTCCACAATATGGTTACTTACAAAACATGAACTACCTGTATATTTAGTACTTGAAGAACTTGAGTTCTAGAGAGCTAGTGGGTTTTTCCCAGAGACATCATTTATCCCTGAGTTGTGAGGTGTAAAAATCAGGAGTATGTAGAATTCAAACAAAGGTAGTGAGGCTCAACCTTCTATTCTGAAGCCCAACTAAAATGTGTTCCTAAATCACAGGGTTTGACTCTCCACGTGCTTGCACAACTAACATTTAAATTAATCTCAATAAAGTGTGTAGAAACGAAATACCTTAGGATAATTGTGCCTAAATGGAAATATGAAGTGAAAAGGCATAGGTCTCTCCTATTTGAGGATCTGCAATAGATCTTTCAGAGAGTACAATGGTAGTTCAGGCAAATTGATTGTTAGAAATGCAATTGGAAGATGATGCAACAACTGAAAACCCTAAAGTGAAATAAGAATAGCAGTCTTGTTTATGTCGGTCTACTTTCATTTATTAAGTTCATTTCTCTATCCAAAAATAAGTTAATATTTTCAAACTTTTCCTTTGCCAGGTCTGTGTTTTGCCTATTAACATGAGTAATTTTGACAATAGCCTTCAGTTCAGCATCAGCAACAGAATTATTTTTTTCTATATGTATCCTTAATAATTTGAATCTTTCCTGTAGAAAAATTCCCATTTAAAAAGTCAGAGCTCTATGAAGAATTTCAGAAGCAGAACTAAAACTTATTATAACATTGCTATGAAAGAATTTGAAGTCTTGCAAAATGAACTTTATAGCAGTCAGAGGCTGAAAAAAAAATCCACAATCTTTAGAATTAAAAAGTAAACACTTTTTGAAGCTAATGTCAACACATTTTCCACACAGTTCACTACCATTTCAAATCAGGCAGTGGACTGTGTGCAAATACCAGTAAAAATGCTAATAAATGTGTACTAACAATATAGCTGATGGCTGGTGTGCCTTTACAAGGATTTTTGTTTCATTAATTATTTTTATCTGAAAAAAATGCAGATTTATTAAAACCTAAAATTTTTGTGAAAAGGTGATCATGGGAGAAGTAGTGACAACAGAATCAGAAAATTCTCAAATCATTTGTCTGTCAATAATCAAATCAATTCTTTAGTATTTCAGTGTATTTCCAATTATTTGGTTTAGAAATGCCATTAATTCAGAAAAATAGATGATTAAAAATAAATAACCTCAACATACAACTGAGACGGTCTGAAATAATTTTAAAAATCAAAGCTGTCCTGATGGAACACTCATTTCTTGGTGATCCGCCGCAGCAGATGCTTTAACAAAGGGTATCATGCTATGAGGTCCTGTAGGAAAATTATGTTGTGAGTTTCAAAGGTATATGAAACAAATGAGTTTTGACCTCCCTTAAGTTTTTAGTGCTGTGTATTCAAACTATAATATTTCTCTCCCTGGTTAAAAACTGTACAGTAATCTGCTTGGGAATTTTGAGAGTATGTGTCATCTGGAGATTTTAAACTCCAATTTCTTAAATTATGCTTCTTTTCACAATAAGAAATTGATTGCTCAAGCTCCTACTTTTCCATCCAAAACAGGCTAAATGAAAGCCTATTGAGCTGGGAAAGAATGGATGTCAAGGGTGCGGTGTTTGTGTACATTGGCTGACATACATACTAAGAACACTTTTATGCAAAATACATAGATTATTCCATCATGCATTTTTGCTCTCTTGAACAACTACATCATTTTCTGTGAAATGCAACAAATAAAACCAAACTAAAACACTAGTTTGGAATGATAGATAATTCTTTGGTTAAAATTTCTAGCTCATTCTTACCTGCATAAACACTCATTTGTTCTGTTTACTCACATCACATGTTAGCTCAAATCTCTTCTTTTTCCCATTTGGGAACCAGTCAGCTCCTACTTACAAATGTTTCTTTCTGACATAAAAATATGAATAAAATATTGCATATATCATCAAACTTAAAAATAGTTAATATTTCATTAAAATATCAGTTTTCACTACTTCATATTTTTTGCATAACATCTAACATACTCAAATTTAAATACTTAGGTAATTCGCTACCAAACTTTTGGACATATATGCTCACAATAAATTTTGCATACTTCTATTTAAAGTACACTTTGCCCTGTGAGTAGCCTAAGTACACTACTATAATATTCACAGCATGTATAAAGGTAACAACTGAATCTCAGTTCTTTGACAACACATTGTTTCAAGTAAGAAATCCAGACTTTCCATACAAGATCTTCCACTGAACAAATAAAACACTTCCCCAGCGAATCCAGGTTATTCCCTTTTTTTTCATTGATATGAAAACATTCAGAGCTTATAAATCAAGGATTCTTCAGTTTTTGAAAAATTCAGTAATGGTATAAAAAAAAACCATTTCATCTGACATTGTGACAGCATAGGAACTACAAGAACTATCAAATTCCTCATCATATTTATATAAGCTGGTCATTACAAATGAAAATATTATTATATCTTTTGCCTTTATTACTTCTTTTTCACTTCATTGGAAGTACATCTGTGAGTCATAAGGAAACTAAATCAGAAGGAAGATACTTCAATATGGCCTTTGGAAACAGCCTTACTCTTGCTGGTGTAGTGGGCTTGCTATACCATAAATGCTAAACTGGATGTGACTTCTGGTGTTTTGCTGCCAGGGTCTGCTCAGTGAAAAAAGACAGCAATTAAATTTGGACAGTTTCCATTCAAGCAGAAGCAGATTGTGACAACAGATTTTCCTGAAGCCATCAGAAACCAGCTTAGACCTGTGTTTCTCTAAGAGCTCAGGGTTGAAGGATGCCGATTTCCTTTTTCTGGTCCATGTGCTGCAAGTTTTACCCTTTTCCACAGTGGAGAGCAGCCCAGCACATTTAAACCTCAGCTGGCCAGGTACTTATTTGCAACTTGTTGACAAGTTGTAAATCGCCTTCTTTCACAGGTCTCTGCCTGCAGCAAAGAAAAGAAATATTTCCTTGAGATAGTGCTGAAGATGGCTTTTGACAATATCAGCTGTTAAATGTCTGTTATACACAGCAAGACTCTACCTCACAAAATATCCTATAATTTGGAATGACTGGTGGCATCAGCTCTCAAGTGACTTAAGCATGAAGCAGTGGGTAAGGTGTGAGGAAAGGAAATGCCAGAACTTCTTCTTGTGCAATTTGAGCATCTAACCACCGCAGTACCTCAGCCACCTACAGAAGCACTAACATTTCTCACCCTGACACCATAATTTTTCTTCCACCACTACCAAAATTAACCCAGTACTTGACAGCTCAGCAGTTTGAGGAAGAATTCCCTCACCTTGTTTCATCCCTGAACACCTACTCACTCTTCTTGTTTAATTTTTTCAGTGTTTTGGTTTTTTGTCTCATAGCTGTGGTAAAACCCACAGAAGACAAAATATAGTCAAGCGTAATACATTGAAGACTTTCAATTGTAAGATTTCATTCTTACATAAATATATGGGTCAATACATATAGTTATATGAAGTTTAATTCCCTAATTGGTGCCAGACCTGGAGTATTCTTTTTATACATATGTGCTGGTTGTGTAATTTAAAGCTCTCATACACAGCTTTAATATTTGCATTAGACTTCTGGAAGATGCTTAGGTTCTTTCTTCATGAATCAATGCTCTCTGCTTATTCTTGCCTGAACCATCTTTCCTCTCTGAGTCATCACCTTCCTTATCAGTTTCCAGGCTCCTTCCTCTTTCACTAGAATTTGGCACTGTGTTGATGCTTACAGGTTTTTCTGCAAATTTACCAATGGCTTTAAAGTTATAGCTGAGTAACTGCTTTAGCAACTGGAATATAAAACACTTTAATATGCAATCATATGTTGCAATAAACAATATTATTGAAATATTTCTAGGGTTTCCTGATGTTTAATAAGATACACTGTCAAGAACAGCAGGAACACAGGGTTGGTGACATTGTTAGTAGACTTTTTTTTAGGTTATTGGTAAAAAATGTACAGATTTATTTAGAGAGTCTTCTGATTTTTTTTTATCGTCTTCTGTAGACCCAGAGAGTCAGTTCTGAGTGTCTATAGGCTGTGTGTAGATAAGTGATAAAGGTAAAGAAAACAGTGAGAGGACACATTGGGGATTTCCAGCCTGAATCTGTTAGGGATTTTAGCTTAAAGGAGCACTGGGCCATGCCCAGAGAGCACTGTTCTCTTGTTTTTTTCTTCCCTGTGTTCAGTGGGACCAGAGTAAGCACGCCTGAGAGGCATGGGGGAAAGTGTGAGGGGGGGGGGAAGCGTGAAAGGGGGCAAAACTGCAACCACTCAAAGAAAAGTGAGACTTAAGGCTAGACTGTGACAATTTCAGGGTTCAAAATTTATAGATAACCAATCAAGAAACTTCACCCATGTGGTTCTGGAAAGAGAGTCCTGGACTGAATTCTAGAAATAACAAGAGTATCTCTGTCAGCAGAATCAGCAGTAAAGCTGCAGGCTAGACAACAAACAAAATAACACACACCTGAGCCACAAGAACTGTGCATGCAGCAAAGGACAAGGATGAATGTTTCTATAGCTAGCTCTGTATGCCTGCTACCCAGAAGTAGTTGAACCTGGTTCTCAAGAGTTTGCAGGCTACAAAAAGGTTGAGAAATATTCAAGAGACTTTACTGCGCGAATATGTGATCATACGAATTCTGGAAAGCAGATAGTCGGACATTCTTCATTCGTCTTAAGACATGATCACAACAGTTGTCGAGGAACTTATAGGTTCCTTTTATTTTTGGTTGATGTTTATTCTCTTTGAATAGAAGCTTCTATGTGAAGACTTCAAAGCACTTTCTGTGCATTCATTTACAACTACCACACACAAAATAAACTCAAACATTTTTTTAAATTATGTACCTTACTGGCTCTAAATTTGGTTTGCCTTGCAGGAAGAAATGCTTTGGTTATAGCTTGGGAGTTTACTAATATATGTTTTGACATGTATTGATGTGTTTCAAATCCAGATTTCTGCATCCCCTGTCTTGCTGCATCATCCACTGTCAGAATACGCTTTCTAATTTTGCTATTGCTCCTTAAACCAATAGGCAGACGATTTTTGAAAACTTTCCAACCACTAGTACAGGTTCATCCAAAATGTACATGTGCACACACATAAATGGGGGGGGGGGGGGGGAGGGGCGGGGGGAGGAGAAGG